>JAREIS010000449.1:105000-454818 GCA_030060385.1 Muscicapa striata striata | reverse complement strand
TTTCAGACACACACACACCGTATGGGGGGATGGGTTCCGCGGGGTTTGCCGTGTGCGGCGTGCCCCCACCCAATCCTTGGTGGGGGGCAAGGCCCTGTGGGGATAGTCGCACACTACACACCCCGGCCTTAACTCCCCTTGGTTACACACACCCACCCTGCCCGTGGGGGTGTGGGAGAATCTGGGCCTACACCGCGACTAGGGCTGGTCTTATCCTCCCTCCCGGGGGCGCCTCGCTCACTCAATCCTCTTTCGCTTCCCCCCGTTCCCGGCCACTCCCCTCGCGGGGTAGTGGAACCGCGGTACTAGGGGGTCCACACTCGCTCCGGTTAGGCCAAGCTACTGGCCCCCGTCGCACTCACTCTCCACTCGCTCGCCCCCTCTTCGCGCCACCGGCTTGCTTACCTATCCTCCCGATCCGGATCCAGGGGTGGCCCGCTGTCCCGGAGGGCCTCTTCTGGGCGGAGCTCCCTCGGAGGTCCTCTTCGGGCGGGGCCTATCCCGGACGAGCCCCCAAAAATTGTAATAAACAAGCCGGGCCGAAGCCTTTATTATAATCCAGCTCTTTTATTGAGTGGGGCAAATGGGAAGGCCGCCGCCTGCCGCCGCTCCTATCCAGGATCCGCAGCCCGGTCCTTCCGCCACCTTCACAGGGGAGAGAGAGGTCCCAGCCGCGCGTGCACGCACAGATCCTCAAAGTGGCTAGTTCGGTCTAGGGGATGTCATTCTTTCTCAGCACTGTTCCCGTCATGGTGTATTGGATAAGGTTCTTATTCCGTAGCTGGAGAGGTTCCTAGTAGCTGGCATTCGGTTGTTTTTGTAGTTGACTCTGCATTTGTTTTACTTTCTAATGTCCCACTTTCTTCGGGACTTCCTCTCTCGCAAGGTCCACTTGGGAGGACTTGCTATTTGCATAGTAGGCGGGAAACTCTTGATGGACAGGGAGGCAGCGGCAGGCGACCGGAAATTAGGTAAGTGCAAGGGCGGAAGGGGTGAGGGAAACAACGGAAGTGAAGAAGGAGAAGGGCGGATGTAACAGGGATTACACTGGAATGAAAGACTACAATAACTTAAGGGGGTACAACTTCATAACACAATACCAAGGCACAAAGACTGAACAGTGAGTAACAGTAAGTAATCTCTTAAACCTTGTAAGTCTACTACACTGTGACCCCCAGTGCAGCACTAACTGTCCAACCAGAAACTACTGCCCGAAATCCATGAAGAAGAAGGAAGATGAGCACCAAGAGATACCACCCAAAATCCTCCATCTTGCCCTTCACCATGTGAAATCACACACTTTTATTTAACTACACACCCATCATTTTAACTTCATCATTCAAATTCAAAAGCATTCTCCAATGCCTCAGGTCAAAAGAAGTGTTCTCCAAAAGGTCAGTACCTGACAACACACAAACCTCAAAAACCTGAAGTTTCTAAAATACAGCAGAACTTAACCTTTTTTTTTTTTTTTTTTTTTTTTTTGAGATTTGGGTTGAGACTTACTTAATCTTCCCAGCAATCTCATCTCAGCATTGGGGTCGTGGTGAATCTGAATCCAGATGTTCACCCAGCCTTACCCTGGTGACTTGCACAAATTTAAGGTCTTGTGCCCCTCCAGGTGGTTCCTCACAGTGGGACACACATCAGATGCAGGAGCCCAGCTGTCTGCTCTGCATTATTCTTTTACTTTGCACATGTTTCTCATCCATTTCTGGCTTTAAAAAATAATACTGTGCACTTATGGCTAAAAGGGAAGTTGGAGTTCATGAACTTCAACTGATACAAAAAGTAGGATGGAAAGTTAAGAATCAAGGTGATGATGGGGAAATTGCTGGAGTGAAATTTGGGAAATAAGGCTAATTCTTGATCTGTTGCTGCCAGGAATGAGTGTAGAGGAATCCCCTAACTCTGCATTTTGTGGTTTTTCAGAGCAATAAAAACACCTAATTTTATTTCAGCTGGAGTCTGTCTTATCTAATGGACTTCTGAATTCATAAAGCTGGAGCTTTGACACATCTGTGGTCATCATTTGGAAAATCATTAAACTCTTTGGGTTGAAAGTGACCCTTAGATTGTCTGTTCCAAAAATCTTGCCCAGAGCAGTGCTGGCTTCTATCCCAGACCAGGCTGCTCAAGGTTTTATAGCAATTCTGAAAATCTCCAGTGATGGATTGTGGTTGAACATTGTGGTTGAACATTGGAACAGGTTGCCTCAAGAGGCTGTGGAGTCTCTGTCTTTGGAAATATTCAAAACCCATATGGACATGGCCCTGGACAACCTGTTGCCACTGATCCTGCTTAAAAAAAGGGTTGGGTTAGAAGATTTTTGAGAAGTTCCTGCTAATCCCAACCAACCCATGATTCTGTGAGGTTTCACACCTCTCAGAGGCTCTGTTCCCATGCTCCACCACTGTATGGCAAAACCAGTTTTCCTTTTTCAGCTGGGAATTTACCTCCCTTCACTCTGTAACTCGTGTCCACCTGCTGTGCCCTGCTCAGCAGTCTGGCTCCCCTTCTCTATTTTCTCCAATTTGAGAGTTAAAAGTAGTCCTTTAGATCCCCCTTGTCCTTCTCAGGCTGAAAAAAATTCTTCCAGGCTCTCTTCATCCCCCAGTTTGATAGACCCCAAACCACCTTCATGTGCCTCACTCAAATTTCTCAACACCTTGCTTGTGCAGGGACACACACAACCTTGCAGAAGTTGTATGTCACATGGAAAAGAATAATAACTTTCCACAGCCTTCCCAGAGCAGGCAGCATTTTACCTGAGCATCATTTGCTGTCACCCTGCCTGTCAAATCCTACCAGCAGTTTAAGATGTGAGTTCAAAGGTGGCTGAAGCGAGGTGAAATTCATCTCCACATCCATCTCAAAAGGAATAATTGATGCTGGGCTGGGCCCAGTTTCTCCTCAGTCACTCTGGCTTCTCTCTGGGTGTGCAGGGTTTACCTAACACACATGTGCAGCCCAAGGCAAAATCCTGATGCTGTCCTGTGACAGCTGGTCAAAAATCCAATATATCCGGAAAACCTGGATATAAGGTTGGCACGAGGAGCCAAAGGGGAACCAGAGATAGAGGGAAATTGCTTCCAGTTACAGGCATTTGTAAAACATCTGGGGCAGAAGGAAGAGTAATTTATTGAGTTATTTTATTATTATTTTTGTTATTGTTTCTGTTATTACTGTTATTTGGCTGTATCACAATGCTCATTTTTACTGTGCACACCTGAACCACTCATCATTTTTTAACTACACCTCACAGGTGCTCCCACAGCCCACTTTACCTGGGGTGAAGCTGCTTTCTGGGTTAAGCTTTCTTGTCCTGTGAGAGAGAGGGAAGACCTGCAGAAGGGAAATGGATAGATTTGAGAAAGCCAAACTTGCCCAGCAAAGTAAACGTTTTATATTGCTTCTGGTATTTCAGGAAGGAAAGTGTTTGGAAACAATTCAGATTTTTCCAGCTGGAAAGAATAGCTGCTGAGCTCATGGAGCAGTGAGTTGATAAGAACAGGATTCCCCTAGCAGCTGCTGCCCAGTGCCTTGACTGAACATGGAATTTGTGGAGTGGTCACACCAACCTGGAGAATTAATCAGGATGCTAAAACCCAGTGGGTCGTGGTAGACTTGCATTAGCCAGGGTGGATCTGGTTCCACCCCCATACCATGGGCTTTAATTCCATTAATCATTAATCAAAACACTGAGGAGAAGAGCGACAATTTCAAAATTCACTGAATTTGTTGAATTTTGAAATGTGAGTAATGTTTGCACTATTGCATAATTTACTATATGCAGGGAAATGGGGACCTCATGCCTACTGAAGGCTCTTCCTCACACAGAAAATCACATTTATCAGCCTGTTTTCTGTCCTCTCAGGACTGTGCTCCCTTCAGGGTATCCACGTAGGAGAAGTTAGATCAGCCCTCTGGGCCAATATACCAGAATACCATTGCAAAAGATAACACAGAAAACAATTCTGACCTGAATTATGGGCAGTCTGGGATTGTGGGCAAGCAGGTTCCTGACAGCTGTGAGGTTCAGGCTCTGGGGTCACACGAGGATTTTCTGACATGTGAGGGCCTGCTGGGGTCAGTGGCCCATTCCCAGTGGAGTTCAGGATTAACAAGGTATCTGGGGGACTAAAGATCATTTATTGTCCCTTTTCATCTCCACTGACTACTGACACAGGTCCTGCCACCCCCATACAGCAATTTCAGACTTAGAACTTGTGGGGGAAAGATCACAAAGATACCTGCTGGAAGGTAAACCTTAACTCCCAGGTGACTTCAATATTCTGGACTTTTCACCTCTTTCTTCTTCAAGAGTGAAAAAATCCACCCCCAGCCCAGATTCCAGTGGGATTTCATTCCTGCTGAGTGCTGAGATGAAAACAGGCTGCCATGGGTTTGGCTGGAGCTGGGTTTGTCTGTCATTAAGTCTAAATCTGCCCAGAGGCATCTGTGGCACTTAGAGCTCGTTTCTGTCACAGTCTGCTTATCCAGAGATTGGCCTTCAAAGTAAGGTTAACTGATTAGGAACAGGTTTAAATACTTATCCATTAGAAAGAGGAATTAAAACTGAATGTTTTGGTGTTCTCAGGCATCTAAATAATACAAAGCCAGAAAATTCTGCAGTCCTTGGCGTAGAAATAATAAAAGATTAAGAAACACTTCAAACAGACGTGGTGAATTGCAGGGATACATTAACATGAAATATAGAGGACCTGATTTTCATCTGGCAAACCTAGATATGGCTCCACTGGGTTTTGGGAGCTGCTTCCATCAGCTAAGATCCAAATCAGGCTTGATAGAGGTGGGATGCAGGTTTTGTAGCCAGGAGGTGTCTGAGGGTGATGGTTGAAGCAATAAATTAAACCCCACAATAACCCATTGTGGTCATGGCCCTTCCAAGAGCAAGGTGGGAGATGCTGACAAATCAATGGTTTCTGATTGTGTAAGTCAAAAGATGGTGCCCTTTGTTTGAGGGCTGCCTTTGAGGTCTCCTGATAAAAAGACAGCGTATAAAAATTAAATGACATTATCATTTCTTTCTCATAGTGTGTGAACTTCTACAAAACTTCTCACTGCTCTTTGTGAATATCACATGTGTACCTTGAACACTTGCTGTGCTTCTAAGATTTATACAAAAGGCAGGAAAACTTTAAGGAGCAACTTTAGAGACTAGAGCTCTTGAAATTAAAAAATCTCCAAAATATTTAAAATCCTTGTCTTTGGCAGACTCTCTTCTTAGATCAGACTTGTGTATTTTGTGCAGCTCTGTACTTACAGTGCAAATTTGAGATGACATTGAAGAGATCAGATTGTTTCATTATTGTTTGGGGGCTTTTTTTTACTTGTTTATGGAACCTGTAGTTGCTCTGACCATAATCAAAACCCACCATGGCATTTCTAAATACACTTCAGCAAAATAATCCTGAAAACAATATGTTCCTGGTGTTGATTAAAGCCAAGCTCAGGTAATCCCAATTAACCCCACTATCAGAACCTGCAGAGTGCTGCCCTGTGGCAACCAGGTCCCTTTTTTTTTTTCAGCAGCCTCAAGTCAGCTGCCAAGAGTAACTTCAGTTCCCATCTATCAAAGGTGAAATAGCAGCCCTCTGCCCTTGGCTTTTTGGCTCCTCAGCTGTGCGTGGCATGGAGCCAAACCTAACAAATGGAAAGATTTGAGCCAGGAAATAAACACAAAACAGTCCCTGCTGCTGCTACAGGGGGAAGAGGTGCTCAGCCATGTGTGGCACTGTTGGGGACAGCCCCAGGCTCTGGTTTGGACAGGGGTGGGTGTCTGCAGGAGCAGGTTTGGGGAATGGACAGTGGCTGTCAGCTTTGAAGAGCAGCCAACCTGCTCACATCACCATGAAATGTGTTATTTTGGGGGTGAGAGCTGCTCTGATGGAACCATCTGCCCCAAGGGAGCAAAAGGAGCCATCAGTGGTGGTTGGTGGTGGGAATGACCACTGGCAGAGGAAGCTGGCAGTGTCTGGGTGGAGAAACTGTGTTAGGAGGAGGGTGTCAGTGCTGGCATGGAAATGTGCCTGCAGTGAAATCAGCTCTCACCCAGCTGGGCAGAGCCAGGGGGGCAGCTGGCTCTGCCCATGGTGGTGCTACATGGGACTAATTAAGCTGGAGAGTTTGGCCATTGTGGACAGAAACACTGACAGGAAAAGTGCCCTGCTGATGGGAATGAGCAAGGCAAAGCCCAGTGTGGATACCTGGATTCTTTGTATCGGATAGACGGAGAGCAGGGACAACACTCATTAAACCTGTATAAGCTAAAAGTTACTGTAGCATTTATTAAGGGCTCGAAACACAGGGTTTTACAAAGGATTGCTCTTTTGCAACCCAGAGTAAAACGGCAAGTTAAAGCAATGTGGTAAGAGGGGAGAGAAAGAGAGAAGCGTGGTAGGAGAGAAAAGCGTGGGGGAAGCGTGAGGAGGGAGAGAGGAGGAAAGGGGAAAGCAGGGGAGAGTAAGAGAAGAGAAAGCAAAAGAGAGGAGGGTAAAAAGAGGCCGATTTCCTGTCTACAATACAATAAATCTTCTTCTACCATGAATATTCTAATTCCCGAAAACCAATGAGATATAAAATACAAATTCTGCAACATCTGCATAAAACCTATAGGAGCCATGGTATTAGCATGGCGAGTTGCCTTCCAAACTGGAAAAACTAGTTTCTGTACCTTGGGGGGATGGCTCAGATTCTCGGGCCCGCCCTGGGAGGAATGCATTGTTTAATCAGTTGAGTGATTGACCTTAGCCGGCCACTCCATTGTCTGGTGGCTATTTAGTAACTATGGTTTGGAATATCGAAGGTGGCTTTCATTTCTATCATGCCCGTGGATTCTATACTCCCAGAATCTGAGCATTTATATTTGTGGGGTTCATCTTCTTCATCTTCTCCAACAGCCCAGGAGGTGGCCTTTGGTGTTTGCTGTACACAGTGGTTGTTAATGCTGACACATGTCAGCAGCAGCTCTTGTGCCAGGGCTTCGTCTGGTGCCCTCCCCACGGCAGCTCTGACCTCCTGCCCTCACCTTATCCCTCTGTTTCCTGTGCATATCTCATCTGGAATTCTTCTTGCCTTTATTCCCTAAACTTCTCTTATTTTCCCATTATTTCCCTTTGTAGTGCTCTTGGTAGTGTAGGAGTGTTGTAACAATGAGGGATTATAGATGTTGTTGAGGAAAAAATGTGCTGGAAGAAACAAGGTCACAACATGGCAGTGGAACTCTCTTTCCAAGCTCAGGAATAAGGACCTGGAGTATCTTTCCTGACCAAATGATGGCAGATGGTGCTGGGTGTCTCATTTTGGCCATAGTTGCAATGTTCAGAACTCTAATCCATGTTTACAGTGGTTCAAAACTCACAAACCAATGCTGGGGTCACCTGTTCAGTTTGGAGGGTTGGAGTGAGATGATCTTTAAGGTCATCCCCAGCCCAAACCATTCTGTGATTCTATGAACCAAGCTTTAAACTAGCTGTTAATCTGGGTTTATGAACTGCAGAAAGATCTGCCCTTTTCCAAAACCTCCTGTTTCCAGAGCCACCTTTGAGAGGAGGTCACTGACCTGGGCTGGGTTGAAGAACCAGAAATCAAAATCCAGATCAGGTACAGAGTGCTCTTACCCACAGGGACTGACACAAAGGGCAAGATTACGACTTCTGAATTTCTTTCAGTTTAATATTTCACTGCACTCCAGCTAGTACAAATTATTTAAAGTGTCTGTTCCTTTTACTGAAGGCTTTTGTGCCTTATTCCTGCTCTGTATAATTATGCAGTCATGCAGCCTGACATTTATTTATATAAGTGCTTGCTGGAGAGGTACTGGGAGCAGGATCAAAGGCTATGCACAATGAGCTCTGGAGCAAGGACATGGTGTCTGCAGGGCATGGCTCAGAGCTTGCCTAATCCTCACAGCTTTGTCACACAGTGTGTAAGGCTCTTTATCCAGATTTTACAGATGTCAGGAATTGAAATTCTACCCATTAAATACCTTGAGAACTCCTGGTACAGCCTTTGGGCTTGGCTGAGGATTTGTCTTCTCCTCCTGGTGGGTGTGGGTGTGCCAGCTGTGTCTAGACTGGGGAGAGATGAGAGGATGACTTTCAGTTCTGCCTCTTCTTGTAGGATCAAATGCATTTGTTAATGTTTGACAAACAGGAGTGTAGGGCCTAAACGAACCTTTCCTGGATTCTCACCCAGCAATGTGTGTGCTGTTTGCCTCCCTTTAGAGTCACTGAAAGGTTATCTGCTGACTTTTGCACTTTCCTCTCTAATTAGCCAGAGGCCACATTAAAAACTGTAGTTTGAATCAAGAAGTTTAGAAACAATATGTTCCAGAGATTTTTTTCCCCTCTTTCTTTTCCCTTAGCCTTGACTTTTAGCCACTCTTGGGTTCCATGTGGGTTTTGGGGGGGTAGTGGCTTCTGAAGATGCTCAGTCCTTGTGATGCTCTGAGAGCTGGAGCACCTCTGCTCTGGGGACAGGCTGTGAGAACTGGGGTTCCTCAGCCTGGACAAGAGAAAGCTCCTGGGAGAGATTATTGTGACCTTCCAGTACCTGAAAAGGGCTCATAAAAAAGCAGAAGAGCAACTTTTTACAAAGGCAGATGATAGGATGAGAGGGAACAGTTTTAAACTAAAAGATGGGAGATTTAGGTTGGATTTTAGGGAGAAGAGGTTTTTACCCAGAGGATGCTGAGACCCTGGCACAGGGTGCTCAGAGAAGCTGTGGCTGCCCTGGATCCCTGGAAATGTCCAAGGCCAGGCTGGGTAGGGCTTGAAAAAACCTGGGAGAGTGAACCAACCCCCATGGAAGGGGTTTGGAACTGGAGGATCTTTCAGGTCCCTTTCAACCCAAACTATTCTATCTTGGCAATAATGGCCATGAAACAGTAGAGTCCAAGACCCTAATAAAGCACCCTACAAACCCTGGATTTAAGGAGAGTGAAATTCAATTATGGTAGTGTAACTCTTTTTTTGTACTGTCTCTAGCTCTGGATTTTATCTACAAAGCTGAAATTCTTCTGTTAAAAAAATAATAAAATTAAAAGCCACAAAAAAACCAACAAAAAACCAACCAAGAAAGGAGGTTACAAACACTTTTAATTTCCCAAAATGGGTTTCTGCTCTCATGAGAGGAAGTGTGTAAGTCCTGAGCTGTGAGCAGAGCTCTCTAAAGCTGTGAGACAAAACTGTTCACAGTGAGAGAAGCGGGCTAACTCATCCATAAATTCAAGTGGTAAGCATCAGATATTTCTTGAAACCTCTTCTGTGGCTGTGAGTTCACACATTTGTGCTTCCTTGAGCTTGCAGTGTTAGTGTGAAGTGAGTGGCCATGGGGACTAATGCAAAGCTAAGCAGGGACATTTCTAGAGGAAAAATTCCTTCCAAATGCAGTTACCTGTGGTATGCTGAGGGAATGGTATTTTGGTTGCTATGGTGATGAGCAGATTATAGAATTGTATAGGTAGACAAACAAAGTTAGGTTTGTGTTAAGGTGTTTAAGTGGGCTGAGGAGCTGGGAGCATCTTTTATTCAATCTCCACTGCAGCTCAGTCTGACAGAGCTCCTGTGTCAGAGCATCTCTGAGAGTGGATTAGGCCCAAACAATTGGAAATGTTACATTTCTTTGGGATTCAATGGGATGTGTGGCAGCACTTTTTGAGAACTCAGCAAGGACCTAATTTTAGAAGTTTAAGTATCAAATAATCTGGTTAACTACATGCCAGTTTATTGGATTTCCAGCCCTGAGCAGAATTAAGGAAAAGCTGATATGGGATTTGATTAGTGAAGGCACAATGCAATTATCCCATGTGCCAGCATGGCTTTATTGAACATAGGTCTGTTGGACACTTGATCAAGGGAAATTGCAAAGATTTGTGCATAAATACTCCAAAGCATCTTTCAAATGCTTTTAATTAATATTGAGCAATATTTTGGGCAATAATGAGCAATAGATCATGTGAATAGATATTCTAATCCACAGAAACACTTTCAAATGATTAAGAACAAGGGCGACAGCATTCCTGTAGCTAATGAAATGACTTTTTGAGATGCTTTACTGGCACTTTAGGAGATTGGCTCTGAGCCCAGCACTATCAACAGTGTCATTAATGATCCTAAAGTAAATATGCAATCACTGTCGATAAAATTTGTGGGTGTCAAAATGATGAAGCACCTATAAATAATAATGAAGACAAGACATTTAGAGAGGGCAATTCTGACTGCTTGTCAGCAAGGCTGGTGCAAATGGTCTTTTTACTGCAGACAAATGTAATCTGCTGCCTCTAAACACACAGGCAATTCTTGGAGAATACAGTGTTTTGAAAACAATGACTCTGAAGACAATCTTGTGGGTATTAATCTGAGCAGTTCAGTCTGCCCTGGGAGTTACAGACTGAGAGCTGTTTGTGTGGTTTGGAGGGAGGTATCTGATGGAGCTTTTAGGTGTTTGGGGAGAGGAGCAGTTGGGTAAAAACCTCCTTAACTGGGAGCACTGGTCAGACCCACATGATATCTTTTGGTGTCAGCATGTGGATAAACTAATCAGGGAGGAGAAGCAACATACAATTATCAGAGGCTGGGGAAAGCACTTTTGTTAAGTGATTTAATGAGCTCAGTCTCTTCAGTTTGTCAGAAAGATGATTGAGAGGTGACCTGATTGCAACCCAGAACTACAAGTTCCAAAATAAAGGGCAAAGTATTTGAGAAGTTATTCAAACTAACACAAAATAGTAAGATCCAGTGTTGGATGGCAGAGAAAAACCCAGGCAGCAAGGCCCCTGCTTTTTTACCCCAGAAGAAAAAAATTATCATTGCAGCCAAGGAGCTGAGGGACTGAAGTCCTGAAGTCTCAAAACAAACTCCAGACACTCTGTGTGAGAAATGCTGCTCCCAGGAGCTGCTGGGCTGTGGCCCAGGGCAGCAGTGAAGTGACAGATGCTCAGAAGTGACGCTGATGGGTGATGGGTGACAAGCCCTGCCTGCTGTTCACAATTCCTGAGCCTCTGCACTTCAAACCCTGCTTGAAGTCCTGGCCCAGGATCCTGAGACAATGTCAGTGGTTTTGGGCAATGTCATCACTGCTGCAGCTGTAGCTGGTACAAAGAGTTTCTACAGTTTGTTAAATTGCTTTGAGGGGTGCAGTAAATTATTACATTTCATCCTGAAACAGCTTCCAAACCCACAGAGGGGCAAAGCTCTGTGTGAAGCACCTGCCCACAAGGAGCAAGCCAGACCTGGGACCCCTCTGGCCCAGATAAACCCCCATGGAGGCGGGTGCACCCTCTGCAGGGTGGGTTGGAGGCAGAGCACTGCAGCCCTGGCCTCTGGACATCTTCCTTCTGCACATGTCCAATCCAGGTGCTCTCTCACCAGCTGGGTGCTCGTGTGCTGCTGCTGCTTAATCTTCTCTCCAAAAGCAGAGAGGCTTTCAGATGCTATTTCATTTTATATATCTGTGTAAAAGGCTTCTTTTTATAGCTGAAGCTGCTCAGCTTCACAGCAGTGCCAAGCTCCATCCTCCTATTTCACTGCTCGCTCCCCAGAGCCTGGATGTAAAACCTGCCTGTGAGCTGCTCTTAATGTAGTGCAGTCTGTTGCACTGTGTTAACTTGTGAAAGCATTGTCTGGCAGGCTCCTTTTTCTGCTGAAAGAGGAGAGGAAGGAGTGGGGAAGGGAGGGGAGGAAATCGTGCAAATGGAAGCAGCAAGATGGTAATGGCAGAAATCAGCATAAACGATCTTTATTTGCTGCACAACTCTGGCTTTTGGCAAAACTCCCCCAGCTGTGGCTCAGGTCAGACTTTTCAGTGGCTCTGCTGACCCTTGGATGAGAGTCTTTGTGCTGAGGTTGAGTCCTGCATTCCTGCAGGTTAGTCAGGTATTTGAAGCATCCACTCAAGTGCACCTCTGTCCCCTGAAGGGCCACTGGGATCAGCTCAGCCTCCCCAACACAACCTGCCCCAGGTCATGGAGTGGAAAGGCAGTGCTCTTTTCTGCTGGAGATCGAACAGAATCTGGGCTGGAAGGGGGCCAGAAGGTCGAGTCCAGCTCCTGGCCCTGCCCAGGACACTGCAATAATCCCACCCTGAGCATCCCTGGGAGTGGTGTCCAAACTTTCCCAGAGCTGTGACAGCCTTGGGAACATGACTGCTCCTTGGGGAGCCTGGGCAGTGCCCAGCACCCTCTGGGGAAGAACCTTTCCCTGATCTCCAACCCAAAACTCCCCTGACACAACTTCAGGCCACTCCTTTGGGTCGTGTCATTGTCACCAGAAAGAAGAGATCAGTGCCTGCCCTGCTCCTCCCCTCGGAGGAAATTACAGACAGGGCTGGGGTCCAAGGTGTGAAACGTGGGTTTGCAGAGAATTGCAAGAGGATAGTGAGCAGGACATCCTCAATGGTGCCTTTGCTCCTGATGGTGCCATCCTGCCATCACCTCCATCTTCCTCATCTGCTCTCCTCCTCTTGGTGCTGGAGGACAAGTTTGCCAGGGCTGGTGTGATAATTGATAAATGATTCGTGTTAATCATAGAAGTTTTGAAGTTTGTATAAATCAGAATACATAAAATAAGAAAAGAACATGGACCTAGATAAGGGAAATATATGATTAAACCCATTTTGTTAAAATCCCTCTGTTATGGATATTATGTTTCCTAAATAAGTTGTATCTACTGACAGCTTGCAAAACAAGGCTTTCACACAGCCCAACAGATTCTGCAGAATCAGATTTCCTGTCTTTGTGTGATCAATCACAAACTATCTGCTAAAGATCAGGGTTCCTACTTCTCCTGTTTTTTATCTACCAAGACCAGATGGTTACATGGCCAATTGTCCGAAGAACTATCCCATGGAAGTTTGGAAGTTTCTTTGACCACCCCTGCTTCCCTTGCAGAATTACTACAACAAAACAATAGCAATTATTGATTATTACAAGGAAAACCAGACTATAAAATGGGAGCTGTAACCAGGTTTGGTGGAAGCGTGGAGTGGGAGGTGACCCCTCACATTCTCCCCAGCGCTGCTTGCTCTGGCTATATAAAATAAACCAATCTAAATTTTGCTAAATATCAAGACTTTGTTTCTCATTTATAACATTGGGAAGAAGTCAGGGAGGTGATAGCACAGCTTTGGGTGAGAGAAGGTGAGAGGAGGAGGAGGGAAGCAGCAGAGCCAGGATCAAAGGTTCAGGGAGAAGCCAGAGAGAGAAAATCACAACTGGGAACATCCAAGGTTTGAACCTGGAGCAGAAAGAGCCTCAGTCAGCAGCTGAGCCCTCTGCCACAGGCACCTCCAAGTGTGGAGGTAAGAGGACAGCAACAGCCCAGAGGAGGCAAATCCTTCCCTCCATCCCCCAAGGAGACACTGGGCCATGTGTTTACAGCTTAAAAAGAAGGATGGAGGAAATGGAAAAAGCTCTGAGTGATTGCAGTGGATCCATCCCAAGGGCAGTTTTAGAGATCATCTGCAAAGACTTCAAAGAGCAGCGTTTAGGAGGAGCCCACTGCTCCCAGCTTTGGCCCCAAGCCCTCTGCAGGCTGATCCTGCAGCTTTATTGCCTCTATGGGCTCACAGGCAAGGCTGGGGCATTGGCACAACCCAGCCCAGGCTGGACTTTTATGTGCACCTTGTTGGGAAGGGACCAGTTCTCCCAGCACAGCTCCGAAACGACGACTCCCTTCAGCAAAAACTTGGCTCTTAGCACTCAGTTATTTTTATTAGTTTCCTAAAATACTGAGCACTTCAGAGGAGAAACAGATGGGCAAAGATACCCGGCGCTACAAGCTCTCATTTTAATGTTAAATATAATGCATATTTTGGAGAATGAGCAGAAAAGACAGCTTGGAGGGTGCAAAGGACAGTCTTTGCAGGAACATAACAACATCTGTGTGCCATTGCTGCTCTGTCATTTTATCCACTTAACTACCTGCTTTGTGTTTTTCTAATTCACTTTAAGCCAAAAACTACAGGATTTTATATTGAAAGCTTAAGGTCAGAGAGCTACTAACAGACCCAGCTAATTTATACCCTCTAAATATGACCTTAACGTGGGAGCTCTGAGACAGGATACAGTTTAGCCTTTAGGCACTTAATTTTCTCCAGAAATCTTTCTAAAGCTGGGATGGTTATAAAGGTATTACCAAGGTTCATGGCCTTTCCTGAGAGATCTGCTTCCAATTTGAAGCACACCTGGGCTATTCAACAGGTTTGCAAGGAACGGGAGCTCAACAGAAAATTCATGATTCTTATTAACATTGCTTTTTTGAAACCTATCTCTAAAGGAAATCCTAGTAATTTTCTTTGGGCTAAAAATCAAAGAAAGTGGTAACACCAAAACAGGTGAGTATAACTATAAACTTATATAGTCCAGACTTCCTGCTTTTAACTTTGGGATCCAACATTTTTAGTGAAGTTCGACTATTTCATAATATTATTTATGAATCCACTACAGTAACATGTGTTTAACAGTTCAAGGAAATGATATTCAGGCCAATACAGAGAACTGACAACTATTTCCAGATGGTTCAGGGAACCAGATGTGGCATTTCCTCTGTCGAGACAGAGGGCACACAGAGATGAAGTGAAGCCTCACAGGGTCTCACACAAAAATCTGTGTCAGGTTTGGGAGTTAATTCTGTGTTAAATCCAGTGGTTGTTGTCAGCTAGAGTTTTTGTGGCAGGACAACGTGTAGGTCTGTGTATAATGTGGAAAGTCTGACATTTTCAGGAAGGATTTGGCTTAATTCTCACCTGGTGTAGACAGATCCAACATTTCTGGTTGTTCTGAGCATCAACAAATCCACAGCTGGGATAAAGCCTCACATTTCAGTCGGTAAAAAAAAAAAAACCCAGGAAAAAACTCAGGGCACATCCAGTGAATCCTGGGCTTCATCAGGGCCCCATCAAACCCTGAGCATCCTTGTTTGCTAAAGCAAAGGCATCAGGGTGTTGCAGGGGGCCACTGGTGGGGCAGTGTCAGCCACATCCAGCATCTCATCTGTGACTGCTCCCTGCTGCTTCACCAGCCACTGCCAGGGGATGCTGCAATTCAGAGCACTTGAAGTGGCAGAGCTCTCTCAGTGCTGAGGTGCTTCAAGGACTCATCAGCTGGGGCTCTTCTCTTTAATTGGTTTTGTGCTGTGTTTTTAAACAGCTCTTTGCCAGGCCCTGGCTGTTCTGCCTCCCAGGTGGAAGTTCAGCTCTCAGAGACAAAGCCAGCAGCCTTGTCCTCTCGCTCACAGTCCTCTCTCCTTGTCTCCAGGCAAAGCTGGGGATTGGCAGGCACAGAAGTGCTCTGCTTGACTTTACACCAGCAAAACCAGCAGCCTCTGGGGGCTTTGTGCTGTCCCTGGCCCTCCCAGGGGTGCTGCACTGGGATCTCAGCAGCCTCAAGGCTCTTCCCATCACAATAACTGTGTTCAGCACAAGCCCCACAGTCCATAATAACTCTGGGAAGGATGTCAGAGAATCAGAGCTATGTGGAATGGTTTGGGTCAGAAAGGACCTTAAAGATCATCCAGTTCCAACCCCCCTGCTGTGGTTTGGCAGGAAGATTTACAAGTCACAAAAAATAAGTAAAGTATAAATTAGATAATTAGAAGGTAGAAAAAGTGGATTTCTAGGAATGTTTATATTAGGGGCCTCATGGCTAACATGGAGGATTTTGGGCATGGTGTGTCTTTTCCTTCTTCTCCATGCTGTCCATGTTGAATGCCAAGCTGGCATCCTTGGATTGGACAGGGACAGAGTTGGACAGTGTAATAAAGGTGTCATGTATTGGAAAGTAATTGTAAATATTAGGCTCATAGTTTAGAGTATAAAGATAAGTCCTGCCCAGAGGGGAGGTGTTCTGCCCTGGATCAAAGTGCTGAACAGATCTCTGCTAGGTAGAGAAAGAATTCTTTAGGTAAGAAACAATAAACAACCTTGGAAAACCCTGAAAAACAGCTTCTGCATTTTCTTCAGTGATCAGGCTGGGAAGAACACAGACTCTAAACCTCAAACATGTCCTGCAGTGGGAACTCAGGCTCAGGAGACCCCACAGACAGTGACACTCAGCTGATCAGATTTAAAGATCTGGTTTGGGGTGAGCTGAACAGGGCTGCAGGTTGCAGTGAGATCAATTCCTTTCCAGTCAGTACAACCTGAACTCAAACACGAGTTAGGGCAACCTGGCTGGCACTGAAACATCTTTTAGGAGTGGAGATAAAGAGGAAATGGATCAAACACCTCTGTCTAATCTACATGCCTAATACCTTTCAATCCTGAAGTAAACCTCCTTAGGGGATTTCAGAGAGCTGCATAAGGACCACTTGAGGGACAGGGATGCCTTTCAGCACTTCAGCATGTCCCTTTTAGCAGGTCAACACCTGCTAAGTTCAAGTCTGAGCTCACTGGGTGCCTCTGGTCCAGCTCTCATCCAAGTGTCCATTTGCATGGCATCACCTTCCACTTCATGGGGATAAGGGAGGGTGAGGCCAACCTGTCACTGTCTGAGGGGTCTCCTGAGCTTGAGGACATGTAGGTGGTTTGGAATTCAGGTTTTCCCAGCTGGCCACTGAAGAAGATTCAGGAAGCTGTTCTCTGAGGTTTTCAAGGTTGTTTATTGTTTCTTATTTAAGAAATTCTTTCTCTGACTAACAGAGATCTGTTCAGCATGAGATCCAAGGCACACTGCCTGCTCTTGGGCAGGACTTATCTTTTATACTATAGATCACATACTTAATATTTACAATTACTTTCCAATGCATGACAATTTTATTACACTGTCCAACTCTGTCTCAGACCAATCAAAGAATGCCAGGCTGGCACTAAGATGGATGGCATGAAGAAGAAGAAGGAAAAGACATACCATGCCCAAAATCCTCCATCTTAACTACGAGCCCCACTAATATAAACATTCCTAGAAACTCACTTTTCTACCTTCTAACAGTCTAGTTTATATTCTACTTATTTTTTGTGACTTGTAATTCTTCCTGCAATGTTGGCAGATTTCTCCAGGGACTTAAGTCCAGTCCCCAGGACCCCTGGGTACCATGCCAGGGTCTCTGAGACCCCTGCCAGGGGGTCTGGAGGCATTCAGGGAAGGCAGGGGACCACCCTGGACTCCCATCCCAAGGCAGCTCTGTGCTCATCCAAGTGAAAACTCAAAGATCTGAACAGCCACAGGGAGCTGAACTGCCTTCGATTCCTGCATTGATTTTTGCTCCTCTCAGTACTGGCACTCCTAAACTCCCTGAGCTCTCACTGCACACAGAGATTGATGCTCTGCCCTTTCCTGCCTGCTGTGTGCCAATACTCTGGGAAGGCTCTGGCTGTGGAAGGGGCTCAGCAGTGCCCTGAAACCCCTCAGTGCAGTTTAATGGTCACCTGTCCTAATGCTGGCTTTGCCCCTTGGTGTGGCTGTGATGGGGCTGGGCAGTGTTTTGTTTGTGCTCTGGAAGCTGTTTCTCTCCCAGATTCTCTTCCTTTTGCACTGCTGAGTTGGTTTCTTGTTATTCCAGCTGCAGTAATTATGTGACAGATATTAAGGAATCTCAGGGTAACACACCTTTGAGACAGGAAGGAATAAGGAAGCAAACTCAAGCTGGAGCAGTGGTAACTCCACAAGACCCTTTTTTAATAGTACTTTTCATTTTCACAGGAGATTTACAATGCTGGTGTGTCCTGACAAGAAAAGAAAATTCCAAAAGAAATGCAGCTGATAAATCCATAAGTACAAATGTTATTTTGCTGCAGGACACACAGGGAGGAGAAAGGCAGGTTGTTTTCAGGGAGCTGATGGTGATTCAACTTCCCATCTGGGTAAGGACAATATAGCTGTGTGTTGGATGCCAGAGAAGGAAGGGCTTTGCACCTAAAATTAAATGTGTTGACTTGAGGGGTTAGAGCATCCAAGCACTCTGATCCTCCCACTGTGGCTTTCTGGAATTAACACCCAAAGGGACAAATGGTGACTTGATCCTGTTTGCTGTTTTTCTTATTATTATTCCACTGACTTGACCAAGAGATAATTTAATCCAGCACCCATTATGCCTGAAATCTGTGCACTGTAGAGACATAAAAAGATGCCATATGGGTCCTTTCTCACTTTATGACCTCTCTGAAGTTCTGTGCTTTGCACAGGCATCTTCCAGTCAATTTATTACGATCAGATTTTATAGATGTGAAACTCTGCACAAGATCAAAGAGCTTGAACAAAATGCCTTGTGGTGATTCTGATAAAAACTCCTAATATGTTACAAATGTGGGTAAATTCCACCCCAAAGTTCTTGCAGTGAGGAAATCACTCAACAAATGCATAATGATGGCTCTTGGATAGAACTGGAAGGTCTATCAAAACTGAAATCTCTGTTGATAATATTAGAGTTGGGATATATTTACAAATACAAGTGGAGCTGGCTCCCCTTCTCCCTGCCTAGAATGTCACCTGGCTTAGGAACTAAAATGTGTTTAGTGTGAGAAAGAAGGAAAGAAATCACAACCTGTTTCTCTTGAAATTATGAACTGACCATGGATGCTGATGCAAACTACTAAATTCTGAGTTCTTTGGGGATCCTGCTGTGTTTGTTACAGAGGCCACTCCTGTGCTGGCAGTGCTCCCAGGTGCTTCAGGGCTGTCTCAAACCAAAGCAGAGGAGGTCAAAGCAATCTGCACATCTTGCTCTGTTCCATGGATCCAAAAAGCTTCATCCAGCTGGACAAGAGGAAGGTGGTGAAGGGCAGACAGCTCCTGGAACCCAGTTTCTGATGATGGTCATCACTCAGTTCAGAGCCATTGTGTCTGTTTTTGGTGTCAGTGGTTGTTTCTCCAAGGGATTCTGGCCCTGGCACAGAAGATCTCTGCACCCTGACATCTTCTGAGCCTTTCCAGACATGTTCAACCCTCTCTCTGAAAAGGTTTTTATAAGGAAGCCCCCCTGGTTTGTCCTAAAGAAGGAATGAACCCACACTGCAGGTTGGCTGCCCTACCCAGTGCCATGGTGAGCACATTTGGCTTTGGTTCCACTTAGGAAAAAAAACCCAAAAAACCCACTTAATTTCACCTGTCTCAGGTGGAAATGTTTGCTGCCAGCACCAAATGTGGCTACAAGGCAAAGTGACAGCAAGGAAAATGCCTGCTGCAGTTCAAATCCCCAATTTAAATGCACCCCCACTGTTTGCAAGCCCGCAGTTAATGGGCTGCTGTCAGGAGGTGATGATGAGTGTGCTCACTCTGCTGAAGGTGCCTTGTTACTCACAATTTGTGTGTTTTGAACCTGACTCAATACCAGTGAAGTTAAACATGTTGATTCAGTGGAATCTGCTTCCCAGCAGAAATGTATCTCTTGGATGGAGCACTCCAAAAATAAATTAACAGCTTTTCTTTGACACTGACATTTCCTGCTCGCTAATAGCGAAATCCAAACAATAACATTGGGTTTTGTCACAGCAAAATAGCTGGCACCAGTGCAGCCTGAAAAGGAATTTAAAAATGTTTTCCTTAGGAAGAAAAATTCTAATTTTCAGCGACCCCATTCATACTTTTTAATAATGACTTGAATGAGAATTAGAATATTGCAACAAGCCCTACATACAAAATCTCTACTTACCTGGTGAATATGACTATATTTGAATGCCATAATGGAATAATGTGATTTCATTAGTCACTCTGAGGAGGGTATGATAAATGCTGAAGTCTAGCCAAGTCCTGATGATGCTGATAGGCTTATCTGGGCTTAGTCTGATCAGTCTTAAATGTGCCAGAGAGATGCAGAGAATTCGAGGCTCTGACCTAATTTGGTCTATTCCACCTGGACTGCACTTGGATGTGTTTGAGCTCAGGGAAAGATTTAACAATTTATCAGTGTGCCAATTAGAGATAGTTTTGCAATGCCTGTTTCCATCACTTTGGACCAAAATGTTGCAAGATTTGCACAACTCAGCCTCGATTCAGCTTGCAGTGAAGATTCACAATCTGCTATGAGGCCCAGATGCTTCCCTCTGCCTTTGGCATCGAGAATTCCTTCTCCTGCTTAAAATACTTCCCCTGTTCCCACAGACTCTTGCCACTTGATAGAAGTTTGTTGAAGTCTGAATGCTCAGGCAGTCCTTAAATAATCCCCATTTAACTCAAGGAGCAGAATTCCATGAGCTCTCCAGGCCTCTGATGGCATTACCCCTCAGAGGGACCTGTGTCCTCCAAAGTTTGGGATTTAGGAGAAGCAGCAGAGGCTCCTGAGGCTGGGCAGGATCCACACACCGTGCCTGAGATTACAATAGGTGCTAAACTGGGAGCTGAATAGGGCTGCACGTTCCCACATCCTCCTGTTAAAACCTTTCAGAAAAGGTCTTTTCCCTCCCATCTCATCTTTTCTCTTCGTTTGCTCTTGCAGAGCTCGTGCAACCCAAATTTTCCTTTCTGCATCCTCTAACAGTGAGATTTATTTTCAGAGCCTGTAACTGGATCTGTCTGGGAACAAAGATGTTTGGAAGACAGTTTACACTGGAGAGTTTTTTCCAGGTTTGTTTTTGGTTCTTTCTTAAATCATCAGTAGGATCAAACCATACCCCAGAATGAGGATATTTTTGGGTTAAAACGTGACCAAATCTGGTTTTCACTCATAACTGTGTGACTCATCTGTAAATCTCTGGAAGTGAAGAGCAAGTGAGGTGGCAGCTCTGCCACCTGTTCTACCTCACCCAGCTCGTTTCTCTTGTTTCTTTTATTTGTTGTGGCAGAGATTAATTCTTCTCCCTCCCATTTTAGCATCAAGTGAACCTCTCCTTGGAGAAAGCTGCCCCTTTCCATTGCCTGGGAAACTCATTTAGGCCAAAGTCTAAACTTAGGGTAGATAAATATCTTTTAAGTGACTTGACCAGGGTTTTCCAGGGGGGGCAGTGGCAGAGGAAGGAGTGAAACTCTTGCCTCCTGCAATCCAATGCACTTTATCAACCATTTCTGCTTGAAATCAGACTAACTTGTACATAGAGCATGATCAAAACTCTTAAAAAGATCTTTCCCTTGGCAATTCTAGTCTGGAGAGTGAAGATTACAGAGGAGGTTGGGGGTTTATTTGTCTATTTATTTATGCATTTATTTATTTATGCATTTCTTAACATGCCAGGATCATTTAATGGAAACCAGTCAGTGCAAAAGAAAGGGGAAATTCCATTCAGGAATGGAGTCTGATTCTATGTGGTATCAACACTTGGGTAAAAGAGAACTGATGGAATACCAGGCAATTTCAGTTAATGAATAATGTATGTGCACCCTCCAAAACACACTGCCATGGGAAAATTAGCAAATATGTCAACAAACTCATCAGGAGTGTTGCTGTAATTGAGTAAAGGATCCTGTTGTTCATCTGAAACACAAAACTAATTCAGAAAGAAACATCAGAGGCAGGCGCTGAGGATGGTGTGATTAGCACATCTAAATGTACACTCAGAGTCATTTCTGGGCTGACTCTTTCAATTGAAACACTCTCAGTTATCCCCTCATTTCTCAAAGGTGACATTCACACCTTCTTAATCATGTCTGGTTAAGCAAGAGTCAATGTTAAGGTGATTTATCAAAGCTGTGAGGCAAGAAAATGATCAATTTTGTTACTTGCTGCAGTTCTCCCAGGCTGGCCCTAGAGCCCAGCTCAGCTCTGATGGATATTGTCAGCTGTTGGATATTGTCAGGTGCTGGATACTGGGAAAACAGAGTTGTCCCTTTTCATGTGCAGAATTCATGACTTAATTTTCAAAGTGCTTTACTTAGAATTACAGAATCCCAGAATGGTTTGGATTGGAAAAGACTTTAAATATCATTTACTTCCCTCCCTCTGCCATGGGCAGGGATATATTCCACTACCCCAGGCTGCTCCAAACCCCATCCAACCTGGCCTTGGACACTGCCAGGGATCCAGGGGCAGCCACAGCCTCTCTGGGCACCCTGTGCCAGGACCTCATCACCTTCACAGGGAAGAATTTCTTCCCAACATCTAAAGTAAACTTGCCCTTCTTTAGACCTAGTACTCCACAGGAGTAAATTAAATTTCCCCAGACATGTCTCTGCTGTGGGAAACCAGCCTCTAATATCTGGTGGGTTTTAAACTGATTAGTTTGTTGCTGTTTATTCCTCAGTGACCAGGTTTGGGAATGGTACCATGAGATGAGCCAGTGTAAGAAGAAGGACTCTGCTTCGTGCTTCAATTACTAATTAAATTCCTGCTACTAGTTCAGGCTTTAATATCTAGAATCAAAGGATAGAAGCATAGAAGCATAGCTCATTAATGTTGACAAATACCCCCAAGATCATCAAATCCTTCCTGTTGGGATAAAACTCTCCCCAGGCCTGTTGAGAAAGTTGCAGCACTGTAGGAAGGCTGTGAACTACTCCTGAAGTTGTGTGGGAGATGTTGCCCTGAACTTTTTTTGATGCCAGGTGGGATTTTTGCAAACTGTCTCTGAAGCTCTGCAGTGGGTAACCAAGATTTCATCACATCCAGTCCAAATTCTCACCACTTCTAAGCAAAAAAAAAAAGACCTAATTGCAGCTGCTGGCCATCAGGCAAAGAGAACTGTCCATATGAGAAACAGCAAACAGTCCTAAAAATGCCTTGTTAAGGTCAACTCTTTGGCTGCTGGAAATTAGCACAGCTTGATTATTACTTACATGCTTTGAGTGTCAAACACCAGCTGAGAGCCTGTAGCTGGAAGCTCCTTGTCCTTCTGCCTTTTTCTGGGCTGTTGGAAATGTGAGTTTCAAGCTGAGCAGAGCCAGCTAATGAAGCCATCTCTCTCTAGAGGGGGTGATGCCTTTCTGCTGAAAGAAATCTGTTCCTGTGCTTGGAGAGAACCATCCCTATTGCTTCCTGATGTCCGGGTGAATTGGGTTCACTGCCCCAGGGACAGAGTTTCCTGAGTCACTCGTGCATTTGCAAATGCTTCAGGTGGAGGGATGTGGATGGTTCAAACACCCCTCTAGGGCCCCCTTGGAACTTTCTCCCCTGAGATAAGAAATCCTTCCTTAGGATGACTCATGCTAGAGAAATGTTCACCCCGCTGTAGACCCCCGTGTTATCTTTTAGAGTTTTTATTTGTCTTTATCTCTTCTAGGTAATTGATCATTCTTTACCTAAAACCTTAAAGTAATTGGATAACTTTCAACTTCTAATTCTATTGGTCACTTTTCAATCCTCCTCAACCCTATAAAACCCCTTTGATATTCCATGTATTTGGATTTTGCTGTTGGACCCCTTCCTAGAAATAAAGTCACCTACGGTATTTCTGTGCAGTGGTCCCAGATCTGTTCCTTGCTGGCTGAGAGAGTGCTGCAAACAGAATGAAATCACAAAAGAGCTGATAGCCTAAGCCTAGGCCTTGCTTGCATTTAAGCACTCTGTAGCTGACGCCTGCCTTGAAGCAGCCAGGAGTTTTGTTCTATTCAGAAAGTTTATCTGGGCTTGCTGTGGCAGCCTTCACAGGGAAGGAAATGAGCTCTGTCTTGGGCTGCAATGCAGGATGTGGCCAGAAATGTGGATTCTGTCACCATGTGTTGGAGCTGGGTGGGGCAGTGCCCCTGATCTCCTGGCACACATTATCTGCTCATGGGCCAGCTTTAAACCAGCTGGGGCAATCATCTTTATCTTTCCCACAGCCCATCCTCCCTCCAGGAGAGATCTCCTGTTCATGGCCAGTGAGTCCCAGGGCATGGCTGATAAAATTCCATCATCCCACTGGGAGATGTTCCAGCCAGGGGAGGAGCCAAGCCTTTCCTACCCAGATAAAAACTGAGATTTTGGACACCAAGGCACCTTCTTTCCACTGGATTCCAGAGGAAAGCCAGACCTTTCCACATCATCCCTGCACCTTCAGAGGAAACTGCACCTTCTCCAGGAGCACTGCTCCAGCTGAATCACATCTGCCACTGCAGGAGGATGCAGCCACCATGGAATGGGACTGTGCCAACACCCTGACTGACTGACGGGTGTCAGCTTGGATTCTGACTCTGGCAGTGTTTTGGGATTGTTCTTTGTAATACTGCATTTCTATTTTAATTTTCCTAGTAAAGAACTGTTATTCCTAATTCCCTTATCTTTGCCTGAGAGCCCCTTAATTTCAAAATTATAATAATAATTTGGAGGGAGGGGGTTTACATTCTCCATTTCAAAGAGAAGCTTCTGCCTTTATTGGCAGATAACTGTCCTTCAAACCAGGACAAGCTGCCAGCAGCCATGTATGCTCCTCATGAAGTGGGACACCTGGACAGATCTGTGTCCCTGCTGAGGGGATGTTAAAATCCAGCCACTACTTCCCTGGGGAATTAAGATTTTTTTTTTGTTTTTTTTTTTTTTTTTTTTTTTTTTTTTTTTTTTTTTTTTTTTTTTTTTTTTTTTTTTTTTTTTTTTTTTTTTTTTATGCTGGAATATACTGAATCAGAAATAACTGAAGGTTTTTTTTTCTGACCCACAGCCCTTGACCTTGTGATATCTTCCCATTAATTTTATTTTGTCATGATCCCAAATCACTCTATGGAGAAAGATCCAGAATTTTCCTGCTGCCAGTTTCTGCAGCTCTGAACTTCCTCACCTGCACATGGCAAATCTGAGCCTCTGACTGCATCACCCACTGAATCTGAAATATGACTCAGTCCTAATTTCCCAACTCATCTTATTGACTGCACCTTGATTAATTAGACCAATAAATCATCCCATTAAATGCAAAAAGGCAACCATCATGGTTTTCAAGTATTAACCCATAGGGACAGCTAAAAACCCCAAATAACAGCTCTGTCCACCTGAAATTGCCTCCCCCATCTTGCAATCACCTCTTTTCTCCTTCCCTCTGCTCTGGGCTGGCATTGTGCACAGTTTGTCACCTGCTCTTGTAGTGCATTTGGGAAAAAAATCAAAGGTTTCATGGGCAAAGAACCATCTTGTAATCATATTTCCTATTGATTGGGAAACTCTGGGGCAATATTCAGTTGAAGGTGTCTGAAAGAAGTCCCCTGCTGGTGACCATCACAATTAATGTACCACTGGGACCAGATAATCAGGAGGTGCCATGAGACAGCAGAGCTCTGTGACCCAAATGGCTTCTGGTTGAATTCCAAAGTGCTCCCACTTTGTCACTTGAGTGGAGTGGCTCAGAAATTGGGAAGGGGTTGTGTGATTATCCCTTCATCCCTCCCACCCCCATTCCCTCTGCTTGTAATGTAAATTCAAAGTGGATCAGAAGGGAATGGCTGGAGCTCTCATTTTTTTATTGATTTATTTCATTTATTCCTACTGCTTAGCACCCAAGGCTCTTACTGCATCATAGAAATATGATCCAGATTGCTTTTTTGTCCAAGGATTGATTATTTTTTGTTGCAGAGAACTGCTCTTCTGTGGGTCTTTGTCATTTTTTATTTGTGATTGGATTTGTGATCCAATATTGCAGGTAACAAACCCCAATGACACTGTGGCTTGGCTGTGGCTGCAATTTTGCTAAAAAGTCTTCTAATCCTTCCCAGTTTTCCTGAGATTACTTCAGTCATGGAAGTCACTTTTTGTTTTCATGTCCTCCTTCTGGAAAAGAAAGGACCAGAAAAGAAAGACCAACCCTGCACCTCCTCCACAGAAGTGCTTAGTTCCTTTTCACACAATATTTTTATTATCCTGTATTTTACATCTGTAGTTTTGAGCTGCCCCACTGAAAGGAATAAAACCTAAAGGAGTGACCTGTTATCTGTAGTTGCACAATTTTTTTCTGGCCACTCTTTGACCTTGACTGTCTCCTGTGGCATTGCTTGATAATCAGCATCAGTGTTCAAACATCCCAGAGGCTCAGCTTTTGGGCCTGCAGAATTGCTGCTCAATTTTCTTAAAACAGTTGTGAAATGGATTTTTGGTCTTTACAGCCCCAGAGGACTCTTTGGTCACCAGATACAGCAGGTACATGAACAGCTTCCATTGGGGTTTTCTGTAAGGGGCTCCACACAGCAGGCTCCCCTTCACCCTGGAGTTTTTTGGGCTGCACACAGGAGAAACTCAGAGTATTTGATTGGTTAAGGCATCTTTAAAATTTATGGCTCTTCAGTTACTTTATTTTCCATGATTTCTGCTAATCTTGAGGCCACAGAGAGGCTTTGCTGACTCCATCCTCTCATGGTTTTTTTGGTGCATCTTTGCTTCAGAGTTTGGGGGGAATAACAGCAGAGATCTGTGAGGAAGCTGTGAACACTTCCCTCAGCTCAGCAGCTTCCCCAAAATTCTGCTTTCTAGCAGACATCTCCAAGGAAGTAAGATTATTGTGGGTGACTCACTGTGAAGAGGCTCTCCAGAAGTCCCAGGAAATGGTCTTTGAAGAGCTGGGAACATCCCACAGCTGCAAGAGAAAATGAGCACATTTAGCTTTGATGTGTTTTGATGCAGGACCAGTAATTTCATTTTTGGCATTATTATGGAAGCAAAACATCTATTAACAGGGCATAATTTATTTTAAAAAGGAGAGCAAGAATGTTTACTGTCTTCCTGGTAATGCAATTGGACTGTCCCATGATCATCTATCAGGCATGACAGCAGCTCCCAATTTTATGCAGATTTGTTATTTAAGCAAATTTTCTGTAGGTGCTGAAGGGGAGGGGGTGTTCTTTCTTTTAGTGTACACCTCTAATTTATTTAAATCAGAGCTTTCCTGCAGAGAAGTAAAAATAAAATCTTTGTTTTTGCTGCGTGACAGGAGCAGAGCTTGCAAAGACAGTCTCATTTCTTGTCTCCTGAGAGAAACAGCATTGGCAGGGTGGGACCTTCTGTGCCCCTCTGAAATCACCACTGAGACTTTGATCAGCAGAGCTACAACCAGGGTTTGGAGGCTTTTTATCTGAACTTAAATATTAACAAAGGCTGTTCCAGTTTCTGACATTCCTTTCTCTTGGGAGGGATGGTGAGGAGCAGGCACAGGGCTTAGGGACACTTTGGAATCCCAGAGGCATGGAATCATTAGGGCTGGAAAAAACCTCTAAGATCATCGAGTCCAGCCCTTAACCCAGCACTGCTTGTTCACCCCTAAACCCTGTCCCCAAGTGCCACATCCATGTTTTTGAGCCCTTCCAGGGATAATGACTCCACCACCCTCCTGAGCAGCTTCTCCCAGTGCCAGAGCAGCCTTTCAGTGGAGAAATTTCTCATTTTAAGAGCTGTGCTCACACCCTGCTCACTCAGGCTCAAGCTAAATTCCCATAAAGCCCAGCATAATTTTCTCCCCCACTTTTCCTCATTTTTCCCTGCCTCTCTGCACAAAGCCATGGAGTAAATCCTTATGCAATTAGTGGCAAAATTCCCATTGACTTCAGCAGGGCCAGGATTTCACCTTAGACCTAAAGTTGCCTGTAAATTCCCTTCTAATTAAATTAGTGGGCTGAGCTGTTCTCAGTGGTGCATTGAGTAAGAAAAGTTCTTTCCACTACAGGAAATGGCAAGTTCAGTCCTACGTCCTGCACTATTTATAGGGGACCCACATCCTCCATCCAGCCTTTAATGCTGGTGAACTTCCATAACTTCTTACCAATGGGAATCTCTTTCCACCTCAAGCTGCTGGAAAGGATTAGCCCATAATTACATTTCTGCAGTGAAAGGCCATCTTCAGCATATGAAAAATCTGTCTTTTTGAGAACTCATAATTTCTCTGCTCAGAATCAGAATAATCGCAAAGTAATATACATGCTTCTATTTTTTTTTTTTTTTTTTTTTTTTTTTTTTCCAACACAGACTGAATTAAAAGGTTTAATTTTCTTTTGTGGCACCCAGTCTGGCTAATTGATGTTATCTAGGAAGCTTGCCCAGAGGTAGCATGTAAGACATTCTGTGTCTATCAAATGAGAAATACCTACAAACAAACTCATCCCCCTCTGTTCTCTGTATCTGAGCTCACAATGAGAATGTGTTCAGAGTGAGTGTCCAGAAATGTGATGAAGAATACAAGAAGCCTGAGCCTTAACCATCCAGAACAGGAGAATTCCAGGGAATTTTTTCCCCTCCAGCAGATGAAATATTTATTGCTCAGCAATTGCAGAAAGAAAAAGTGTTTTGCATGTTTTGCATCCCTAACATCTATTTCCCTTGGCACAGGTTAAGGGGGCAGCAGAATTACCAGGCAGTTCTGATGAGCCAAGAGATCATAATTTACAGATCTGCCTTGAGAGGCACAGGCATGGCCATCTGCACTGTGCTTTGCTGGGTGTGAAACTTGGCTCAGGAAATCTGATTTCACACTGCTTCAAGGTAAGCAATGTCCTCCTACCTTGTGGCCCCAAGCCAGCCTGGTTCTTCCTCTGCTGCTCTTCCTCAGAGCTCACCTGGAGGCTGCAGGTACAGAAACACCTTGATAGTCCCTGGCATCTTGTGGGAATTTTCCATGTTCATTTGGCAGGATCCATCCTGTTCAACCTGGATGAGGTGAGAGATTTGGAGAATCACAGAACCACAGGATATCCTGGGTTGGAAGGGATCCACAAGGTTCACTGAGTCAAACTCAGTCCCTGCACAGGACACCCCAACAATCCCATCCTGTGCCTGAGAGCATTGTCCAAACCCTTGCTGAACTCTGGACACTGAGAGGTATTGCCCTGAGCTCACCTGAAAATGTAGCCAGCCTTGCTGGTTTCTGAGGAAAAATTAAAAAAGGAAGGGGCAGCAAGAAAATGTTGCATTTCAGAAGGTTAATTCTATATTGGATAGAATTGGATTAAATAAAATTATTGGGGGATGAAACACCTTAGCAGAGTAAGGGTAGTCCAGGGTCTGTCCATATCATCCATTTAAATTTTGGTCACCTGGGCACAGAGGTCAGGAGTCTCACAGCACATTTTTCACAGGTTTCACACTTTATTCAGAGTTGGAAGGACTCACAAGGATCAAGTCCAACTCTTCACAGAATGGCCCAGGTAGGATGGAACCCGTGACCTTGGTGACATCAGCACCGTGTTCTGACCAACAGAATTTGTGTGACAATTTGATTTGTGTGACAATGTGTTCCTGAGGCCCCAGCTGTGCTGGGTTCATGCCCCCAAAATCTCAGAATCACAGAACTGTTAGGGTTGGAGAAGACCCTAAAAATCATCCATCCCAACCATGACCCCAACACCACCACATTCACCACTCAACCCTGTCCCCAAGTGCCACATCCACATGGTTTCTGAGCATCTCCAGGGATGGTGACTCCACCACTGCCCTGGGCAGCCTCTTTCAATGCCAGACCACCCTTTCAGGGATGATTTTTTTTCCTAATATCCAACCTAAATCTCTCATAGCACAACCTGGGGCTATCTCCTCTCACTTGTTATCTGGGACAAGAGACCAATCCCCACCTGGCCACACTTTGTAAACAATTTCTAAGGAAAATAACTGTTTTAATTCCCTCCTTAAGGAATATGAATACCACATTCATCTTCTTCAGAGCTGTGCCCTTTGCTTATGTTTGAATGTTTGAAGAGCCACTGGGAGCCAGTTCACCCAGGGTGGAACATGTTCCCAGTGGAATTGCCAGCAGAAACACAACCCTGCCAAGAAATGAGTCCACCAGGCTTCTGCTCTGTGGGGACTCTGGGGCACTTGTGCAGTGGGACACTTGCTGGTATCTGATCCTGCTGGGAAAAAAAGCATGGAAAAAACAACAACCTCCATCCCAGGAGCTGTGTCCAGCCATCCCACAACAAAAGTCCTTCCCCTGAGGTAAGGATTCACTTTCCAGCAGGTGGATTGGTAGCTCTGAAAAGCCCAGCTTGCCCTGGCTCAGCCATTCCCAGGCAGCCCATGGGCAGATTTCCATCCTGCAGGATGGAATTCATCTTTCCCATTCCCACACATTGTCTGTGTGCAAGGGAAGCCTGTGCTGGGATCAGGCATGGAGGTGATTGTTCATTATTTCTCCTGCAGAACTCACAGAGCAGAAACCCACAGTGTGCCCTTCTGTCTTATCCCAATTAAAAATTGGTTTTATTTTTTTCCCAGAAGGAATTACAAACCTCAATCTGTGCTCTCTCTTTAGCACTGGAGGGAGATGATGCTCTATAACCAATCTGCTCCTTAAAAAAAAAAAAAAAAAAATTCCATGTGTTCTTTGCATTCCTTGGCATGTTTTCTATATTCTGTATTTATTTTTCACTCCTGCCTGCAGCTTCAGTTGGAGATAATTGCTCTTTCTTTGTCATCATGCAAGGTGAACCTTCTCCCCAGTGTGCTTGAAGACCTTCAAATGCTTCCCAGCTAGTCCAGGAGCAAGACAGAATGCATTGTAAAATAGTTGCTTGCCACCCCCAGCAGAATTTGAGCACAGGAAATATGACAGATTATTCAACCTCTAGGTAGCCAATTAAAGGGGGAAAAAACCCAACTCAGCAGCAAAGGCTGTGCTGTTACAGCTGTGACAGGATTGCTTGAGAAAAAAGACTTCAGTGTCATCTAATTTTTGGAAATTGGTAGTTGTAGTGGGACTGGCTTAGAACAATGTCCCTTTATTTTATTTTTTTTTAATTTTAATTTTTTTTAAAGGAAACTTTGCTCCCCCTAGAATTGTATCTTAGGTACAGCAGTGTGAAGGTGTGAGGGAGCAACAGGGGGATTGTCCTGCCTTGCTCCCAGCCAAGTTTTGCTCATCACTGGAGATCCTGGTGTCAGTCAGTGTCAACTCCAGGAACAGCTGAGACACATCCCTTGATCCTATGGGTAAATGTGCCCCAGGAATGGGCTGAGTTAATTGGACTTTGGAAAAATCACCAAAAGGTTGGTTTGAGAAGCTCGTGACCCAGGTGATTAAAGATGTGCATGGAAAGGTCAATATTACACAATGTCCCTTCACCATATTACAATATTACACAATGTCCCTTCACCAAAAGAGTGGTTAAGTGTTGGAACACAGGGAATTTTGAACTTTCTGTGCTTTATGACACTGATCCCCAGGAGAGCACTGCTTTGACCTGAGGCCTTGGAAAGGGCTTCCAAATTTGGGTGATGGAGGATTTGGTGCAGCTAACCCATTAGAGTTTATCTTTGGAAAAGGCTCTCCAATCTCTGGAAGCATTGAAAAAACAAGTGGATGTGACACTTTGTGATTTGGATTATTGGGCACTGTGGAATCAGGTGGAAGGTTGGACTTGATCCTCTTGGAGGTCTTTGCCAATGTTCCTGTGATTCTGTGAGTGGTTCAGCCATGCAAGCTGCCTTCCAAAATCTGAGCAGTGAAATGGGCTCTTATTTCCCATCTGGGAAGTGAAGTGCAGGGCTCAGCCCTGGTAGGATTTGCTGCAGTTCTGCATATCCTGGGAAAGAGAAGGATCCCTCCAAAGGCTGATTTGGATGGAGGGACATGGCTGGGGCCCCTCCACTCATCCCTGGACAAACAAACACCACATCAGCAGTTGCAGGGGGTGTTGCTGTGCTCAGTAAAGAATCCTTCACTGCATTCCAGGCAGAGCATCCAATAAATGGGAAAACATTCTGCACTCATAAAACCCAGTGAGAACTAAAACACAGAGTGACTGAGGCTGCAGCAGCTCTACTCCAGCCCTATAAAACGAGGAGTCACACAGAGATTTGGAAAAAGCTCTTTATTCCTCAACCTGGCAAGTGTTGTCTCGAGCAGTAAATGCCAAAGCCAGGAAGCCTGGGGGTGCTGCCTTGGGAGCTGTAAGTCTGACTGTGATAACCCAGAGAAGAGCAAGGCTCTGAGTTAACTCAGCCAGGCTCCTGCATTACACCCTGCCTCAATCACATTTACATTTGTCTCAGCAGAGGTGTCAGGGCTCCAGCTGCTGACCTGATCCTTCCAGTGCCCATTGCATCACTGCCCTCTGGCTCCCAGCTGCTCCACAGAAAAGTCATTACTGGACTGCAGAGATACTCTGGCTTTTCCTTATTAGGCAAAAACAAACAAACAAATAAAATATTCAGCTTTGCCTGCGTGGTCTCTTTGTGGTTTTGAGGAGGAAGGGGAGTGGTGGGGATTTTTTTCCCAGTTCCTGCCATTAAATGTTTCACTCACTTTTCCCTAAGTGCTTGTGATTTGAGGCAAGACCAAAAAAGAACCTATTAAAAAGTGCTAATCTTTCAGCCAGTCTATCTGATAGACACATGAAAGAGGGACATGTCTTTATTTGTCATCCAGTAGGGCCAAAATTGCAATCCCTAGTGTAGAATTGATCTGTTTTGCAAGCACTGGCTGGGCAACAGAGAAACTTTTTAAAGCCTGTGGCTCAGTTTATAGGAATAAATGCAAAACATATAAAAAAGGTATGAAAAGGGATCTGGATTTTTCCTGCTGTTTTGCAGAGAAAGGTCACAACAGTGTTCTTGTGGTCTGATTCTGATTTTGCCTCAGGGCTTTACAGCAGCAAGGCCTTGGACTGTCCTACATCTTGAACTTCCACATTAATTTTTTCAGAAATAACACAAAGAGCCCTCCCACCATTTTCTTCAATGGGTTCTCAATGAAGACCTCAAATAAAGCAGATATTTGGGACCTCTGTAAAAGCCCAGAGCAGCTGTGGCTGCCCCTGGGTCCCTGGAAGTGTCCAGGACCAGGTTGGACAGGGCTTGGAGCACCCTGGGATAGTGGAAAATGTCCCTGTCCATGGCAGGGGATGGAACTGGATGAGCTTCAAGGGTTTTCCAACCCAAACCATTCTGTGATTTATGATTCAAACAAGAATGGAAGGCCTTAAACCCCCACAGTTTTTCATGTCTGTCCTAATTAAAGTCTCAATTTTTCCAGTATCCCCACAGAGGAGTGAGGAAAATTACCTTGGTGAAGTCACACATCCCCCTGATATTCTGCCATTGCAGATGCAGCATCCTTGTATTGTCAAACTCTTGAGGAATTCCACCCACTGGCTTGATTATTATGCACTTTGGGACTTATTTACTCACACAAACAGGAGCAACTTGTGGCTTTAAAATCCAGGTTTTGCCATCTAAGCAAAGGTAAAGATGTTTAGGTCTCACCATGGGAGCCCTGGACCACAAAGATGAATTCTCTAATCCTTCCCTATTCACACTGCACCTCTAGACTCTCAAGCTGACCACAAATATTTGAAATAACTCATTTGTCTCCTCAAATGAGTCATGGTGTCTATTTCTAACATACATTTTTTAAAAGATGTGATTTCATTTCATCAAACAGGCCAAAGAGAAACCATATTGAAAGAAAAGGGGATGCAGCAAAATTTGCTGAGAAAGTTTTCCCAATGCAAATTGCCACAGCACAGAAATCAATCTGGCCCCCAGCTCACATCTACTATTTGTGAAACAATTTAAAACCATTCGCACTAAATCAGTATGATAAATGCATTTAAACCCTGAATAAATAATTTTGAGGAATAGCAAGCAACTTGTTTTTAATTATGACACTGCCACTTGGGAACCTGGAGGCTCCCGTGCAAATGCACTTTGTCATCACCTGCTGCACACCTGTCTGAGTACTTGTCTCTGTCTCCCAGGAGACAGTGAGAGTAAACAGGAGCTGGTTTAAATTTCTCCTTTCCTGAGGGACTGCCCTGGTTTGAAGGACAGGTGTCTGCCAATAAAGGCAGAAGCTTCTCTTTGAAATGGAGAATGCAAACCCCTTCCATCCAAATTATTATTATAAATTTGAAATTAAAGGCCTCAGGCAAAGATATGGGAATTAGGAATAACAGTTCTTTACTAGGAAAATTAAAATAGAAATGCAGTATTACAAAGAACAATCCCAAAACCCTGCCAGAGTCAGAATCCAAGCTGACACCCGTCAGTCAGTCAGGGTGTTGGCACAGTCCCATTCCATGGTGGCTGCATCCTCCTGCAGTGGCAGATGTGGTTCAGCTGGAGCAGTGCTCCTGGAGAAGGGGCAGTTTCCTCTGAAGGTGCAGGGATGATGTGGAAAGGTCTGGCTTTCCTCTGGAATCCAGTGCAAAGAAGGTACCTTGGTGTCCAAAATGTCAGTTTTTATCTGGGTAGGAAAGGCTTGGCTCCTCCCCTGGCTGGAGCATCTCCCATGGGATGATGGAATTTTATCAGCCATGCCCTGGGACTCACTGGCCATGAACAGGAGATCTCTCCTGGAGGGAGGATGGGCTGTGGGAAAGATAAAGATGATTGCCCCAGCTGGTTTAAAGCTGCCCATGAGCAGATAATGTGTGCCAGGAGATCAGGGGCACTGCCCCACCCAGCTGCAACAGGTGGTGACAGAATTCACATTTCTGGCCACATCAACCCAACACAGGGACAAACTCCCCTCTGTTTACTCCCCAGTGCTGTGCTCAGGAATAAAAACACCCAGGCAGGGCAGGCAGTGTGCAGGATCTTGTTGGTGGGTCAAATTCTTGGAATATCAGTACATGCAGGACACAGATCTTCAAAGGGATTTGATTCCTACTGATTGAATTTGATATTGAGGACTCAGGACATTGTTGTAAATTGATGCTCCACGCTCATAAGTCACAAGTGAAAATTTGATTTAAGGTCTTAGAGAGTGTAATTCTTGAAAATGTTACCACTCAGAAACATGACTTATCTGGGCTAAACAGCCTTTAAAATGATCACAGTCTGGCTCCATGCCTGGAACCAAAATGAAAGGCAATCTCTTGGCCTGGGAAGAACCAGACAAACCTTGCAAGGGTAATTTTCGGCCATTTCCATCTGCTGTGCAAAGGGAAGATAAGGGAAAGACAGGAATCAGGACTAATAACAACCTGTGCTTTCTTGAAGCTTCTAATCTCCCTGTTAAGTACATTAATTTTTATATAGGGGGATTTATAAGAAAAACATTAATTCTTAATTACACTTAGTGTTTTGCTGCTAAGAGCCATGCCAAAGCAGATGTTTTTGTTGATGTCTGTGGTTTTAATTGCACACATCTCAGACAGGAGTATCTGAGGGATATAAGAGAGAAAGAAAAGCCTTGCTTTTAGAAAAAGGAGAAGAACTGGACTTCTGGGGCACATCTGCAGTGTTTGAGGTCACCTGAGTTGACCTGAACAGTGCTTTAGGAGCACCTGGAGTATTTGGCGTGTGATCTGCCCATTTGGTGGCAAATCTCAGTTAATTTTATTTACTGAAAATTTATTTACTTTCATTAATTTATTTTATTTGCTGAAGTCCTTTGCCATTTTGCCCATTTTGCAGCTGGCAGAGACTCCTGGTTATTCTGCAGTGGTTAGACCTGAGTACTCCCCTGCCAAAATGGGTGAGAAGAAGCAGTGTGGACAGTGGGTTTTTTCTGTTGCTGGGACTGGAAACCATGGGAAGAGTTCTCCTGGAACAGCACCTACCTGACATGAGAACCAGAGTAAATAAAAAGTAATTTTGAGGGAGGAGCTGGGGTAAAAAGGCATGAGTGGATGGATTTGTCTGGGAAAGAGAGGCTGAGAGAGCTGGGCTGGACATGAGTGTAACAGCAGTGCAGGGGCGTTGCACCCCTTAATTAGTGCTTTGTCTCAGTGTTTGTTTTCATTCAGAGCCAGGATTAACAAAAACACGATTGAAACAGTTTTTCTCATGTTCAGGTTTGGGTGTTTATTACATCTTATCAGAAAGTACAGAGTGTAGGGCAGCACTTCCAGCTGGAAAGTGAGGAAAAATGGCCTGAGATGCAGTTGCTACAATGTCTTTTAAAGCTAAATAGTCCAATAGAGAATTAACACATATTATTTATACCTTTGACCCAATAACTACTTTATTTACACTTTTGAAACTGCTACCTGAAACCCATGAAGAAGAAAGATGAACAAAGAAAGAGACACCACCCAAAATCCTCCATCTTGTCCCATACCTATTGCTATACGATAAAAACCTCAAATTTAAAACTCATCACCATGTGGAATCACACACTTCTGGTTCACTACACACTCATGATTTTAACTCCATCACTCACATTTGGAAGCCTTCTCCAAGGTCTCAAGTCAAAGCAGAGTTCTCTAGGGGGTCAGTGCCTGAAAGCACAGAAAGCTCAAAAAGCCCAAGTTTCTGGGATCCAGCACATTAGGAAGAATTTCTTCCCAGAAAGGGTCATTATATGTTGGAATGAGTTTCCCAGGGACGTGGTGGAGTCACCATCACTGGATGTGTTTAAGGAAAGAATGGATGAGGCACTCAGTGCCATGGTCTGGGTGACAAGGTGGTTTTAGGTCACAGGTTGGACTCAGTGATCTCAAAAGACTTTTCCAACCTGGCTGATTCTGTGATCCAGGCTGAGCAGGGCTCTGCAGGGCTTTGGGGCTCCTCCCCTTACCTGCAATTTCCAGATAAAAGCTGCTTATTCTGAGTTTATCCCACCTCAGAGTGGGCTCTGGAATAGGGAAAGGTTTTCTCAGGGGCAGGAGACTGACACCAGAGAGCACAGTCACATCTTTGGGATGTCTGGATTGGGACAGGAATCCAAGGGAACCCTTGCTTATCCTTTTTGGGCCAGGCCAGGAGTTGCCTCACTGAGGGGCAGCTCCAGGAGACCTGGGAATATTCCAAAATAGAGGCAACAAGAGTCCCTGGACACAGAGATCCATGAGCAGCCCCAAAACTCTGCTGTCTGGGGAGGCAGGAGGACAAGCTCAGAGGCACCACTCCCTGAGAAATGCAATGGATACTCAGTCAGATGAATTCCTGTTTAAGAGCAGAGAGTTTTCACCAGCTGAGCTGGAATGCAAAGCAGATGCTCAGCCCAGCCAGGAGGCCATTACTCTGTGATTATTATTTCCACGTGCTTAATTTCCAGCTCTCTGGTGCCTGTCAGTGATGGATGTTGTGACAAAAAAGTCCTCAATCCTGCAGATAACTGCAAGCACACAGGGACATAATCCTCTCCCTTTATTCTAGTAAATCTCTATTGTTCAGGTAAACCATCTGGTCATTATCCCATATCCACATTTAGGCCCTGAAGGAATAAGCCCAAGTCAGGATAATCCACTGCTGAGCTGACAATGAGGGGTGACACGTGGTAAAATTAATTCTTTTTTTATAGTTAGGAGCATTAAAAAGCCATTCAGCGAAATGAAGTTGTTGTTATCACAAATAAATTACAGTTCAGCAGGAAAGAATTACATTGAAAACTGATTGGCTGTAAAATTAATAATGTTTTGGGCAATGTGCCTGTTCTTGGCACTTCCCTGAAGTGCCAGGCTGTGGCAGTGCTCACACCAGCCCTGGATATCCACACCCCACCTTCCAGGAATGATGTGCTAAGTCTTGCTCCTGGGTATTTGGCACGAATTCCCAAATATTATGGAAGAAATGTGGGATTTGGGCAGAGCTCCACAGGGGACATTTGCATATGTGGATGGCTGGCAAAATGCCCGTGTGCCTCCTGCACCCTCCAAACAGGGAGAAGCAGGTTTTGTGAAAGGCATTTCCACATCAGCTCTCTCAGGTTTGATGTGTGGTCACACAGACAGCAGGAGAGAGAGGATTTTTTGTTTGCCCAAAGGTGGATTTTAGCTTGAGAGTCTGGAGTTTCAGTGGAAGTGCTGCCTCTGAGGCAGCTGACAGTAGCTTGAGGAATAGTGGCCACATCTCCCTGGTGCCAAGTGCCCTTGTATAAACAATTCCAGCAGGAAATAAGGGCCAGGACAACCTCCTTCCCATGGAGAGCTGGAGGAGGCCATCCCAGAATCTGTCTGTTGGTGCAGGATGTGTCTTCATGCAAGGAAAATCCAGTTTTCCTATACAGACCTCAGAATCCTTGAGCTTCCATGAGATAATCCAAGTGTGTTGTGTGTGCTCAGGGATTTTCTGGGGTTTTTTGGGGGTGTTTTTTTTTTTTGTTTGTTTTTTTTTTTTTGTTTGTTTTTTGTTTTTTTTTTTTTGTTTTTTTTTTTTTTGTTATTGCTGTTGTTTTTTGGGGTTTTTTTGGTGTTTTTTTTGTTTTGTTTTTGTTTTGTTTTTTTGTTTTGGGGTGGGTTTTTTTGTTTGTTTTGTTTTTTGTTGTTTTTTTTTGTTTGTTTGTTTTTGGGGGTTTTTTGTTGGTTTTTTTTTTGTTTTGTTTTTCTCCTGTTCCACCAGAATGTGCCCATTTAGCATTTAGGATAACACAAGCAGGATTTTTGCATGAGGATTTCTTTTCATGATGAACTCTCATTTCTCAGCACTGAGGGTGGCTCTGGGGTCAGGACAGGATGGACACAACCAATATCCTGCCCCAGCTTCTACACCAAGAACTCCTGTCAAAAGTTTGCTTGATTCCAGTCTGTCTCTCTGTCAGCTTTATCCTCCTGCCCACCCCATTAAGCAGGACTGATTTCCACCAAGAACTCCCCAGAGTGGTCTTGCTGATGTCAGAAAATCCAGTTCCTAATCCAGATTGCATGGACACAGCAGTTAAATACCAAGGTTATGGTGTCATTAAAACTGAGCAGAGAAGGGAATGTGTCCTAACGAGGCTCTTTGGAATACATGTAACTGTGTCAGTTGGTTCTCTTTCAGCAAATATCAAGCCATAAAAATGTCACTGAAGGTTATATATATATATATTCAAGGAAGAAACAGTAAGAACTTTCTGAGTTCACAAATCCTCTGCTCCACAATAAAAGTCTCATCTGTAGTAATCATTCATTTTTAAAGTTGTTCAAATCTAAAATTGACTTGAAGTTATTTCTTGTTTCTTCAGTTTCAGAACCAACTGCAAGAGATTTATCTACTTCCAAACTGTCTTTGCAAACTGTCAGTACCAAAAGGCAATTAAGCTGGAGCTCAGTGAGATACGATGAAATAAAAATTAATTAGAAAAGGCATGTTCCAAAAAAATAGTTTTCTGGCAAAAATACATCTATCTTTAAATTCAGATGTGCTGCAGGGATAGAGCTGAGCTGTTTGACTCCACTTGTGACATTCTCATCAAACCCCTGACACCACATGAGACAAAGCCAAGCTTGCAATTCTTATTCCAGTATTCCAGAGTATAATGGAATTCCAGAGTATCCTGTAAATTCAGCTTATAGCTCAGACTTGCAGCAACATCTGGAGCTGATGTGCATCTTCTCAGCTTTTTAAAGGCCACAGCCTCCTGTGGCTCCAGCTGTGGGTAAGAAAACCAAAGCTTAGCAGGTTTTCCCAGTGCTTTATAAATAAACCTCTATCTCCTCGAGCTGCCATGTTGTGACTGTGCACACGTTTTTAAGCTGCTGGTGCCATTGCATAAATCCCAATCCAGACTATTTTAGGTGCTGACAACACAGGAAATGTGTTTTTCTCTCAGCCTGATGATTTTGGTTTCAGAGTTGGTTTCCAGACAAGAACTTTCCAGCTCTTGTCTTGAAAATGTGAACAATGTGGAATTATGAGACACACACAGAGGAGTAAGGGGGAAGCAGGGAAGGCAACAGGATGCAGCACCTTGAATGGGTCAGACTGGGTTCTATTCCTAAAACAATGATGTTTTCTCATTGCCATTTCAGGCTCACCAGAACTGCAGCTCTGGAGTGAGGATCTGCCTTTGGATGTGCATGCAATGGAAAATTACCTCAGCAAAATGAGTTGTCACAGAGCAGTGGGGTGCTGGTGTCACACTGGAGCCAGCTGCTGACCCAGCTCACTCTGCTCACCTCCCTCCTGGTGTTTTCCTCCTCTCTTCTCCAGTGCCAAGGCATGGAGGAATCTTTCCAGCACATCCAGTGGGACCTGGAGTGACACACTGTGCTGACGTAGATTGTTATAAATGTATGACATGTTGTTGGCTCTTTGCAAGTATTGGGATAAATCCTATATGTATAATGTTAAATAGCATTTCTATATGGATATAGTCTTTGTTAATAGTAAAAGTTAGATATAAGTTTTTTAGAGATAATATGCTTAAACCACCTGCCCAGTCAAGATAACAGCCCATGAACAGGTGATGGGACCCTGCAGCTGACACAACAATTATCAACACTCACCAACTGGGACCACCCCCCAAATTAAAAGGGATAAGAAGAAGAATAAAACCACAAGCCAAGAAACAACATGCTCTAAAAAAGCAAACCCAAAGAGTGGCCATGCTAAACAGTTCCCAGAAACAGTTGACTATGCATGAAGGTCTATGAATCTGTAAAAATGGATGGATTGTAAAATGTATTTAAAGGGGTGTTCCCAAAGCAGGGTGTGCCCCTGGCAGCATGCCAAGCACCTGGCTGTTTTAACCCTTTGCTTTATGTTTGTCTCCTATTGTCTTTTATTAAACCTTTTCATTCTCCCAAGACAGTGAACCATGTTTTTCTCATAGATGGAAAAGTGGCTGTTAAGGCTGACATCACACGTTGTTCTTGTATTGTTCCAAACAAACACAGCTCATTCCTGTGAAACCCCCAGTGCTGGTCTTCCCAAGAGGCTGCTGCTCCCGTGGGACTGCAGGGATTCATGCAGGGACAAACCCCATGGGAACACTCAACAGCAGAGTGGTGGAAATGGCCCTGGCTGCTCTCTGTGTTCCAGGGCTGCAGCAGCTCATTTTCCATGTGTTACCTGCTCCCTGAGCCTTGCACACTTAGAGCCAGAGGCAAGACAGGCTGTTGGCAGGGACAGGGGCTGGAATTCCATGGAGTGCTTTCAGCAGAGGGCTTGGATTGCTCGTTTGGAAAGGCTGGTGCCAATGCCAGGCACTCTGGAGCTGTTTGTGCCCTTCCCTGGAGTGAGCAGCTGCTGTGGCATCCCTCCCTCAACCCCTCACTCTGCACCCCAGACATCCCAGCCAGTCCTCCCTGCTCTGCTCACACTTTCTGGAGCTCCTGGCTCCTTTCCTTCCTGGATTTATCGACTCTCTCAGATCTAAAACCCTCGGCTGTTGGAACCCTGGAAACTGGGAGTGTTCAACTTTGTGTGCTGTCAGGTACTGACCCCCAAAGAACACTGCTTTGGACCTGAGGCCCTGGAGAAGGCTTCCAAAATTGAATGACAGAACTAGAATCACTGGTGTGCAGTTTGAATAGATGTGTGTAATACCACATGGTGAAAAATTTAGAATTCAGGGTTTTAGAATATAGCAAGATGGAGGTTTTAGGGCAGAGGTTTTCTTTCTTCTTCACCTCCTTCTTCATGGGTATAGGTTGTACTTTTTTAATTGGATAGAAAATGCCACATTGTGGGATATGGGTGTTTGGTCACTGGGTCAAAAATAAATATAATTTAGGTGTTAGTTTTTAATTGGACTATTTTGCCTTAAAGGACTTTGTAACGAGAGAGATACATCACCATTTCTTCATTTTTGGCTTGTTAGCTGGAAGTGCTGTAGCACTCACTGTGACATAGATAAGAATTAATAAACATCTGAGTCTGAACACAAAATTCCCTCTTTCATGCTTTTAATCCCAACTCTGGCTGAAGAGAAAAAAGAAGATAAAAAGCAGTACATGAGCACTGTCTTGTGCTTCCCTCCAGACTCACACTTTGCCTTTCAGTTCTGTGCTCCCATCCACACTCAGTGGATTTTGGTTTGGGTTTTTTCCTACTTTATCCTTGATATAAAAATCATTAGTGATTAAAGCACCTCACCTCCAGCCCATAAAGAGATCAGAATCTTGCCTCCGAAGTCCTATTGTTTCAATTCCCCTTTATTGAAAAATTTTGGCATCTTTGTGAGGGGGCTTTGGCCTGTGGCTCTGCCCACGTGTATATTCACCACACAGGAGCTGGAATGAGGGGAGAACAGGCAGGCTCCAGAGCTGCTGGATTATCATGGACACAGGTGCTTAGACCCACACTTGAGTCCTCTAAAAACAACAGAATTGAACAAAAATATGAAATTTCCCTGTTTATTTGCATATCCAGAAGTATGTTGCATGGGGAAAGGATCAAACTTGGCAGCAGCTGCAGTCAGATGTGCTGTCCCAGTTCCCTGATCCGTGCATGGCACATCTTGGGTTCAGTTATCCTTGGACTCCTCTGTCTCTGCAGACTGGCTGGAAATCCTAAAGTGGGTAGGAAGTGAAGAATATCTGCTGTGAACAGCAGCAAAGCACATGGCAAGAGGAAACGCTGATTAAAATCTGCCTGGTGTTACAACCTGATGGACACAACCACCACAGATGGTTCCTGCCTGGGAACCCCATCAAGAAGATCTGTGCTAGGTCTGTGCTGGAAATTTAAATAAAATCTCTCAGTCCCTGGCTTAGATCTGTGTATCTTGTTCTGCTTGCACCTAAACTGCATCCACACCCGATGGGAGGATCCCAGGGTTGTTGTTGGAGGTGCTTTATGTGATCTGGGCTATTTTTCTTGGTGTTCCATTTATCACAGAATCATGGGATCATTAAGGCTGGAAAAAACCTCCCAGATCACCGAGCCCAAATGTTAACCCAGCACTGCAAGTCTCCCCCTAACCCATGTCCCCAAGTGCCACACAGCTTTTGAACACTTCTAGGGATGGCAGTTCCACCAGCTTCCCAGGAAATGTTCCAATGCCTGACCACCCACTCAGTGAAGAATCTTTTCCTTAGATCCAACCTAAATCTCCTCTGGTGCAGCTTGAGGCCATTTCCTCCTGCTGTGTCCTCGTTTTTTTTGCTGACTCTATAAAACCTGCTCCCTTCTCACAGGGAATGTGTATCAGACTCCTTGTGCTCAGGATGCTGTCCTCAGGCTGGAAAGGCATTGTGGAAACTCTCCCTTCAGAGCAGCAATGCTGCAGAGCCTTTTCCATCTGTGCTGTGCTCGCTGAGGAGGCTGAGCTCATATGTTATCCTGAATTAAAAGCAAGAGCCTCCCTGTGGCTGCAGCATCTCTGTCTCGCTGCCACGGAGCAGGTGAGAGGCAAACACACTGTGGGCAGCCTGTGGTCTGACAGAGACCATCTGTGTGGCTGCTGACACTAAATTTAAGCACTCTTTTGCACTGTTCCCAAGTTTTGTAGCATGAAGGAACACGAAGGAGATGCTGAGGAGCTCCAATGCAGCATGGTCAGGGGGGCTCTGCCAGCAGATATTTGCTGCTCCTGTGCTGAGGATTTGTTATAAAAGTTACCTTTATGGCTTCTTGGAATGCCCTGTGCTCTCCATGGAGCAGTTATTTTTAATGAACTGTCAGCATTTGGCACAGCAAGCCAAAGAAGGATAAATAAAATCCGGGTGCATGAGCTGGTGTGCAGAATTCTTCTAAACACCAAACACCAGGAATAGGAGATATGGAATAAATTCATTCCCAGAGTGGGCTGCTTCAAGCACAAAGCCAAGCATGAAATACTAAGCTGTCTGCAGGTTCTGTGTTTGTTTAAAATTCAGCTTTTAAAACCTATTCAAAGGTCATTTCCCCTCTGATATCCCTCTTGAGATAAAGGATACATCAGATCTTAAACTCAGAGCAGTGGAGGTGTTCCTGAAACACTTACAACCAAAAATTCCTGGAGAATATATACCACCAGCACCTGCTGGCCCCTGTGCTCTTCTCCTCCCCTTTCCCTGGAAGCAAGGGACAGTCGGTGCATAAGCACTTGATGCTCTGCAGAGGGCTGGAGGACCAGGAAATTTAGTGTCTCAAATTTAAGGACCTCAAACTCAAGGCTTCCATCCTGCAAGCTGCTCAGAGCCCTGCCAGCACAAGGAGTGGAAGGAGCTTGGCCCTGTTGGCAGGAGGTTGGTGACAGATCAGGGGGCTGCACAGATTTTTCTTTGCTTTTCAGGCTCGTGTCAAGGAAATTCTTCCAGTGCCCCTGGGGAGTTCAGAGTGTCAGATAAATGCCAAACATTCCCTTCCACCTTTCCAGACCAACCACAGCCTTACTCCATCCCATCTCTAGGGATTAATACCTGTCTGATTTGCAGGACAGGAGAAGAATCCATGAATTATTGATGGGACTCACACAAGGTTGCAAAAAGAGGCTTCAGAACAAGGGAGGCAACTCTGTTCCCACTGTGTCCAAAGCCTTGCTGACATCCCCAGCTGTGCAGCAGATGTGGGGCAGGTGGAAGCATTTCTTCCAGGCTGGACTTGCCACCTTGAGCAGAAGGAACTTCCCTGGCTTAGGGCCCAGCTGTACCACCCAAGAGAGCTCAGCACACCAACAGATTAGCAAAAAACCACCTGATTTTACACAGTTCAGGATGGGACAACATCTACATCCAACCATCAGCAGATGCCTAAGCAGGCTCTGTGTCCTTAGCAAAATTTGGTGACATGAATAAATAAAATAATTTTCATCTCTTCCATTGCATCACAACAGAGAAAAAGCTGAGGTTGCAAAGAATAGGTTGTGCATGCTGACTTCCAGCTTTAGTAGCACTGGGGATAAATTCCTGTTCCATGTGGTGTAAATTGCTGCTCAGGACACTTTTCCACTAGAGTGTCTCAAAAGGGGAGGAGGTCCAAGGAAAAGAGAAAGAAGCAGTTTTCAATTTTGGCAACATCTGGTACCAGTGTGACCTTAGGGTCACAACAAGGCCAGGTTGGACAGGTCTTGGAGCAGCCTGGGATAGTGGGAGGTGTCCCTGCCTGTGGCACTGGGGGTGGAACTGGATGAGCTTTAGGGTCCCTTCCAACCCCAACCATTGTGTGATTCTGTGATAACACCTCATTAGTTGTACTTAGATCAAGGTGACAACAACAGGGCAAACTGGGATCCAGGGAACATCTGCTGGATAGACTTTGTGTCTGAGCACAGCCACTGGAGGAATTCACATTTGGTGTGTGTGTTCTACTAGCAAAATAAATCTATGTGTATATATATATGTCTCTTTTTATGCACATATTGCTGTATAAACACATTGCACAAACAGACTCTCATCCTGATTGGAATCACAGAATATCCTGAGTGGGAAGGAACCCATAAAGATCATCCAGTCCAACTCCCCCAGACACCCCAACAATCCCAGCCTGTGCATCCCTGGGAGCACTGTCCAAAAATTCCTGGAGCTCTGGCAGCCTTGGGTGGGGCTGTGCCCATTCCCTGGGGAGCCCCAGCACCCTCTGGGGAAGAACCTTTCCCTGATCTCCAGCCTGCCCTGCCCTGAAGCAGAGTTTGGTGAGAGGAGCTATGACCAAGCTGCTCTCAGTGAGTGAGGGCTTGCACATCCATGTGTGAATTCCTGCAGTATCCCCATGTCTGGGTGTGCTCCTGTGGGGAATACAGGCTCAGCCTCACTGCAGGCAGGATCTGAAGCTCACCTCTGCCAGGTGACTGGATTTGGCATTTCCCAGCAATTAACACAGCAGCTCATGCCTTCCTGAAAACCCTGCTCTCTCCAGGATGGCTTTTTGTTTGCTGATGATATTTTCATTCATTTTACTCTTCTCTTTCTTGCTTTCTTCCTGCAGTCCCTGTGGTATTTTCTTGGCAGTGGTGCTCTGTGCACCAATGGTGGTGAGACACAGTTCCCTTCCTGCTCCTCCAGACAAGTCCCACTGGGCTGTTGTGCAGGAAAACTGAATTCACAGTTTTCTCCCCATAGTATTCCCACAGAATTTCCAGCCTACCAGAGTTAGAGGCAGCTCAGTTCTCCCTGACAGCCACTATTTTTGATATAAAGGCCCTCACTTGCACATGCCACTTATACCAAATTGCATAAACTCAGCCCCAAAGTGACTTACAAGTTATGATGACAGCTTAATCACAAGAACAAACTGCAGCTTTAAACCCCTGTAATTTAAATTGTCTGTAAGTAGGATTTGAATCTAACAGTCTACCATTTGAGGCTCAACAGTGCAGTAATTGCAGCTGTACACAACATACAATCAAAGCACCAGGGGGGGCAAAAAATTTTAAAAAATAAATAAATAAAAAATAATAAAGAAAGAAAAGCCATGACAACAATGCCAGAAAAAGTATTTACCAGATCAGCTCAGGCACTCTGACGTGTTGGGCACTTCTGCAGCAACATGAGCTTTTCCCAGCTGGCTGTGCTTAACAGAGATAAAACAGGGAAGAACAAAATCCAAGCCAATACAGGAATAAGAAGCACCAATCCCCTTGATCCCAGAGAAGTTGTGGCCTCCTCTTCCCTGTCAAGTCTTCAAGGCCAGGCTGGATGGGGCTTGGAGCAACCTGGGATAGTGGAAGGTGTCCCTGCCCATGGCAGGGGTGGAAAGGGATGATCTTTAGGGCCCCTTCAAACCCAAACCTGTCTAGGATTGGTTTTGTTCACACTACAGTCATTTTAATTACACCAGAAATTTTATATTTCCAGAAACAACCCCTTGCTCAGTGCATAGGCTTAAAATTGCCTTTCTACAGTACTTATGTAAAAAAAGGTTTGAGACTTTTGCTTGAAAAGAGTAAAGCTCCTGATTTCCTTGCTTGCTAATAAAAGATACACTGGGTCATACAGGCTGATCTGCTCAATCTAGGCTGTGTGTCCTCTAAGCCCAGCACCAAGGGTCAAACTGAACCTCCTAACTCCCCAGGAGATGCTATTTGTGAAGGATATGACAGGAGGAATACCTCCAGTACAGGAGAGCTGAAAAAAAGAGTTGGAATAGGCAGGCCCAGGTTATCCCAGCAGGTGAGGAATCTTTTGATCATGCATGGAAAAAACTCAATAAAAGGTGGAGAAGAAGAGTGGATGTTCCCAATACCAGGATACAACAGGAAAGAGCATTAACAAATCAAGGATATGCAGCAGAGAAGCACAAAAATGAGGACAGGGTATGTTTTTAATATCCAGGGGTGACATAGACTCAACAGAGAAAAGCCTAACAGGGAAGAGCTGATACAAACAGAGGAGTGGGGAAATGGAGACTGAGCAGCTGCATCTGAAACCTGGAGTTGGTGAAATGTAGATGTGCACTGGTTTGAAAGTAAAACCAGTGAGAGACTCCAAGTCAGAAATACAATTTAATAGGAAAAATAAAAATAAAATAAAATGCATGCAATAGTTCAAATGAAAATCACTGACAGAGTCAGAATAGAGCCTGACACCCCACTGGTCGAGGTGGTGGTAGCAGTCCAGATGAAGTGGTCTTGTTGAAGCAGTGATCCTGTAGAAAGATCTGGCAGCTCTTGTCCTCTGGAAACCAGTGGGTAAGGGCAGCTTTGATGTTCAAAATCTCAGTTTTTATCTGGGTAGGAAAGGCTTGGCTCCTCCCCTGGCTGAATCATCTCCCATGGGATGATGGAATTTTATCAGCCATGCCCTGGGACTCACTGGCCATGAACAGGAGATCTCTCCTGGAGGGAGGATGGGCTGTGGGAAAGATAAAGATGATTGCCCCAGCTGGTTTTAACAGATGGCCCATTAGCAGAGGATATCTCCTACAGAGATAAGGATCACTGCTCCATCTGGCTTTTAACAGATGGTGATAGAATACAGACTTTTGGGCACATCTTTACATTGTAACATAGGACAAGGTGGCAGTGACCACTCTGTCCTGGGACCCCAGCCCTGCACACCAAGGCAGGACCAAACACACCTGGAGCATCTCTGACATGTTTGCCCAGCTGTGTAAAGACTCTCGTTCTCCTCAGCACCATCTACCCATGAAAGCTTTCCTTTGAGTCCAATTAAAATATTCACATGGCATTTTCCTTCCATTTTTTTTAGTTCAGTGGATTTGCCTTCTCTTCTGCTGCAGTGAAGTTTTCCACACTGCACATGGGTCAAGTAAAGGCCAAACTCCCAAGACAAAATGGTTTTGAGACTGTTCAGTTCCAGGCAGACTTGTTTAAATATGCTGCAAATTCAGCCTGTATCATCTAAATTCAACAGATTTTGGGTGAACAAAGTGAAAGTGCTATTTCAGCTGAGTCCTTAAACAAACTCAGCTTCTTACAGGTCTGTGTCTATCTGTTCACTTCCATCCAACAACTTTTGAATATGAAGAAATTTAACAGAAAATTTCTTTCAAGAATTGCAAAAATCAGCACCTGGGTGATGGTGAGAAACCCAAATCTGTGGTCACTGAGGAAAAAAAAAGCAGGATGTTCTCAGGTTAACACTTTATTTTCAGTGTCTGTGGCTCTCCATTTGCTCTGGAATCTCTGCACTCTCGGGGCTCTGGGGGAGGACTGGGACACCTGGTGGGTTGTGGTGGGCTGTGGTGGTGTAAGAGAAAACAGCCTGCAAAACTGGAGGAGCTTGGGCTTCTCAGATGCCACTTCTTGATTTCCCTTTGCAGGACATCTGCCCATCAAAGAGGCTGCCAGAGGAACAAAGCTGCCTCGAAAAGCAGAGCAAGGTTTGGAAATGATTCTGCTGATTTCAGGAGGCAGAAGCAGCTCCTGCACACCTTGGGGCTGCTCATGTTTCCTGAGGAGCAGTGGGCAGAGGTTTGGCAGTGATCTGAAATGCACATCCTTGAGCAAGTGGTGCAGAGTGGAAGGCAAAGCGATGATGGAAGGCAAAACCACAGAATTTGCCAAGCTGAAGGTCAGACCTGATATTTGGTTGAAAATAATCCCTTCTCAGGTCACTTCTGGTGGAAGGTTTATCAGCATGGCTTCATTTCAATTTCATTTTTCCAGTCTGTGGAGTTGATGCTTCCAGCTCCCACTTAGCACTTTTCAGCATGAATTAAAAATCTGACAGTTTGTCTTGTGTCTGCTCTTCCCTCTGCATTGCCAGAGTGAGGTCAAAGAAGGCATTAAGGGTAGTTTAGAGGGCCAAGGGCTGTTGTGCAGTGGGAGGAAATAATTTGCTGCTAATGCACACAACAAAGTGAAACATTAAATGTAAAGGTCATTTTGGGGGTTGGAAAGGAATCAGTGCATTTCTAAATCACTGCCTCATATGCCTTAAAATGACTGAATATCTCAGGAGACAAAAAGCATCTGGAATATTTTGTTAAAGTCTGCAGGAGAGCCTCATGGGTTGAACAGGGTAATGAAGATCTACTCCAGCCATCCTGGTTTGTGCTGGAGAGCAAAATAAACATTACAATTTTGGGGAAATGCTTGGCCAGAGTCCTCTGAGGTAAGCAAGGAAAAAAGGCTTTCTTTTACTGGAATTTTTTAGGGGGAAAATGGACAAGGATTCAAGTTGAAAGATGAAGACATTGATTGTGATGAGCTGCAAAGAGTCCATGTGGTGTGACTGGAAGGTGGTTTCATGTTAAGCAGTGTGGAAGCAGCTCTCAGGAACAAAAAGCACTGAAGATTTTAAGGAATTTTTTTAAGAGAGGAGCTGGCAAAAGTTATTAAATTATGAAGAGCATTTAAATCACTAATTAAAAGTCTGTTCTACAATGCAAATAAAATATAGATCACAGACTTCAGCTGGAAGGGAACTTTTAGAGCACAAACTGTGCAGCACCTCTGAAACAGAGCACAGTGACCCAATCTAGTCCTGAGGAATGAGACCAGAATATTTAAAAGGGAGCTCCAAGTGAGTGGAAATCCTGAGCAGGAGGTTTTTGACTTGTCAGAGAGAGGGAGCTGAGGGGAACAGCCAGAATATACTCAATTTGTGGGGTATTTTCTATCATCTTTGGGAAGGAGACAGGCTGAACTACAACAGACATATTTAGTAAAGCAGCATGCAAGATTTGGAGAACTATGCAGAAGAAAGGCCAAGCTGTGGGCAAGCCATGAAAGTAACTATTTTATCTGTTATTTTGAGCCCTTTCAGTTTATTTTTCTGTTTACCCAACACCTGCAATTCCTTTATTTTTCCCTTATGCCCATGTCTTTGTCTCTCTGCTTATTCTCATCACTCAGCTCTGGAACACTTCCAACTGGGCCACATTTTTCTTGACTTCTGGCTAATCCTGTGGGTTTTTTCATGACATTTTGCTGAGGACTGTGGTTTGCTATCTTGGGCTAAACAGGACTTCAAAGCCATGGTGCTCACTGGGTAAGATGGGCTGTGACTAAAAGTTTGTTATTGGCACCTGAGAATTGAACCCAGGCCCTTTCCACTGTGCACCTACACCTGCCTGCACAGTATTTTCTGTTAATTAAAGTCAGATATCAGGGAATATAAAAAAAAAAAAAAAAAAGGTCTGTTAGGTGAGAAATACGTAGGTTCTCACTTGGATATTATTTTCTTTGCTTCACATCAACAGGGGTTTTTGCATCTGTAGAGGTGAAGTGGAATTTCTCTGCATTCTGCTCCTTCTGTTTCAATCCCTTTTGTCAAGGCTCCTCATTTCTGTGCTCTGGGGGTGGCAGTGTTTGATGCTGGCTCAATACACCCACTCCCTTCCTTGCCACCTCGTGTTCTTACAAACACTGCTGTTCTGGCAGCACAAGGGGTTGCTGCAGTAAACAGGGAGTGTGGAATCGTTTCTTTCCATCTCAGGTAAAAAACCTGAACTGTGTAGGCAGGCAGGGCTGGTGCTAAATTAATCAGACATGGAGATTTATTCACACAGAGCAGTGTGGAGCTGCTGCTTTTCCCCAGCCCAGCACCCTGTGGTGCTCCTCCCTCACCAGTGCTCCCCACTACCCCTCCCAAAATTAAATATCAGCTCTTTGCTGAGCTCACCAGGCTCTGAATCATCCTCTGGAACCTGCCTAGGGCTGCCTGGAAAGTTTGCTGGCAAAACTCTGTGACTTTGGGACAAGAGAGATAAAAACTTGGGCAAGAGATGCTGCTGAGCTGAGCTCACTCTGCTTCTGCTGTGTGACAAGACTGAGATCCCACACAGCCCCTGGGTGCTCTCTTAACTCAATTTTTGATAAATTCTTCCTCTTCAAGCCCCATGCTGGTCCTGGAGCTCCTGTTGGCAGCTCCTCTGGGGCTCTCTGTTTGCTCAGGATATTCTTGGTGCAGGACAAGACCTGCTGTTCATTCACTCCCTAAGCATGAACTAGAAATAAATGAACAGGATGACACCCTCCAGTCACCCATATGATTTTCCTAAAGTTCCTTATACCATCCTTCAGAGTCTGGTAGCAAAATGATATTTTTATTTTTAATTTGGAGTGTTTCTGGCTATTCTCCTTCTTTCAAAGAAAAAAAAAATAGTAGTGCTTCAGGTTAGTAAATATCAAGGATATCCCATACATGAAGCAGTTCATGATTATCTGCTGGTAAATGTTCCAGGACATTATGAAAAGTACAATTTAAATACACATTAGCAGATTTTCATGTAAGGCTTGCCTTAATATTGTTTTGAAATCACACACACAAAAAAATTACATTATTCTTAAAGGCATTGTTCAGCACAGTGACAAGTATGCCTGTAAAAAAACCAAGATATTATTAGCTCTAAAAATAGATCTTTTATTTAAAAAACCCTCAAAAGATGGGAATCTACTTGCTAACAAACAAGTATCCTGCCTATCTCTCTTAAAATACTCAACCAATTACAGGGAGAAAAAATCCAGCAAATTTAAAGAAAGACTGAAATCCTCTTCAGAACTGTTCCACCAAACTGGGTCAAGCTATTTTCAGGCTGAAGTAGTGACAGATTTCACCAGAAATATGAAACAGTGATGTGGCCAGATTAGCAAACATCATTGGCTTGGAGAGCTGGAGGTGGGTGCAAAACTCTGCCCATGGCTCTCTTATTTTCCTGGGAGGAAGCAGCTGCTTCAGGAAGTCTTTACCTACTGAGAGAAGGAGAGATTGTGTTAAATAGCAGCATTTAACATCTTCCTATTTTAAAGGTTCCTATGAGATTTCAGAGGGCTGATTAAAGGTGTTGGCTGGATGGAAAATCCATGATATTGTAAGATTAGGGATTGGAGCAGGAGGTGAAGAGTGGCCAGTGCTGGAGGATGATCTGAGATTTGACTCAGAATGGAGAGATGAGAGATGAGAGATGGGAAAAGGAACATCCCTTTAAACATTTCTTTCCATTTTAATATTTAACTGTCTCCCACTTGCAAAAACTCTCTGAAATCTGAAAGACTGGGTGCCTCAAGCAAGCATGAGCTCCAGTGGTGACTCAAATATTTCATTTTAATTCATCTATTTAACTTCAAATATTGAAAATTTGGCCCCAAGTTTAGCCTAACACCTCATGCTATGCATGGGACATATATGACATAGATTTTTGAAGAAAACAGCTATCTGTTTACTAGGAAATGTGTGTGTTTGAAATTAAATTGTGATTGACTGGGATTATGCTTTTGTGTAGTTTTATAGTTAAATATTATTACAACACTGTCCTGCTTATTTGATGTCCTCACCAAAAATCACTAAAAATACATCACATTTGCACCTCTTAGTTATTTCTCCATGGAAATTTGAAAGCTGTTGGTTTAAAGAGAAGGAAAAAAAAAAAAAAAAAAAAGGCATTGCTGCATTGCTTCTCTTCTGTCAGACACTGTGATGTGACCAAGAATAGCTGAGATGTGTAACTAAGATTTAGCCTGGATATCATCCTTGGTGTTTCCCATTTGATTTTTGATTTTATTTTTCCCACAGCCTCTACAGACTGAACCATGTTCCCTTTGCAGAAAGATTGCACATATTAGCACAGATAATCTAGAAAGAAGGGAAATCCCTTCCCATTGTGGTTTGCTCCTATTCTGGCTGTGTCACAGAATCACAGAGGGGTTTGGGCTGGGAGGGACCTTAAAGATCCTCCAGCCCCAAGCCCCTTGTCCTTGCCCAGGAGCTGGATCCTATTGCTGAAGGAACAACCCCATTATTCAAACTCAGACAAGTGAAGCCTCAAACTTCAGCCTTGCAGACCCTTAGACAGAGGTCCTGACTGGGAACTGAGAGCCTGAATGTTTTTTTTGGGGTGGTTTTGGTGTGTCCAAGACACTGTGGAAGATGGAACAATCCCTCTCTCTGTTTTACAGATTGAAAATTACTGTTTTCATAAATGTCTAGGCAGAGACCAGTTGGGTTAAGAAATTATTTAGGTGCAGCATACATAGATATTAAATTATTAGTCTGTGGTTACAGATTATGGGGAAGAGTTTTGTGTTGCCCTCATTCTGGAGACAACAGGATAACTCAGAACCTCTCCATGCTCTTGACTTCATTCTCCTGGTTTTTAACCAGCTGTCAGTGAATGCCACATCTCAGCTCCACTACAAGTGACCTTAATTTTCATGCACCTATCCTTTGTAGGTACACAACATTTCTACTAAGAACAGGAATTGTGGCAAACATGAGGTCACTTGCAGTGTGCAGGATTAGGCACTCCAGGTCCCCAAAAGGATTAAGAAGGAACTGGGTGTCAAAGATGTTGGCAAAAGCTTGCTTTATGATGGCTTTTTTTGGGAAATCCTCCCTTAAAGAAGTTCTGTGATTGTGTGTGTGTGTGTCTGTGTCCTCTCCATTTTTACCAGGAAAAAAAGAGGCAGCTCCTAAGGATGACAGATGTCTGAAGATTCTGGGTTCCTAAAATGAAACCTCCTCAGAGGTGAGTGACTTGTATTTCCTGAATATGTTTCCTGATAAAGATTTTTCTGTTCTTTGACATTCCCATACATTTTTCACTCTTAAATTTTATTCTTGGTGAGGACTGCCAGCATTCAGGAATTGCATTTTGCATTCCATAAATCTCAGAATGTACAAAAATGACAACAGCACACATGGGTTTATGTGAGAGCACATGCACACATTATTCATGGCACTGGCTGGATACAGAGCTTTGCTTTTCACTCCCAGCAATTCTTAGCTGAGGCAATCTCACAGCCATAAACAGACTGCAGAAAACATGCTAAAACTTAGGCGAGAAATGAAAAGCCTTTAATTCTGAAAGTGTAAATGTATTCAAGCTGAGCTGTGTGAGCAAAATATGGCTTTTAAATGCTTTACCCTGCCCTATTTTATTGCAGGTGCTTCTGACTACAGGAGTTTTAGTTTCTACAAGAAGACAATGCTGAGGCTTTCAGCTCTTACTAAATCATTTTGGCTGAGGCTTGGCTGACCTTCAGGACCCCATGGAACCACCCTTGTGCCAATCAAATCTTTTGGGAACAAGTTGTACAGAGAGGCTGTGGATTCCCCTTCCCTGAAAATCTTTAAGGAAAGTTCATGGGGCTCTGAGCAGCCTGGTCCAGTGGAAGGTGCCTCTGCCCATGGCAGGAGGTTGGAACTAAATGTCTTAAAGACTGAATGGGTTGGAACTAAACGTTGTCCTTCCCAACCCAAACCATTCTGTGAGTCTGTGATTCTGAGATTCTGCCCCCACCACCCCATTTCCCTGCTGGTGTCACCCCACAGGCACTGGTGCTGTGTGCCATGCCAGGTGATGTGGCAGGGACTCAGGGGGAAGGGCTCTTTGGAACAGATTTCATTTCAGTGCTCATCCTCGTTGCTCTTTGGCTTCATTTCCTCATCCTGGTGCATTCCTGTGATGGATCACTACAGGGAATGTACCTGTTCCCTGCTGGGTGCATCACTCTACACACCTGCTTTAAAATGGGTAATTATCCTTATTTCCATAAAGGAATTGCATTGCTCAGGGAGCACATACCCATTTCCATCACTGGGCCATAGTTTTAATGAGTTTTCAGGGCTTTACCCAGGGCTCATCTGCAAAGCAGGCTGCTCCTTTCACTGCCTCTCTCCCGGGATCGTGGTCTCACCACAGGTAGGCACGGGTTCAATTTGGGTAGCATTTGTACTGGAGCAGGGAATTTCAACACAGCTCCCCCATTTCTGAGGCCAAACCTTTCAGTTCCATTTGTCTGTGCTGCTCTCTGATGGTACAGACAAGCTTCATTCCTCCCTCAGAGCAGAAATCATCAAAAGTTTAATTTAGAATCAGCTCCATCTGACATGAAAAACAGGGTGCTTGAAAGGCAAGGCACAGACCTCTCCCATGTGGTTTGGAAGAGCCCTGTCTGCTCTTGGCTGGTCAGACCCCACACGAGGCAGTGTGAGACAGGTGCCTGGAGGTCTCTCTTGGAGCAAAGTGGGAAACAAGTGGTGCTGAATGAAACAGAAAATAGAGAGAGATGCTCCTTTTTTTCCATGAATAATGATCAGTGCAAATGTCACTGAGAACAATGTGATTTTGCAGAACACATTTCCCAGTTTGCAAAAGCCATTAGATGTGACTTCAGGCAGCACTATTAACTCCCCTATGGCTGTGGACTGATTTTATAGGTAGTGGTTGGAGCTGTCAGTTTTCACTTGCTGGCCCCAGGAGCACAGTGATGGCAGAGTGCCATCACTGACAGGTACTGTCTGCAGAGCCAGTCCATGCAGGCAGTGCTGTCTGTAAGGGATGGATGTCAGCAATCCAGGCACCCCAGTCAGTGCCTCCTCCAGCCCCTGAGCTTCAGACAGATGCTCCTCTTTCTGTGCAAAGATTTGATTTCAGGGCAGGGAGGAATGACTCAAACCTCCTGGAGACTGAAGTCACCTGTGCATTGCTCAGCCCTGAGCAATCCCTTTGGCTTTCTGGACTCAGCAGCAATTACTGCGTGAGCTGATCCAGGACAAATCACTGATATTAATTAGGATAACCTCCATGGGCAGCTGTCTAATTTAGGCACCATTTCTATTTCCTTTTGTGTCTTTATGAAAAAGCTAGGACATATTTTTCCTTCTGCCTGCATTGGTGTTCATTAAAGCATTTCAGAAAGGAATTGAAATATATTTTCCCTCTCCATAATTGCTCTCATCAATAACAAGTCACTGCCTGGATTCCAGCACATCACCCTGAGCCACAGAAATGCATAAGCAGGATAAGGAGCAGATGGAATTACGATATTTAAACCCAATTCTGTGGGGAGCTCTCAAGTGACAGCAACCTTTGCTACTGCCATTCATTATGGAGGCTTTTTGTTGAATGTGTAAAGAGAGCCATAATTATTGATTGCTCAGCAGGCTGCAGCTGACAGCTTAGTAAGGAGTATTAATAACTGGGATAAAGAAGTGACTAAGAATTTTTTTTTTTTTTTTTTTTTTTTTTTTTACTGGGTTTATTCCAGAGATAAATTGCAATTTTTTAGCCCTCCAGAAAAGTCAAGTGCAGGAGCAAAAAAGGTCTGCACACACTTTCTGCCCAAGGAAACACAGAGGTGGAGCAGATTGGTTGCAAGTTAACATTCATTAGAGGATGCTGAGCATTAGCACTGAGCTGTTTGGGTGTTATTTCACTTTTCCCAAGCCACTGCATCCAGTGAATTTACAACCCATTTATGTTTTTATAAACAAGATCTAAGTGCTCTAGTAATGCTCTGTATGAACCATAATTGTTGTGAACATTAGGAAAGAGAGAAGTGGATTTAGGTATTGCAAATATTTCAGTAAACTAGGCAGTGAATTTATTGGAAAATAAAGTTTAGAGAGGCTAAAGCTATGTCTGGCTCTTGGCCAACTTTGGTAAATAACTTTGGACTGAAAAAGTCTTGAAAAATAGCATGAAGAGCAAAGTGTTGCTCTCAGATTTGCTGAACAAAATATTCTGCTATTTCATTTTGAGAGCAGTGCTTTAGATTGAAAAATGACCCAAAAAATAATTAGTTGAATCCCCTTACATTCATGGAACATTTAATTTCAGTTCAAATGAAATTATTCAAAATGAGCTCAAATTAATTTTGACTTTACTTCTTCTTTTCAGATGGTTAAAAAAAAAAAAAAAAAAAAAAAACCAAAAAAACAACATGAGGTGAAACATCCACACTGCCAGCTTTGCATTAGAGAATTCCAGACAAATGAAGACTAAAATGAAGATAATCCAAGCTTTTACTTCGAAAAATTAATGATTTATTCTATTAAAAACGCACAGGTCTATTGAGTATTTTATTGGCAGGCATTTTTGTTTCCCTCATCTGGGAGAGGTGAAATTTAAGACATAAACACTTAAAATGTTTCCTTTTGGACTGAACAATGCATGATGAAGGTCAAAACACATTTATTGTAGTTCTTCACTCTGGTACATTGTTAAAATAATGCCTCAATATTATTAGTTTGCTGTTTATTGATTCTTTGTACTCCATCTATGATTTTTCTGTTTCCTGCTATGCTTGGTCATTGCTGTAATACTTGGATGTCAGTAATCAACTCAGATTTTTTACAAAAACACACAAATTTGGACACATGCAGCCCAATTCTGTGCCATTTACACCACAGAAAATAATTCATCACTGACTGCAACCACTGGGTCTTGCTGGGAATGCTCTCAGAGCAAGCTACAGCTCCAAGAATCTCAGTGATGGAATTAATAGCATAAAATATAGCTTTAAACTTAAACATTAAAGTGTGCTGAAGTGAGTCTCATATCTCTTTGATATTCAGTGGAATTCAGGCTCATAAATGCCTGTCTGACTTTTAAAAAATAAGACTTACTCACAAGATTTCTGGAAAATAAGTATTCTGAAGCAATTTGCTGGGTAAAATAGATCATTCCAGGGAGGAAAAAAATAAAGTAATTGGTGCTATCGAACGAGTTGGAAGGTCATGAGTTGTTCTTGTGCCACACAGCAATCTCCACTCCCTCTCCACCTCTCAACCTTGATGTAAAAAATATCAAAAAGTTCAAAACTTTCTCCTTTAGGTGCTTGAAATTTGGCACAAGGCTTGAAAATGGATGATCAGGATGAGAAATGTGGCTTCCCTTGCAGTGGAGAGAGAAAACTAAGCCCAGGGGCTGCTCTGAGCTTGAATTTGAAGTTGAGCCCCAGGACCAATTTCCACCTGACTGGAACTGGGGGCCCAGGCTAAGCAGAGCCAAGGATTGTTCTTTCTCCTTGAAGACAAATAATGTGGCATTGTTCTCATCTTTAAACTGAACTCTGCCCTGCCCCTCATCTCCAAAACCTTGTGGCTTCATTCAGATTCATGTTTTATCTAAAAGTGTGGAAAAGGCAGAGCCACCTGGGCCTGAAAAAGCAGCTGCTACAATAAGAAAGGAAACAACAAAAGATTAATTTAACACTGCTGGCATTTGTGAGGTATTTGACTATTCTGTGCTTAAAAAATGAAAGGCTTTGTTGTACCAAAGAGAACAAAAGCCCCTTGTCAATCACCATGTGTCTTACATCCCATTTTAGTCACTTTATACACTTATTTTCTATAGGTTTCTACAGGAAGCCTCTTTTCTGCAAGGAGTAATGGTTAATTCTTGTTGTATTTTCTGTCTCCTTTAATTTGATAAAATAAGAATAGCTCGAATCAATCACCAGGAAGGATGTCAAATCACCAGAAAGGATGTCACACATAGCAGCTCAAAAGGAGATGGTGGGGGAAACAGTGAAGGTGGAATATTCGAGGTGAGAGTTGCCTGGAAAAGCAGGAGCTGCTGAGTCCCACTGCTGGTCCCTCTGGTTTGGCACAGCCTCTGCCTTGTGTTTCCTGCTCATGTCCATGTGACAATGGGCACTTTGCTCCCTCTGAGTCCCCTGAACGAGCCACTTGAGGCTCCTGTGACCTCAGTGAGTCTGCTCAGCATCCCAGTGAACCCTCAGGATTCAGTCAGACCTGGCAGAGGATCCCAGAACTGCAGTGGGATCCCAAGAGCTTCTTGGATTTCATGTGAGGAATTTCTGCTTCTGCCCAGCTCTCAGCACCATGGAAGGGATGGGGAGAGCTCTGCCTAGGGTGCTGCAGGGTACAGGTGAGGGAATTTGGGGAAGTGAGGAGTTTGGGCTGTGAGTTGGGGATCCCAGCTACAGAAGCCTCTTTCCAGCTCCAGCACCACTTGTCTTTGGAATAGGGCCCAGGGCTTGTTCTGGGATGTCAGATACTGCCCACATCCTCATTTCCCCTGTACCAGCTCAAAAAGAAAAGATGCAATAGCTGTCATTGTGCAGGATATCCCAGGTGCCTCCCTAAATCTTCCTTTATTCCTCTGTCCCCTGTTGCAACTGATTTCCTGCATGTGTTCACCAAATGGAAAATTGGTCCTTTCTGTCACCTTCAAATGTGTCATTTTGGTTATCTTGTGTACAGTTCTTCCCTCACCCACAGCAGGAGACAAGACAGTTCTGTGCTGGTCAGTATTCAAGTTTTTCATTTGACAGTTCAGTCTGTCCCATTATGGAGATCTACTGGCATGACCAGGGATTTATCAAAGGGATGGGATTTTTTGAGTGAAAACACCCTGTGCCCATTTCTGGACCTGGAGCAAAGAGTCCTCCTGCCCTGAGAAACACCCAGGAAACAAAGGAAAACCTGTGTCTTAAAACTCCAAGAGCAATTATTTAGAATCATGGACTCACAGAATCATTCAGGTTGGAAAAGCTGTCTGAGAACAACATTCCCTAAGCACTGCCAAGTCCATCCCAAGTGCCACATCTACCTGACTTTTAAACACCCCCAGGGATGGTGGTTGCCCTGGGCAGCCTGTTCCAATGCCTCTTCACTCTTTCAGTAAAGAAATTTTCCCTAATATCCAACCTAAACCTCCCTTTGCACAAGGTGAGGCCACTTCACCTCAACCTGTCTGTGAAGTTTGGAGCAGAGCCCATCTCCCCCCAGCTGTCCCCTCCTGGCAGGGAGTTGTCCAGAGCCACAAGGTCCCCTCTGATCCCCCTTTTCTCCAGGCTGAGCCCCTTTCCCAGCTCCCTCAGCCTCTCCTGGGGCTCCAGCCCCTTCCCCAGCTCCATTCCCTCCTCTGGACACCCTCCAGCAGATTTGGGATGTCACAAGTAAATTCAACCCCTCTCCCCTAGTTAGCTCCAAAACTGGAGGAGGATCCTATGGCTCTGCCTGGATGGGACAGTGCTGATCCTGGAAATCCTCATCTGTTTCTTATTTTCTTCCAAAGTTGATCACACAGCCCTGCTGTGAAGGCAGCAATGGGTAGCTGGAAGTTTGTAGGTGAGGAACAGAGAAAGGACCCATCCATGTGGGAGATGCTGCTCAGGAAGCTCCCCAGAAACCCCCCCACTCTCCCATTACATCCTGTATATGCTGTTTGTTATATGCTGAACCCAAATTACCAAATTCTTTGGCTCCATCTCCATAAGAAACACTGTGGAAAAGACTGGGCTATTCCTCTGAGGAATAACAAAGGTGGGACCCAGTCTAGGACAACAAGGAGACCATCCTGGCTGACCTTTGAAGTTTTTCCAAGGTCATTCTGGAGTTTTCAAATTGGTATAATTAATTTCTTTTTTTTTTTCCCCCTCCATAATTACTGGGAAACGATTTGTACTGTGGCCTCAGAGACAGGGAGCACTGGGAGAGCTTTGCAACTTATTATTCAGTGTGAGAGGCTTTCAAAGGAATTTTGAATGCATAATGAACTGTGAACATGGAGAGGGATTTCTCCCCCTCTCACCCTTTCTCTAAATTCCCAGCACACTGTGGATAAAATGTGAAATATCAGGTCAAGACAAATATGGCTGCTAAACTGTGCAGGGAATAACTGTGATCCCTTATGATAAAGCCTCATTTCCCAACTGCATCTGTTTAGCAAAAATTATTCCTGCAGCAAGCTTTGGAATTTGGTATTTTCTTAAATATCTTTTTTCTTCCTTGTATTGCCTCCTTAGGTAAACCTGTGTCCTGAAACTAAAAGACAGGAGATCAGGCATGTAAACAAGCAAACAAACAAAAAATACAAGACCAAGAGAAAGCCAAAATATGAGAGAATTTCAGGAAGTGGTCTGAGTGGTAACTTCTGGACTAAGAGTGAGAGGCATATGCTGGCCTCACTCCACATCAGAGGCGGATTTGTTTCAAAAATTAAAATTAATCTTTTTTTTTATCCCCCTAATGTTAAGCTTCCATCCATAGTGATAGAGGATTATTGGCTGTTGGAGGAGAAGGAAGGGAAGATTTACAATAAAGCTCTTAGAGCCCAGCAGCTCTCTGCAGAAGGTAGAATTTACAGATCTCTGGGAAAATGCTTTCTCTGGGATCTGAGCAGCTCACCTGGGTGCAGGATCAGGCCTCACATGCACCTGTGAGAAGGGGAAAGAGTCTGGTGATCTCAGTGCCAGCCCTAAAATGCAACCTCTGGAGTAAACACAGCCAGCTCAGCTCAACCCTCATTTTCTTAACTTCAAATCTTAAAACTCCACCATTCACAGAATCAAAGAATTGTTCAGATTGGAAAAGCCCTCTAAGATCACCAGTTCCAGCCACCAGCCCAGCACTGCCAAGTCCACCACTGAACCATGGCCCCAAGTGCCAAACCTACACAACTTTTCAACATTTCCAGGGTTGCTGATTCCATCACTTCCCTGTTCCAATGCCTGACCACCCTTTCAGTAAAGATTTTTCTTAATATCCAATCTGGACCTCCCCTGGCAAAACTTGAGGCCATTTCCTCTTGTCTTCTGTTCCTTTTAAAAAACACTGGAATGAGCTAATTAGACAAACTTCAATATTGAGGCGAAAATCTGTTTTTAAAAACATATCTCCAGTTAGAGGAGATGATTTATTAAGTACAAGCAGCTTGGTGATTAGCCAATGTTTTGTGATCTGGAAGTAAATCTTAATAAAAAAGATGTAAGACTGTGAGTAAACATGCAAATTAAGGAATGAGGAATGCACAGCTGATTTTAGTGCCTGCAAAGTGGAGCTGAAAAATAGGAATCTCCCATAATAATATATATCTTTATGCACAGACATCTACTTAATGCACAGTTATCCCATATATTTTAAACTTGAAGTAGTGTGTGTAACTCAGAATAGTAAAAAAGATGCTAATTTGACTGTGTAACAGAGAGGGGAAGGCAAAACAGAGGAGTGTAAAGTGCAGGCTTTGTGTTTTAATGGAGAAAAGCAACTCACCTTAGGCTGTGTCCATCTGCAGCTCAGTGAAGCTGTGAGAACGTGCACACTTTGCCAACATCTGCAATATATCTGCAAATATATTATCATTTATCCATGGTTTATTGCATCTACAGCAGAAAAAGCCCTGCCATTTCCTAGATTGCTCCTTTCTCTGTTTCACAACTTCTCTCAGGCTCCATCCTCAGGTTTTGTGTGTCACCATCTGAAGGAGACAAAGCTCATAAATTATGGAGCTTAAAGACAGGTTTTAATTAAACTCAGTGGTCTAAAAAAACTCAAGGGTGCAGTGCTGTGGTGGGGAAGGCTGATGTCCTCCTCTGTCAGTGGTGTCAGCTCTCACTGTCAAGCCAAGGTCTTTCAAAACTGGCTGAGACACTTCCCTAGAACCCACAAATTAAATAATACTGGGAATTTAATGAGTGCACAGCTCATACAGACTCTCTTGGCAATCCTAAACTCAGAGCATTTGTGGTCCCATGGAAAATGGGCAGCACTCACATTTCCCTCTGAGGAAGGAGCAGGAAAAATATCCCATCCAAACCCTGCTCTGTTGCAAGGAAATCCAAAATTACTTTTTCTTCCTGACCTGTTTTATATGATTCCCAAAAGACATAATTGACCCAAGGAAAATGGTTTGAGTTATTCAAGCTGAGGAGAATATCTGCACCCTTAGGCCACCAGTCCCCAGCTTTCATTGGGGTAGAAAATGTATTTTGTGCCCTACAAAAGTTTCTTATCAGAGCCACAGTCCCATGTGGGGCTGAAACACAGTGAATGAAAACACACTAAATCCTGGCCATTTGCATCCTCTGGGGTCAGAGACATCTGGGTTTTGGCTGCATTTGATGGACAATAAATAGGAATCAGGTGAAAAAAGATTTGAAAGCTTAAGCAGATTCACCATCCTATCAGTCAGTTCATTTTTATTTATCACTCCCCTTGATAGAAAGACAATTCAGGATTTCCACCCAGGTTCATCTCTTTGGTAGCTGGTGGGACTGTGGAGCTGTGGGTAACAGCACAAGGAAGAGTTTTATATCAAATCCTCTCAAACCACCTGAGATGCCTTATTTCAATTATCAATTTGAAAATAGAATTGGTTTTTTGTTCCCTGATCAACTGATTCCTGCTTGGGTTATGTTAGAATCTCATTGAGGCCCAGGGGCAGCAAGCATTTAATGAGGATTTAGCTAAATGGGTGATTATTTGGCTGTGTCTTTTCTCTTCTTGAAAGGCTACAAGATGTGCTACACTGGTTGAACTTTTAAAAATACGTCACCAGGTTCTAGTCTGCAGGTAAAAATTTAATTTTTTTTTTTTTTTAAAGAACCCCAAAGCTATAACAGATAAAAGTACTTTAGACTTGGTAAGAGGTTGCTCTACCCAAAGCTTATACTCAGTCCCATATCCTGATGGAGATTTTTCAAGTTTTTTTGGTTTTTTTATAAGAAAAAAAAAGTTTTTTCTTCATTAGAAGAGCTACTGTGTTTCAGGAGGAAAGAGTCAAGGATTTCCTTAGAAATTTGGCCTCGATTGTGACTTAGGCCCCATGTCATGGCCATCCCCAGTCTCTTTTCTGCACATGGCCTTGATCCTCCACTTTATTTGGTGTGGGGTTATGAACCTCTGGTGCTCTCAGCTCCAACTTTGTCAGGTTATCTTAAATAAGTGAAGCAGCTAATAGTTGCTAAAAAGTTTATTTATTACAAAGCACATCAGTCTCAAAAGGCAAGCAGAAAAGTGAAGGCAAAAAGCCTGGGCAAAATGCACCAACTCTCCCCAATGCAAATTCTTACATAGAATCTTCCCAACCAGCTAAGACACAAACTCAGACCATCACTCCTTAACCCATTACAATTCTGGTTTCTTAACACTCCAGGTTATGTATAGACTGTGCATACAACCTGTCTTGTTCTATCTGAAAAATGTAAGCAATATTCTTACTATAGCTCTGTTATGTCTAAACACTGGCTAAAACAACGTTCCTGGAGCCTCCACTGAAAACACCAGTGTGTTTTTCAACCTTCACTAGAACTTGCACTTCTACTCTGGCATTTGAACCTTTCACTTACTAAAAGCATTAGAGCTCATACTAAACTTACTCACTTACTTATTTTAAAACTTAAACTTACACCTCTGCCTTATGTGTGAGTGATTTTATATAGTTCATCCACAGACTTTAATTCAATCCCAGCACTCTGATTTCTCTCTGAAAAATTCAGAGACCCCGACTCACTGACTCCAACATTTGGTTGTTGCCACAGTCTGACTCCACCAGAGGACTGTAGGCAGCAACACCACCATCCTGAATTCTGTGTGAGATGTGGGATGTGAGATTAATCATGCATTCCCACTGGCAGCAGCATGTGCAAGAACAAGTGGGCATTTAGGGCCAAGGGGGGTGTGAGTTTGGGGCTGTTGAAATCTAAAAAGGTTTCCTATAAAGGTTTCCTAAAAAGGAATCACTACTATGACAAGCAGGAGATGTCTGTTTCTCCAGGGAGAAACTGGGGGGGGATTTCTGGTGCATGAGAAAGGCAAGTCAATAAATAAGCATTTGCTGTAGAATAAAATAGTTTATGGCCTCATCAGGAAAGCAGCTTTCTCTAAACATGGATGGCAACATTGAACATCTGTGTGGGGCTTGTCTGCAGAACAAGGAGAATATATAGAAAATAATAATGTTTCTGAGAGCAGGAGGTCTGGGGTATTGGGTAGTTGGGTTTTTTAGGGGGGTTTTGGTTTTTGAAGCAGCTTTCAGGCAATTTGCCCAGAGATGTCTGCAATACAGATATCTCAGGGATCTAAGCCCTCGTGTGAAATTGAACTGGGCTTAATGTGTGTTTCTCTGGCAGTCAATAAAATGGGAGGGAGAGACACAGAGAAATTTTATTGTTGGGAAAAAAACCCCACAAATCTGAAGGGCCAGGATTGTCATTTGAAGTAACTGAGGGCAGATAAGGAGACAATCGATTTTAAGGGGACTTTTTAGGTCCTGTGGTTAAAGGCTTTTACCCTGCACACAGAGGAGCACAGAGAAATACTGGGGAGGGGTGACAGACCCCAAAAACCTGCACAGAGGAGCAATCCCAGAACCCTGCTGGTCCCAGGGCTCCCAGGAGAGCCTCAACCCCACATACCAGGGGTGACACATCCTATCTCCAGATAATGCAGAAAAGAGGCTCCTGGTGGGATGTTAGGGGGAGGAATTAGAGGGGAAAGGGAGGATTTTGGCTGGTTTGGGGAGGAACAAGCACAGAAAAACAGTGGGATAAAGGGGCAGGTCAGGGAGATAAGGAGCTTGGAAGCCAGGTGTTGGGATGGACAAAAGTCTGGGCTGGGTATGGGAGAGATGCAAGACTGCTGAGGTGGCTGCTGGGGGGACAAAGGGGTCCAAGCCACAGAGAGCATGAGGTGTGGGGCTCTGCTGAGAGACCTTGTGCTTCCTCATGTGTCTGTGCATGAGGCCACGGAGAGGAGAGGATCCAAGATCAGCTTCTGGGCAGGCAGGATCCAAAGCCATATCCTGGAGGCATCTATATTTTATTTCTATTTATTTTTATATTTCATTTTATATTTTATATATCCTGGAGGGATCTACATTTAATTTATTGCTGTAGGAATCATCTTGCTATTGAAATTCCATTTCACACACCAGAGTGACTGCTCTCTTCCTGCTTTGCTTTTCCACTGTCACATTCTCCAGCTGTCATCACCCAATGTGGTTCTTTTGGACTAAAATCAGCTTTCAGCTCCCCAGAACCATCTCAACAACACTGCCTTGCCTCCAGCTCTGGTCCCCACCCTGCAGGGAGAATCCACTGAGAAATGTCACACAAGTGATCCAGGTGTCACTGGATTATTTCCTGATCCTCCAAAAAACTGTTTGCCACAGCTTGTTTGATCCAGAGGAAGTTCTAAACAACAACTTGACATAACTCTCCACCACCAAAAACTACTTCTTCTGAACCCTGAAAATGCATCTGAAAGTTTTAAGGGTCATTCTGAGATTTGGAGTCAGATGTGGTTCAGGAAGGAATTATACAGGCAGATATTTATCTGTCTGTCTCTGCCTAATTTTGTTCCTGCTCTTTGTTGGGAATGGGTTTTTTAAATGAAGAATTTATTATCACTATGGTTTGCTTTCTTTTCCACTATTTTTTAAGAAGTAAAACCATTTATAATTTCACACACATCACTGAGCTTTTCTGTCATATTTTTCATGTTCTTATTATAAAACAAGCTTAACTGACTGGTGTAAGTCCAAATTCCATACAATGAGGCAGGATCCATTTCTTTATTCCACCAGTGTGAGCAGACTATTTTATGTATTATTTCAGGTTACCATTTCTGGTTAAATAAAGGTTTTAAGCACTTCTTTAAGTTCCTTAATATATTGGATTTAGGATTTTTATAGGTCTTTTATATGGGAAATGCTGTCTGGAGATTGGGACAGCAACTTGAGAGACAAAAATACTAAATGGGACTTCTGAGGTTATGGGCAACTTCTGGTAGATGGATTTTGTCCTCAGATTCCTGCTGTGGAAAGAGGGAAGGAAATGGAAATGCTTTCCAAGGAGAGCCATGGCTGGTTAGACTCAATCTGTGTTTACAATCTGCATATTAGTGGAGTGTTTGGAGACCTTTGGAGAAGAAAATGTGAGAGAAGCTCAGAACATTCAGGGGTGTGAACTGCTCCAGTTCTGAGACCAAGGTTTGTCCACACCTGAGAGCCCAAAGTTTCTTTGCCAGGGTCAAACACAGTATTGATAAATTCCTGCCTTGGAAATCAGGAGTATCAGGCACCTGCTGGGGGGAAAAGGGAGCCAGCTGGAAATGAAACAGGAAAATCAATCCCCATCCTTGGAGATACTCAAAACTCAGCTGGGAAATGTTTTGGACAGTCTCCTCTAACTTTGAACTCAATCCTCTTTCAACGGGAGGTTGCACTGGAGGCATCAGAGGTTCATTTCCAATCTAGATTATCATAAACCAATATGAGTCCCTGGTCAATTCATATTCTGTATTTTATTAAATTTTATGACATTTTATGACATTTCTGATCTTTCTATGAAGGCTTATAATGAAATTTGGGAAATTTTCTAACTTTATTAATCCATTAAACTGGAATACAAACCATATTGATCTGTGTATGTGATGGCTAACTCCATCCCAGCCTGACCCAATACATCTGGAAATGGGGGACACGTTTCCCTAAATTTATTTTATCTTCTCCTCCTCATTTTCTTGCCTTCCTTCATAAAGAACTATTTTCTGAAGCTATTTAATTCATTGATTTAATGCATGAGGAAGTGTCAGTCACTGAGGAATATCCTGTCACTTCACACAGTTTTTCCCAGGTTTCTCAATGGAAATGTAGATGGGTGCTTGAAAATTATCCCTATAACTAGAATTTGAGGAAAAAAAAAAAAAAGTCCTATATATATTTATGGGAATGTAAATAAACACAAACCAAAACTAGTAAAACATTTCATTCAAAAAATGCTACAACAGGAGGTTTCCACAGTGTTAAAGCACATTTTCTTCTTCTGAAAAAAAAAAAAAAAAAAAAAAAAAAAGATTTTGGGTAAATCAATCTAGCATCTTGGGATGCTTCAGATTTTTTCTACACGTGTATTTTCATAAAACTCTCATTAACTTAAAAAATATCTGTTCTACTGATGGTGCCTTCCTGAGTGTAACAGGACCAGCTGTCTTCCAACAACAAATGGGGCAGATTAAGTTGTTCCCAGGCCACAGACTTTTGTGATCTTTGCACCAGGAGAAAAGGAAGCTGTTCCTGAACTCAGGGAGATGTGGCTGCTGCTCGAGATCCCCAGCTGCAGGCACAGCCTGTGCTGTGAAAATTCTGTCAGAATGGGGGAGGGAGCTCACACCCCTGCAGGGATCATTGCTTTTCTCTTACCTTTACAAATACCTGCCTTTGCCTGAAGATAAACACAAGAACTCTAAAAATGAGAAGAGGCCCATGGGTCCATGGGATGTGGTGGTGCTGGAGAAAACTTTAGAAATTCCAGAGACTGGGACAGTCCCAAGTACAGGAGCAGAATAAAGTCTCTTACTCACTTAGGAACGTTTCCTTACCCTTTCCATGCCTGTTTTGCCTGTCTTGGCCAAGCTGGCTCTTTACAAAATCCATGCAGTGCTCTTGAGAATGGCTCCAGTGCCTCCTCAGAGCCCTCCAGCCCTCCTGGAGGAATAGCAATGAGGGAAGGAATGCCAGACTCCAGGAAGGAAGTCTTCCCTGTAATGCCACTCTTTATCCTTGGGTTTTGTTTGCAATGCTGTGGGAGAATCTGCTGTGGATTTAAAGGTTTGAGGGGATTTTGTTTAAAGACTGCAGAGAGGTATTTAAGGGCTCAGGCCAGGTAATATTTAAGTAAACTTGTAATTGGTGAGCTCTGGAGTGGACTCCACCTGGTGACAGTGGTAGGGATGCACGTTGTGTGTGCTGGTGATGCTTTTTTGGGAGTTAAAAATGGACCGGGTTTCCCATTTCTATATTTTACCTGCTAGAAGAAAACATCCATTAAGCCTCTGAAGCACTGTCAAGAGGCAGATGCATAAAAGCAAAAACAGATTTGAATTTTCCTTATTTCTTACTTTTTCTTTAGTGTGTTTTTCATCCACAAGCAAAAATCTCAGATTTTAAAGGGCTATTCCTCCTTCACTGAACTTCAGTGCCAAGTTTATTCTCCAGATGGTCTCATTAGGCAGTAAAACCAAGAGTAAAAAGATTATGCCTTCTCAACTTTTCCAGTCAGTTCCTCAAATGGGTACTCAGGAGAGCTCTGCCCATCACCATCAAACTGGAGGTTTTCAGCACTCAGAACACTCCTGTTCTCATGTGGGCAGTGGCAGAAAATACTTTTGCCCATAGATCTGTGTGTTCTTAGAGAGGAAATTTTCCACCCAGCAGAATTTGTGTGACACCAGGAGCCCCCAGCTCCTCTCTGACTCTCCTGTCTTCACCAGCATCTGCTCCCTGCTCAGCTCCAGGGAACATTTGGTTCCTCTTGGTTATTCCTGGAGCATCTGCTGAGGGCAGGTGCTTCCTCTCTAGCCCTGCATCACACCAGGGTGTTGTGTTATCAGTCTGCCCTGATTTGGGGGATCAAGTGGATCTGAAATACTCTGGTGTGCATCAAAGGTGACTGAGCAGCTGCTTTTAGCAAGGTGTGGGGATCAGAACTGCAGTGCAGGGAATGAGACTTGGCAAAGATCTTCATTGAGAGACTGCCTGGTGCTCAGGGAGAGCAAAGCTGAGTAACCTGGGAAAAACTGGAACAATCTACCAGAGAAAAAATCCTTAAGGAACAATAAACAGATGTTTCATTTTGCTTGCATTGAGTGCTCGATTTTCTCCCCCAGCTCCCAAGCAGCATTCCTGTCTCTGGAGATGGTCAATCAGGACCAAACATCAATATCTTGCTCAGCACACACACATTCCAGGCCCTGATGTGGACAGGGAAGCTGGAGCCACACAGGTGTTGGCTGCAGGGCTCAGGTGAGTGCAATGGGAATAACTCCAAGGAAACCCTGTCAAAGCCAGCAGCTGTCTCTGCTGTGGGTCTTAGAAAATACATGGATTATTCCAAGTTGTCATTCTTGGCTTGTTGGAGCCCTCTTAGCATGGGAATGTCTTTGTGGAAGTCTGCAGCTGAAAGAAGTTTGTGTGAGTGGCTTCTGCTTCCCACTCCTGAGAGTGCTGTTGAAAAATTAATAGTTGCTGGTTGAAAATCTGATTTTTGAGGAAAGTTTCCATGAGGTCATATTGGTATAACAGGGTGATAAAAGAAAAACAAACCAACAAACAAAGAACTGACTCCAGGAAACTCTATTATCTAGTGTCCACATGGCTTTTAATTCTTTGGTGGAAATTTCAGTCAGGGTAATTACTAAGTAACCTATTATATCAGCAGAGGGCATTTTGTGAATCTAATGGCATCTCACCTCCTTGTTCCTGGCAGGTGTCCCTGTCTTAAAAAGAAATTAAGTGATAAGAAGCAGAGAGGGACATAAATCCTTCAAAGTAGAACAGCAGGAACTCCAGTGAGGTGGATGTGAGCAGCACATGGAATCCCATTATCTTTGGACCTATTAGACTTTAACAGAGTAAATCTGGAGAGGAGGATGCACAAGTGTATGGGAGATTCCATCAGCAGACTGAAAAATATTGTGGGAGTGAGCCCAGGACTTGCAGACAGAGATAATTTTTTGTTGATGGGATGTAGAGTACACATGGTGCAACTCCAAGGAAATTTAAGTCGTAGTTGGGATATTCCTGCAAGAACAGAGTAGGAGCTGGATATTGAGTTATACAAGCTCTCACAATCTGAGGTGACTTTTGGTGAAAGTAAAAATTGTAAGAATAAGGAGAGAATAGCACTGACATAGTTTTTTTTTAAAGGTCTGGTATTTCAAATTAATTAATGGTTTTCTTCTCAAAACCTTAAATTGGGAACTTGCTGAAGGGACATTCCAGCTCCTGTATAGCAAGTCCAAGTCATCCCCACAATGCAGCTTCTTAGACCAACAGGGCTTTGTCCACCTGACTGACAACTTAATTATTTTAATTGTTTATAAACATCAATTTTAATATTTTGTATTTATTTTTTGTTAATAATCCACATTAGTTTTGCTGTTAGCACTGGATCACCCCTCTGAGCAGCATCACATCCTCCAGATATGCCTGGTGGAGGAGTGTGGAAGGAACTTGAGATGCTGTGGCTGGCAGCAAAAAACAAATTAGGAGGAGATCTCTGAAAGTGAGATATGAGAGCCAAACTCTTCCCACCACTGGAAGTGGAGATAACAAAAGGCAACAACCACAAGTTGCAGCTTGGGCAGCTCAGGCTGGACACTGAGTGTGACAATTCCACCAGGGGAGGGAGCAGGGGAATTGGCAGCTCAGAGAAGCTGTCAGGTTTCCATCCTTGGCTCAGCATCCAAAACTCCCCACACCTGACTCAATCCAGTGTTTGTGGTTTTGTTTGCTTCAAGCAGGAGGTCGGGCTGGAGGCTCCTTCCAGGTAGGGAGGAGAGAATTAAAGCAGCAGAAGCTCATGACATTTTATAAATTCATCTTCACACTCAGCAATCATTGCAAAGTTCACTGAATCTTCCCTCTCCTTGTTTATTGCTTAACTTTTATTTGCACACTACATGTGGTAAGGTATTCTTAGGAAAATGGTGTTCAGCACCTCAAGACTCTTACAAGAAATTCCTAGGAAACCTCACAAACATTTTTTTCCTGACAGCCTGGAGGTCAGAACAGAGTCATTACCAGATTCCTCACTGCCTCCTGTCCAACAAGCACCTTCTGTGATGGAACCCAGCTCTCAGCTCACACAGCACCTTTACAGCCCATGGAGCTGTTGCTGAAATTGCTTTTTATCTCCAGTACACATTAATGTATCTCCTCATTTAGGATTTATCAGGGGAGATGTTGTTATTTTCTGGAGAAAGGCCAAATATGTTTTTCAGTTGGTGTGTGAGTTGGGGCAAGCACTAACAGCTGCAGAAGTGTTTTTTTACCTTGCTGGCTGACATTGTACTTTTGCTCACAGCTCACAGGGAGCCTTGTTGAACAGAATACAGAACACAAGACCTTTCCTCATATTCCCTTCTTATGACTGCCCTGAGGACTTAAAAATGCCATCAAGCTATCGAGGCTTAATAGGTTATCAGAGTCATCTGAGATGTCTGTGCATTTGTTCTTATCCCAGGGCAAATGGCAGGGGATACAAATTATTCCAGCCTCCCTTCATTGACAGCCACACACCAAAATAAATGAGCTCCTCCAGCCCAGGGGCTGTAAGCACACACTGTAACTACACAGCTGAAATGGGCAAGGCTGTGGATGTCCACAGCTGAGAACATTACCTGGTGCTTCATCTGTCATTTCAGAGAAATGGGAGCTCTTAGGGCACAAGTCACCTGTCAGGTTTGAAAAGTCTATTTAGGGCAAGATGAATAATGCCCAGCAAGCAGCTCTTCCCTTCCCATTATCTATGCAGAGAAACCAGGCAAAAAGCTCAAATGGCACTGTGGTCATCTGGCCTGGTGAATCTCACCCACTGACACTTTTTAAATCACCTTAATTGAGTGTCTGACATTTAAACTGGGACAAAACAGGAAAAAAAAAAAGGTGTCACACACTGCCTGTGCTGAGAGTTAATACACCAGCAAGGACTGGGTAGACAATCTGGATGGTTTCTTTATCAAGGTACTGTTCCAGGTTTGGTTTATAAATACAGCCATGTGGTAAAATCAACAGATTTCAGGGTGTTAAATAGATTCTAAGTGACATTCTGATTGAAAAAAGTACCTAAGGGACACATATCACAAGTGAAGAACAGGTTAAATGTCTGTCAGTAAAGGATTGCTATCACACAGGATATTTGTGAAGTTTTTCAGGAATTTGTGTTGGTCCTGGTGCTGTTGAAGGTTTCCTGCCACTTTTTAGGTATAGATAAAATGATGTGACAATGAGGACAGATGAAGGCAGGACAGCAGTGCCCAAACTTTTCCTTTTGATGCTTGTCACAAAAAATCATCTTCCTTTCCATGCCCAGGCCTGTGGTCTACACACTGACCACATTCCACACCTGAGATGAGGACATGGAGAGGATATTTGGCTCATTTCCCTCAGCTTTTCCCAAAAGTGGATGCCAGGAATACAGTCCAAGCCCTCACCTCAGTGGCATTCCCTGATTCCCTGATGGGAACAGCCAATATCTGGTCTAGCAGGGCTGGATTCTTTTGTAACAAGAGACAAATTTACATCAAGGACAGAAAATATATTAGGGGCTTTCTCCACTATTCCTCTCAAGGAAAGAATGTGGTCAATTCAGTGTCCCATTAAACTGTTTCTTTGGTGATAAATATTAATTAAATTCTAGCACCAAAGAGGAAGCCTCTTACCTTGTCCATCCTATTGCCTGGTGTCCACAAACCTTGGAAAATTATGAGATTTAGGCCAGTTCTTCAAATCTTGTCTCTATGCCTGACCTAGTACCCCCTTGGGAATTTGAAATCTTCCACAGGATCTTGCTTGTACTTCTGGCAATGAGCAGAGAAGTTTCCCAGTGCCTTCTGGCTGGCAACTCGTGAAATTTAGTCCAGTCCCAGCTATTTTTGCCAGGTGAAGCTGATTTAAATATCCAATTTGCCATAGTGGTGTGTAGAGGGGAGAAGAAGCTGAGGTTAAGCCTGGTTTGAAGCATGAAGTGCCTGGTGAGGAGGAGATCCAGCTCGAACTGAAGTTTGTGGCAATTTTTCCTTGTGGGATAAATTGTAATTTGATTGATCTGAAGCTGAACAGCCTGTATGACTGACCTGGAATATTTCTACAGTGTTGCCAGGTTCTATATTCTCTCTGTGTGTCAGATGCCATGCAATTAACTATTTCTTGTTTCTGTAACTGTCTGCTGCAAGGAATTGCTGAGGTAACATAGAGTAGCTGTGAGCAAGGAGGGGCAAATTGGACAGTCCAATGCCAAAGAGAAAGATAAAATCATCTGCTGTGCTTGTGGGAACAAACCAATTTGGGTTGGTGCTCAAGAGTGTTTGCAGAGAGCATATTTGAAATTTGTAAACAGAGTAATTCCCTGGGAAAAGACATGCTAAAAGTTCTGTTCCCTGTGCAAGGAACCAAAATGCAGAGCAGCTCCCCAAGACATGCTGAACTCTGATCCTGTGTTCAAACCTATGGAAAAAATGCTTGTACAGAAAGTGCAGACTTAGAATCTCTCACAGATGTGATCTGACAAATAAATTCATTCTCTGGACTGTTTGCACAAAGCAAACATGGCAGGAATATCAGGATAAACCAGGGTTTATTTAAAACTAGGAATAAATATTTGCTGAACATCTCTTGCATTTTTATAGATAAAAGGATCAAAAATAAAAACGATATGTACTTGATCTGCTCCACTGCTTACTGATTCTCCTTATTAATAAGTCTACTTATTTTTAGTATTGCTAAAAGTCTGATTTCCATGTTCTGTGTGCACCCTGAAATAAATTGTTCTAACCTTTGGCTTATGCATCATTCCTGCAGGGGAATAAAGGTTTTCTCAGCATAACATCCCAACTTCTTCAACATTCCTGAAGCACTTCTTGAAGTGCTTGAAGCACAATTTAGGCTTGTCAACTGTTGACACTGAGGCAGCAAAATGCTACTGTTGTGGGTGGGTGTGGAATCTGAGCCAGCTGCCTTCCACATCCTCTTTTCAAAGTGATGAACAGGGAGGAAAACAACCCTTTGAGCACTGCAGTTCAGTGGCACCAGGTCCCCCAGCCTCAGGACAAGGTGATGTCTTCTCCCACCACAGCCATGGCTGCACACTCAGCAGTTACCCAAACAGGAGCTGTAACTTATCCCTCATTCCACTTTTTTTTTGTCTGGACTCTGGTGTATTTTTGTTTGGGTGAGCAGCTGTCTTTGGGTTCATTGTTAGTGATCACCCCACACACAGCTGGGATGGGGCTACCCAGAAACCATCAGCCTCATGAATTGTAGAATTATTTGGAAAAGATCTTAAGATCACCAAGTCCAACCTTTAACCACTAAACCATATCTTCACCTGCTACATCCAGACATTTTTTGAACACTTTCAGTGCTGGTGACTCCACTACCTCCCTGGGCAGCCTCTTCCAGCTCTAGACAACCCTTTTTGTGACAGAATTTTTTCATATATCCAATCTAAACCTCTCATGGCACAGCTTGAGGCTCTTTCCTCTCATCCTTTCACTGATTATCTGGGAGATCTGCCAGGGAGTTTTAGAGAACTGCAAGGTCTCTCCTGAGCCTCCTTTTCTCCAGGATGAGCCCTCCCAGTTCCCTCAGCTGCTCCTCATCAGACTTGTGCTCCTTTGACCACTTTAAAAGCTGTTTTATTTCACTGCTTTCTTTCCATATTCCACAGTGTCCCAGAAGTTTTGTTAACCAGTCAGAAGTTCAATGAGGAGAGAGTGATGAATTGTCACTTACTGCCTCTCAACTGCAGAAAAGAAACCATTTCTGCTACATTTACATATCTATTTGCAGGACTCTGATTTGTGCTGCAGCTTTGATAATATTTATTTACAGGACCAAATCATATCAGAACCCTTCTTATTTGGTAAATAACACCAGAAAATAAATTAGATTGAGAAATGCAAGCGATTGCTCTGAGAGATACTAATGTGATCCTAAAAAGATTTGATAAAAAAAAATCCTGGCAATTTAATTTTTCCCTTCAAAACTATCAGTGTTCTATGGAAATGAGCACAGCATTTCAACAGGGCTGTAATGTCTGGTCAAGTAAGGGTCTGGCTGAGGGAGCAACAGTTCACTGTTCATCCCAGGAGCTTTGGGACTGAAATTCAAATCACTCTCCTGTCAGATTTAGGCCAGGGACTTGTATTCACAGTCCTGTGTCACCAAGGTGTGCTGGTGCTGATTTATCCTTTAATCAGTCAACACCATCTAAGAACACATTAATAAAATAATTCTTTTATTCTGCCATCCACTCACTGTCCTATAGACTCTGTCTGCTTTATATTTTTGCTTATTTTCAGCCACACAGTTTTCATGTTAGCTGAATAAAAACAATAAAACAATTATCAGACATAAAAGAACAGCTGTACCCCTGCCCAGGAGAGAGGATGATGTGGGGATGTGTGTGTCTGAACAGGCTGGCAGTAATAGAGAAATGGCATCTCTTCTCCCAATCAGTCACAGCTCTTGGAAATACAAAGAATACCCAGGAAACAACATCCTGGTTTCATAAACACATTCACAACAGGGACAAAGCTCTCTGGGAGGAGGCAAAATGAGGCTGCCATAGGCACTCACACAGGGGCTGGCTGCTGTTGTTGGTATTATCACTGCAGGACCCTGCCAGCACCCTGGGGGGAAATTTGTCAGGAGATCTGCTGCAATAACCCTGCACCAGGCTCAGGTTTGATTAGCAGCCACTCTGGCCTGTCCAACAAGGCCAAGAACTACCAACTCTTCAAATTGTTTGGCATTTCTGCCTTTCTGAGTGCAGGGAAAGCACAGCAGGGCAGAGCTGGGAGCTGCACCTCCTCTGGGACTGGGGGGAGCATTTACCCTGCACAGAGTGTGGGGCAGGACAAGGGGTGGCTGCAGCAGAGCAAAATCTCCTCTCTGGTGTCAGCCTGGGGTCACTGCTGCTCCAAATTCTTCACCCAGGGCTGGTCAGCAACCATGGGGCTCTGAGGATGCTGCAGCAAGTGTGGAGTCACCACAGACACAGCTCTGCTGATGGAACCCAGTGCTGCAGGGATTATCTACAGGTGTAGAGCAGGGCTATTGTGTTCCCCCATTGCTGCCCAGAGCAGTGTCAATAACTAAAAAAATTGTTGGACAGCTCATTTCTAATGAATATTGCAAAACAACCCTCGCAAAAAAAAACCCCAAAGAACAAAAAAAAAAAAAAAAAAAAACAAACCAAACCAAAAAACCAAACAACAACAACAACAAACCAAAAAAATCCCCACAAAAACACAAAACCCAACCAAACCAAACCAAACAAAAAAATTAAAAACAACAACAACAACAAAAAGAAACAACCCTCCTGTTGTACCTGCCCATGGCAGAGGGATTGGAGCTGCCTGATCTTTTAGGTCCCTACCAACCCAAAGCATTCTGGAATTCTGGGATTAGTAAGGGCCAAGTAAACCCAGCACCTCTCACAATAAATGACAGAAAACATCACACACAAGAACACCCTCTCCAGCAGGCTCTGCTGGTCTGGAACAGAAAACAACTGCTTGTTCCTCAATTAAGTTTGGTTCTTAGAAGCAGAAAAGCTCCATACTCAGAAAAGACTATGTAGTGCTAATTTCTCCTTTCAGCTTGTGAACATGGCTCTTTGCAATCCAAGGATAACTCATCTGAAGAGTCATCCTCTTCCAAGGGGGACACAGAAACCTGCCAGGGCCTCTCAGAGCAGGCTGGTTCCTCCATGCCATATATCACACTCTGCTGGGGTGCAGGTCGCAGCCTGGGCGTTACTTTCTGAAGTGTTTTGGTAGGAATTTTGGGGACTTGGAAAGAAGAGAAATGAGAAAAAAACTGCTGGACCAGGGCAATTTACAAGGAGAAACTAGAGAACAAATCACTCATCTAAGGATATTTGTTCAGTGCTGATGAATGTGCTACAATTCCCTTCATGCTCTCTTTTCCTGTATTGCCCTGATCAAGTTATGCTTGACCTTCTTTGTCTTTTTCAGCACGACATTGACTGTTTCTATTTTTATTGATCCATATAATCCCTTCATGGACTTGGTGACATTAATATCCTCAGGGGTCTGTCTGGGTTCCAAGTCACTGAGCTGTTTTGCTTTCCTTTTCCCATCTGTGCACAGCAATGCCATTGCTCCTGACAATTAATTCAATAATCCACTGGATTGAGGAACGCCTTTCCAAGAATCTTGTGTGAAGTGCCTTGTAAAAACATCAGGCTTGATTAGACTTTCAAACTGAGCATTCTGAGCTGACAGTGAGCTTTGTGGTTTAGCAAGTACTAACAAAAATCCTGATTTAATCTGTCTAATTTAGAGCTGAAGGACTGTTATTAAACTATGAAAGAAACTAGAAAGATGTCACTTGTTTTTTAATCCATAGGATTGGGAAGATTGTTTAGTTTAAAAGATCAGCCTACTGGTACAGGGTATAATTTACTGAAATAGGGACAGATCCAAGGTTGGGATAAGTGTTAGGACTTTGAGATTATTCAAACTTGGCACTATTTTATGACCAATAGGAAATCCACAACAGAAACACTTTCTCCTGTCAATTCAAGCACTTTTGAGTAGCAGTTAAATACTGCCACAAAAATAGGGTTCAGAGCCCAGAGGATCCCTGGGGGTGGATGTCTGAATCTCACATGACAGATGATTTTCCCCTTGGATTCTTTCTAGAATTAAATATCCAGGAGAGAAAATATCACCCTGACTTCAAGGTCTATTAAGGTTTCCACTTCAGCTTTGCACAGTGCTTGGCTTGCAAGGTAACTGGAGCAACATCTGGGGCACAGCTGTGTGCTTGAACCATCCTGATTGTTCTCTGCTTTGCTTCAGCTCCTCAGAGAGCTCATTCTTTGTGCTGGGGCTCATTCCTTGTGCTGGGGCTCTCCTCCTGATGCTCTCCTGGTGAAACCAAGACAAAAGGTGTCATTTTTCTGTCTAATTTTATTTTGTGCTACTGTCACCACAGGGGTGAAACATCCTCTGCATAAAATCAGCAGGATTTGTGACTGAGTGGAGCTGGAAAGGAGCTGGGATGCCTGGATCTGCTGCTGCACAGTCTGGTTCAGTATCTTCAGCTTCCTTTACTTCACAGAATTTACCTCGAGCTGCTCCTGGGCAAAGGAGGACAGATTTAGACTGTTCAAAGCTGCCTTTCTAAAAATAAACCGACTAAAGCACTCACCATGAGGGTCCTGCAGCTGCTGGGATTTCAAGGAAGAATTTGAAAGTTTGGCTCCACCTTCAGGGTCAAAAAGCCTCGTGCTGACACAATGGGAAATGCAATGGTGAGGGAGGATCCTATGGCAGGGACAGGCAGGCAGTGTTCCCAAACACACACTGCTATTTTTAAATGAAACAGATGACTTAGTGCTGCAGTCTCAAACAGGAAGTGTGAATGTGTGTTCTGCTAGCTGGGCAAGCAGGAAGATTATATTAATTATTATTTTTGAAATGGAGAGACAGTGAGTGCTGTCACCAGGCTGGGAAGGGGTGTTAGGATAGAAGAGCAGCATCAAGTCAAGGCATGAATATCCTAGACTGAAAAAAAAAAAAAAAAAACACCAAAAAAACCCAAAAAAAACCACAACCAGAAACAATCCCTAAATCTCCTCAAATTTTCATGGCTATTATATTTCCAAACTCTGAAAACCTGATCAAGGCTGGCACACTGTACGAAGCCATCAGTGGCTCATGATTCATTACAGAAATTCTCTGGTAACTTTGTGCTACCCACCCCTGTGAAAGAGAACATGAATTTCATGCCACACCACAATTTAGTGCTATCAACTCATCCTGCACTATGAATATCCAAATAGTTCACACTTCAGTTGTTTCTCCAGATTCTGTAACAGAACCACTGGAAAGAAATTTAGTGAAGAAAACCCTCAGATCCCTCCAATTCTTTTTTTTTTTTTTCTCACCCTGACTGGTTATGGAGAGAGTCCTAAACACTTGATGCAAGAAAACCAGAAATTCCCTATAAATACACAGAGAAACTTGTAAATAAGCATCTTCAAACCTTGCCTTTTAGAAGACTTTTCATGGTTTCTAAAAATGTAGCACTTTTAAGATCAATTCTAAACTTTTAAGATCAAGTCTAAAAATCACTTCTGATCTGGGTATTCACCAGAAACTGCCCAAGAAACAGAGAGTGTTAAAGCCCAAGGCTGGTTTAGTTTGCTGTGCCCAATAATAACAACAATAATCAGAGTCAAGATTAGCTTAGCCTAATGAATGAGACTTGGCAGTACTTTTTGGGGGTTAGTTTGGGTTTTTACTAGTTTGATATTTTTTAAGTCTTTTAAAAAGCCTTTTGCAATGAATGCAAAGCCTGATTTACAATGCACAATGGAAAAAAAAATCTACCTTTTCTTTAATTTTTTTATTTTTATTTTTTTACTTGTTTTGTTACCTGCTGGCTCCTCAGTAACCCTCATTGTGATCCGTATTTTAGAGGTGTGATAGTTTCATCCAAGCAGAAATCTTGGTTCTTTCTGCCATTTTACATGCCCCAAATACCACCTAAAAGCTCCTCTGGTGCACAGTTTTCAGGAGGCTGATATAAATGGATTTTTTGACCATAGACTTTAAATGATTTGGGATTTAATCTGGAAAATACTACTTGCTGCCATGGTTCAGGCTGATTTGGCAAATATTCTTCAGTTTATCATCAGCTCGGCCTTTAAAGGAAAAAAAAACAACAAACAATTAGAGACCATAATCTCTTCTTCCAGTTAGTGCCAAGAAATTCAAGTTTCATTCATCTTGTCACAGAACTAAACATCTGTTTCTTGGAATAAAGGAATTATGGTCCCCTCTCAAACTGACTTCTTGCATTTGCTGCCTGTATAAGGATATCCAAATGTGATCAGCCTGAATTTATTCAGATAATGTCTCCTGGCTGAAGCAAGAGAGGGAGAAAAATACCTGTTAATAGCTATGTGTTCAACTTTGATTTTAATCTGCTGGTGGAGTAATGCTTGGCTTAGAGATCAAAAGTTTATCACTTAGATTTATAAAAGTACTTCAGAGGGGAAGCTCTAATCAGTCATTGAATAAATGCTCCTCTGGAAACTGTTCCACAATTTTATCATCACTGCTACCCAGTAGCACAAGATAATTTTTATTTTGTTCATTTATAAGTGCCTCTCTCTCCACACAGCAGAGGTTTTGGCTGGTGGGATTGGTCACCTCAGGGATTTGGGGCTATGAGATGCTATTTAAGCCAGAACCCAAGTAATGAAAAATTGCTCCCTGTTTTGGGAGGGGTTTGGCAGTTTTTGTGTTTTTCCTCTCCTGGTGCAGATGCAGGTTGTAGCAGACAGCTCTAAAATGCCCACAGCAGGGAGCAGCTGCTTCCTAAGGCAGGGGGAGCCAGGAGACAAACCAGACAGCAGCACCAGCACCTCCAAAGGGAGCCCAGGGATGGCACTGAGCTCCAGCCTAAAGTCCAAAATCCTTGGGCAAGCTTATGGTGATGAGGCAAGTCTGAGGTTAAGGCAGGAAGTCTTAGTCTTAGTTAAGGCTGGATCAGGTGTGGATAATCCTGTCCCTGCCATGCTGGCCCATGGGGACAAGGCAGCTCCCAGGTCAAGCTGGGAGGTGTCAGAGTCCAGAGCAGTGGTGTCCCTGCCCAAACACTGGCCAGAGGCAGAGATTCATCCAGCACGACTCAGGCTGAGGCTGGAGGACCAGGACTGGGCACAAATGCAGGTGGTGCCCACAGGAGTGTCTGGTAAAGCCCCTCAGTGCCCCAGGACTCTGTTACTGTCCCCTGGCTACAAAGGGAACAGAGACCAGTTCAGACACCTGCAGCTCATCAGATGCATCTCCCATCAAATCTCACATCCCTGTTTTCCTGGGAATGCCTTGGTTCATAGCCTAAAATGAAACCCTGCTTCAAAGGAAACTTTTCACCCCAGGTAGAAGCAGGGCACTTTTGAAAACTGGAATACCAGTTATTCATTACTACTTAGCTTCCATAGAAGGGATACACACTGAATTAGACAACCCCTCCTTAGGATCTTTGAAGATCTGTCTGCTCTTGTTTGCAGGGCAGGCAGCAAGCTGAGGTCAGTGAAATCCAAGCTGATGCTGCTGAAATGCAGTAACCAAATAGGCAAACTAGAATTTGTATCCACGAAAAGCACAACAGGCATTATTTAGGAAGGTGGAATGAAGCCTTCATGAATAGTTTTACTCCTAAGTCTTGGAAAATCCAGATTTTCTTATTGTGTACTGCATCTTTTCTGATGATTGCCATCTTTTTCTCCTGCTAAACCTCAGGAATCCATGCATTTATCTCCTTCAGGCTGTGCTATGGTGGCTCTCTCACAGTCACCTGGGCAGCAGCTATAAAGAACATGACTATTGGTGTCTCCAGGGCTCTGTCAATTCAGTGTTTCCCAAACCAAGCTGTGTAAAATCCCAGGACAAATTCTTGTGTGCCATCCATCTCTTTCTATGGACAACCTGCTCAAGAATTCCCAGCAGCTCCATTCCCTGGTTTTCTTACTGAAGGATTCCAGCCCCTCAATCTTGGAGGAGATCTCTTCCATTTTGAATTTCTCCCACACTTTCTCTCACTACCACAAAACAAAATAACTGAGCCAAAAAATCAGCGTAGCCTTAAATACACTCTGAATCTGGGAAGGAGAAATGCCAGAGAATCTGTGGAATACTGCTGTTGCTCCTGATCCTATATGGAAAGCAATAACGTATTTTTGTGATAGCTGACAGCAGATAGATTATGGATCTGTCTCCTGGGAAATATCTACGTTCTGCCAAGGCTGAGATATTCAGTCTAGTCTCAACTAAGCTAATTCTGGACATGGAAACAATATAGTTGTGTCAGTAGGATGTTCCACTCTGATTAATTAGCCTTTCCAGCTGACCCATGCCTGCTCCCATCGAGAGGGAGGTGGCCTGGGACACGATGAGTTTCCATGACTGTCATCCCCAGCTTCCCACAGGCAGGAGGGCTCACACCAGGACACAACCATGGCAGGCCCATGGGTAAAGCAAACCAGACTCAGAAATAAAATATGCCAAATTACACAGGGATTAAATCATGTGTTCTTGCTTCATTGCTAAAAATCAACCTAATTTTTGGTTGTTCCACTGGAGTAGCCCTGCTGGCAGCCCATACCTGATAAAGTGAAGGTGTTCATGTCCAGGGAGGTTTTTGTGCAGTCACACAGAATCCCAAGGTATTTACATGTCTTTGTATCTTAAAACCATTCACAAATTGTTTCTTCTATGAATTTGCCCTTGCTATTGCAATAATTATTCTTATTTTCTTTATTAAATCTAAATATTTTTGTTTTCTACATTTTCCTTTCTCCTTCTGGGAGGACTTAATTTTGGTGAAAAATACACATTTTTTTCTGTTCTCCCCAGCTTAAGAGCAAAGGAGAATTTGAATAATCTTCCCCTTTTCTTAAATTAGGATATCTTGCCACAGCTACACATTGAGTCCTCAGCACCTCCCACCATGCACTTTAACCATTCCACTTCTGATTTGGGAAACACATGTTTTAATTAAACCTGAGAGAGAAATAGATTTTCTTTTTCACTTGAAATACTGAATGGGGGAAAAAAAAAATTCAGTGGGTACTAGAGAAACAAAATTCCCCATAAAATTTAATCAACAATTGCATTGGATGCTATTTTTTGGTGGGGCACTAAAAATGTTTAATTATGATTGCCCCATCCCTGGAAGTGTTCAAGGCCAGGCTGGATGTGGCTCTGAGTAACCTGGGATAGGGAAAGGTGACCCTGCCCATGGGTGATCTTTAGGGTCCTTTCCAATTCAGGCCATTTCAAAATCCCATGATATATGATTCTATGATTTCTGCTCTTTTTTTTAAATGGGAAATAAAGTAAAAATAAAAGATGATTAAAAATGGAAATCACACCCTGCTGCTTCTGAAAGATTGTCAGGAGAATATTTCTGTGGAAGTGTTCTATTCTGATTTTTCAACACGGTGTTTTATCAACTTGATATATTTCCATGATACAATTTTCTTTTGACAGGTTGACATTTCCTCGTGGGAAATTCCATAGGAATGTTTCTGATGGGTTCCTTCAGATGATCTGCAGTTCTAAAAGTGAAGGCACAACTTGTGGGATGCTGAAAAGAGTTATAATAATTCTGGGGGGGAGCTGGGAGCAGACTGATCACTGCATTTTGTGTTTCTGCCTTAATGAATTCATAAACAAATTACAGGGCTTAAAGCAGCAGCTGACCTCTTTAACATGAGAGCAGAGATGCTGTACAAATTCCTTAATGTGAGACTTAATGCCTTGGCTCTTAATGAGCATTCCCTCATTAATTGCTTAAGTCTCCAGATTTAAGCTCAGACACTGAGAAGGCAGAGTTTACTATCAGTGTAAAATACACTGACTGAGAGGCATTTATTCCTTGAAAACAAATGAGCAGGATTGGGACTCAGCTTCCCCACTGAGGGTGATGAGAATTCCTGCCTTTTTTGCATGCAGTGAGGGCCAGGTCTGGCTCAGTAGCTCGAGCGTTTTAAAAGTCTGAAGCCATTTTCTCACTGGCTATGAAAGCAGAATAATTCCAGGAAAGCTGGCTTGCTTCAGCCATAGCACATTATTTCTCTTCTGCTTTACATGATGTTCACACAAAGGCCCGTATTTTTGTCATTATCTAAAAAAAAAAAAAAAAAAAACCAAAACTTGTGTGCTTTTATGTCCTCTACAAAATGAATGTTTGTGCTATTGCTTGTAGTGACAATCTGTCTTCAGCCATTGAACTTTTAACTCAGATGCATGAACCTGGCAGTCATTATGTCCTCAATTCTGAGACAGTCAGAATTATTGATCTTGGACCTTGAACTATCAGAGAAGGACAGGACAGTCTGTTAGCCAGTGGACTACAAATGGCAAATACAAAAACAAGGGGATGTTTGCTAGGTTATCCTATTTTCATCTCACAGTTGTATCCTGAGGCTTTAAAATGGACTATATTGCAAAAACCATGGTGTCTGAAAGAGTTGGAGCCTGAAGGATTTGGAGAAGGTGGTCAGGGAATATTTGTTTACTGTTTCATGCCTTGAAGAATTAAGAACTGTAAAACAAAACTACCAAGAGTCACTGCCTTGAGCTGTGAAACTGCTGTGCTCACACAGACCTCTCCAGGAATCAGTGACATCTGCATTTTGTGTTCATTGCAGACGATCTGGTTCCATAACCATTTATTTCTCCCATCTGAGCAGCCAGGTGCATCATTTCAGATTTCAGGGTGGTTTGTTTGCCAGTGGGGTTTGTGCCACTGAGATGAGCGGAGCAGGTCTGCTCGAAGGATGAATCTGAGATACAAACATTTACTAAACACACTCACCCTGATCGATTTTCCATGGCTGTGTTTCCTCAAGCTCTTGGAAAGTTTATCAGCGTGTTTGTCATTGAAGTTTCCACTAACTTAAATCACCACTGCCTGTTGCTACATGAAATTAATCCAGACCTATTCACCTGACTGCAGACCTATTAATAACATTCTTTGCATGCTTCAGTAATCACAGACAAGCCATACATCTAAAAAGTGCTTTGGAACTACTGTCAAGCTCCCTTTTAAACCTCATTAAGATTGGATTACTTGGTTACATTAATCCTGGTGGCCCTATGCCAGTGGGCCTGACTCACAGTAGTTATTGTAACACATTGGCCAGAAGAGTACAAGAAATGACAAATTCAAAGGTGAGACTGAAAGAAAAATAATCACAGAATAGTTTGGGTTGGAAGTGATTTTTTAAAGTCTGGTATAACCTCCCAGCAATAAGCAGGGGAATCTTCAACATCAAGCTGCTCAGTGCCCAGTCCAACCTGACACTGAATAATTCCAGGATTGGATCATTTGTGCCACTGTTTTGCCACTCTCTTACAATAGTTCTTCCTTATATCTAATCTAAATCAACCCTTCTTCAGTTTACAGCTGTTACCCCTTGCCCTGTCACTCACACCATTGTAAAAAGTCCTTCTCCAGCTCTCTTACAGCCTTTTCAGGTACTGGGAAATGCTCTAACATCTCCCTGGAGCTGTCTCTTCTCCAGGCTGAAAGAAAAGCAAGAATTGGTCCCCATGGCCCTTTTAGTGCCACAGTGCTGTCCATAGGTCAGATGAAGTGAGGAGGCAGCACCCTGTGATTTCAGCATTCAATTATTGTGTAGCTGAGGCACACAGAGCTGCCTTTAGCACACCTCCAATAAATTCAGTGGCTGGTGTACCCACCATGCAGTTGAAGGGAGCTTCCTGCCTGCCATCCTAGCACAAAAATATTGTTTGTGGATATAAACACCACAGGTTCCATGCTTTGCAAACTGATGCTGAATTTCATGGTAACAACAGAAGCATTTTGTCTCCTTCTAACTTTATAATCAGAGAAAGCAAAGAAGAGAGACTTAAAACACATGTCAGCAGAGGAATGTGTGAGATTTGAATTCCTGGCTCTTGTGCCCTTGACATTAAATCAAGGTGGTCTTTCATTCATTTTATGTTTTGGGTTTTTTCTCTTTTTCTGAATCCAAGAATCAAGATTCCTGCTATTTTGTTTGTTTCTGATGATTATGGGAATTACATGTTCTAGAAAGTCTCATAGTTTAAGTCTTGTTTTATGGGAAGAGAGAGATGAGGGGAGGATGGCAATCAATGGGCTTCCTACACAGAGAGACTGACATAGTGTGAGAATCCAGAGTATTATATCCTAATCTTTGGAAAACTTTATATAATCTACCATTTGCATTTTGAACATCACCTATCAGAATCATTAGAATCATGGAATCAATTAAATTAGAAAAGACCTCTAAGAACATCGAGTGCAACCACTAATCCAGCACTGCAAAGTCATAGGCTTATGAACAAAGAGAGGAGAAATGGGCATTCCTAAATATTCCTCTGAGTCCCCTTGGATATCAGTGAGGAGAAATTCTGTCAAAAATGAGCCCCTTTGAAGCCAGCACCACAGGGGTAGAGGCACTGCTGGGAGGGCTCCTCTGCTGCACTCACCACTGCAGTGGCTGACCAACAAAATGCAGATGTTTAGGTGTGTCTAAATTTGCCTTTTCTTGGCTTTAAGCTTTAATTTTGTACCCTGCAGTCTTGTTCTGTAAAGGGTTTCCCCACTGGGCTCATGAGGATAAAGCCTGCTGCCTGTTTTAATCCTGATTGCTGCTTGAAGTAGAACATGATTCCTCTGGACAAAGGGGTCAAGGGATGAGTTGTTTTTTATTTGTAGAAGAAGTTAGAAGACAGGTGTGGTTCTATGCCAGAAAAAGGGATGAATCCTCTGAAGCAGGCAGTGCTCTCTGGAGACAGCTCTGGGAAGGCCACCGTGCCATAAATGTCTTTTAGTTTATTTCAAGTATTTATATATTTCAAGTATAGTACAAGTATTTTTATCTGTGTTTCATTCTATGGCTCTGTGAACTCTGTTTGTCTTCTCCCTAATTTTAATCAATAAAATTCACTCTGCTTTCCCTGGCTCCATTTGATTGACACCATCTTTGGGAGAGAGGTGTGTGCAAAGCAAATGCAGGGGTTTGAGGAAGCAGGATATAAAGCCCATCCATGCTACACCTGGCTCCTGGTGTAAATCACACAGGTAAAGTGTGACCTGACAAGGACCACAGTGCACTGATGAAAATCACACTTTTTTTGCCTCATCAGGATTTCTACAAAGACTTTTCCCAAAGGAAAAAATGTGAAATAAATTGCAATTAAATACAAAATCGTAGATAAACCTGGTTGAGAGAAACCTCTGGAGATGTTGACTCTCACTGCTGCTCAAAGCAGGGCTGACTTCCCAGTCAGGCTCAGGGATTTTTCCAATGAGCTACAGAAAATCCCCAAACTTAGTTTTTAAATACATTAGTTCCCTGTGGCATTGATAGGAATTCTTTGAATCTCTTTTCCTTAAATAATGTAGAATACATTGGAGTTCTTCCCAATTTGGATCAGAAGAGATGTGCTAGTATGGTAAGAGACAACGTTGGTTTCATTCATTGCTGCTGGTTCTTTATGCCTCCACACAGGGGAATTTCAAAATTTATACCTTTTTTTTTACTGAAAGACTTGGAATTCTTGTGGGGCACCTGCACAAATTTTAATTCAAAATATATCCAAATATCCAGATTTTCATTCAAGCCCTAAAAGGATGACATGGTTTTGTAGCCCAGCTGAATTTTATGCTTGCACTTATCAGAGATTCCCAGGCTGATGTGCAGGAGCCACTGCTCTCAGGACATGACTTGTACCTGCACATCTCACCAACATCCTGAATTTTTTTTATGTGGCTGGAAAGAAAGGTCTGTGGGGTCTGTCTGCCATTCAGCCACTAATATTGACAACTGCAGGTATTTGGGGAATATCCATCCTTACATGCTTTATCCAGCAGTTTTAATGATTTCAAATTAATAAAGCCTTTGTTAAGTCTGTCAAACACCTTCTGTACCTGTTCTTGGAGTCAAAAAGAAGTTGAGCCATTTTAGATATAAAATTTCAGTCTTATACATTTTGTTGTGGGGTTTTGTTTTTTTTTTTTTTTCTGGGATGAAACTCAAGATTCAGTCAAGTGCTCTATCAGCTTATCTGGAAAGAGAGTGTCTGGCTTGCTTTCCACCTAAAAAAAGAGCACAAGACAAAAATTACACACCCTGAAGCATTTCAACTGCAGGTGTCTTTAGCTTAATCTCTCTACCTCTGTTTTCATTAGAGGGTAAATTGCCTCAGCACTAACAATAATCTCTTCCTTTCCTTTCCATGCCTCAGGATGTAAAGCAGCATTTATTGACAAACAAGCAATACCCAGGAAACTCAATTTCTGAGCAAGAGGAAATGCTTTACTACCATATCTCTGATAAATAAACATGAAATTATTCGTCCCCTTCCTGCTACCATAACTCACAAAAATGCTGCTTGCAAAAGGTGCTGACACAGCAGCTCAGTACACACTGGACTAGAAAAATAGGAGAGTAGATGGATGAAAAGATGGTTTAGAAATGCAAAGTGGTGAGCAACCAGCATAAAAATATTTTCCTTAAAGTGCTGGAAGGAAATTTCTCTAAAGTAGCTTCAGCTCGGCAAGATGAATAAGTGGTGGAATTTTAGAGGAGTGTCTTTATATTTTTTTATGAGATGTTTTCCTGGTTAATCCACAGGCTGAGTCCACCCACTTTGCCACCTTCTCTGCAGTGTCCATGGAAACACTGGGGTAAAGCTAGAAATGAATTTTGTGGGCCCAAAAAACCAAATTGTTTTTATTGCTGATGGAGGATCTCCTGCTAACTTCATCTGACCCTTCAGGTGAGAGGTTCCAAACCTTACACAGGAGGTGCAGCCTGGAAAAGGCTAATCTAAGGCAGTGTGAACAAGGCCACTATTTCTGCACAAAAGAAGTTGTGAGCTAAGGAAATCTGATGCAGACATGCTCTGGAAAGGGATTTTGACTGATAATCAGCCAGACCAGAGGAAATAAGACAAGCAATCCTGGCTGAGCCACAGTAGGCCCCCCAGCATGTGTTTTAATTAGGTACTGCCTGAGTGAAGCACTATTCTGTAAAATTCAGACCCTTTGAAACTGCTGAGGCTGATTGCTGCAATATTTAGAGGAGTATTAACATGAGTGACTAGCAGGTCCTCCAGCTCTCCAACCTGGAAGAGCTCTCATGTACAATAAGGCAGCACAAACAGCTTTGATTCACACTCTGGGAGCCAGATGCTCCTCACAGGGAAGTGTTGCCAAAGGTGGCACTAATTAATTGTTGTGAACAAGATGGGCTTCAGAAATCAAATGCTCTCATGCCTAAAGCTGGGGCCTCTCAGTGAGGATTTAAAGGTGTGGGGCCAGAGCATCAGTCACTGTGAACTGCCCTAATCCTGTGGCAATGAGGAACAGCAAAGTGTATGGCAAGTTTAACATCTGCAGGGTGATTTCTTCTGTGCTAAAGATTGGGTGGGATTCGTGGGATTCACCTAATTTCAGTTATCTACAATTCCCACCTGAGCTCACTGTTTTCAGTTTCTTTCACAGACAAGGGAAGAAACAGACAAAAGCAGGATGCGAGTCCTCAGATGGGCCACAGAGCTGAGTTTAGGGAGTTGTGAGTGAAGCTGGGCTGCTCTGTGTTGCTCAGATGCTGCAAAGGAGGAATGGAGAAACCTGATCATTTGTAGACACTTTTAAAATAACTCTTTTATTTCAGCCCAGCCCTACCTGTGATGGTAATTTGTTGAGCCATAAGATGTCTTAGGAACTGACATCTCATTTCCTATGTCCTTGTTAAAAGTTTAGGGTCCCATACTGGAGATCTTGTGAATGTCTTATGCAGAGACTGAAATGCTAACAGGAACCTCTGCTTAGCATTCAGGCTGTGTGCTTGCATTTATTTCTATTTATCAACATAATTTCTAGACCCACTGTTTACCACATGGAGCTTTATGCTGCTGCTGGCTCCAGTGACTTGCAACACTGAAACAGCTGAAGGGCAAGAAGTAAAAGGAAAAACAAATCATGATGTGCAAGTCCCTTGTCTCTCCTTTCTACCAGAAGATACGTAAGTTATTTGTTTATTTATCAGTGTCTTGGCAGCAAGACTTTTGCAAGCAGTTTATATACCAATGGAAAAAGCAAATGGTCACATTCAGGGTTTTATATATCTGTGTCCAACCTGAGAGTCCTAACTCACAGGGTTGCCTAATTCTCATTTTTTAAGAACATGTTGCACTGGCACAGGCTGTCCAGAGAAGCTGCTCCATCTCTGGAAGTGGCCAAGGCCAGGCTGGATGGACTGGTTTAGTGAAAATTGTCCCTGCCCATGGCATGGGGTGGAATGAGATGAGGTTTAAGGTCCCTTCAAACTCAAACCATTCTGGGATTCTGTGATACTTAGTTCTAAGCCTGAAGTAACACAAATGCATTTGCCTCCATGCTTTGAGTCACTTCAGGCACTCAGAATAGAAAAAAACTGCAGCAAGCACGATCCAAAATAGAAGGCAGCTATTCCTGGGAAAAGAGTGATGCTTTTCTTCAGGGATGACACAGCACCATTAGGCTAGAGATAAAGAGAGATAAATCATGTTGACAGTTGAATTCTAGACAAGTGGATGTAGAAAATCCCCATTTCATGCATTATTCCATTCACTAAGCCTGGTTCTCCTGTGTGTACCTCCAGTGTGGATTCACTGAAACCCACATGGCTACAGAGTGTAAAATTGGAGTATTATTGCTGGGACTGACAAATGAATATTTGTAAAACTGCTTCTGATTCATTCACCTGCCAGCTGCTGAGTCATATTTCCAATCCTCTCCATTAACACTTTCAATGTCAGGCAAGAATGACAAGAAATATCATGAACCTTTTTGTTTGTTTGCTGTGCTGTGCTGTGAGCTTCCAGAGGGCCTGCAAACAGTTCTTGGGGGAAAAAGAGAAAAAGAAGTGATTTTCAAACATTTCATAGAAAAGGTAAGTGAGTAGCATCATTAGATGATGGCAAGAAATAAAACAAACATTGCACTGGCAGAAAACAGTTTTCCAAGGAAATTCTTGACATGCTTAGTGATAACTCCACACAAGGAAATCCTAAAGTGACTTGGCACATCTGGGGACAGAAATTACTGACAGCTCCACTGCTAAAATGATTGAATCCTCAAGGAATTCAGAGGAGCCTTTAAAGGGAAGGATCCTCCCAAAACTTTGTCTGGTGAAGCTGCACTTCATCAGGGAAGTTTCTCAGGCAATGATGAAGCTTGTCAGAAATGTGAGTGAGCCAAAAGAGATATGTCTGTTTGGCAGAAAAGTACCTCTTTGGTTTCATTTGGCTCCCTAGATCTCCACTGATTGTGATATGAGCTCAGCATTAAAACATTGAGACACCTACAGTTATTTATCTCAGTCCACAAGAGAAATCCTGTCCATAGTAACCAATTCCAGGACTAGATTGGGTATCTGAGCCTCAAGACAGAATGAAATCTACTCTAGCATGTACAGGGACATGGCAAGCTGAAGATTAATAACTTATTTGAGCCCAAAAATCCAGACATAATATTGAACCAGAAAGATCCAAAGAGGAAGGGAAATGGAAGAGGAGAGGAATAAGTTCTATGCATTTCTTTGCAAAGCAGCAAATCTTCCATTTTTGCTTTATGTTCCCAAAAGTCTTGTAATAAAAATTCTTTTTATTGAGGCCTCAACAGTAAGCTGTAAGTGATTTCAATCTAAAAGGACTGGGGTTTAGCCCTTAAGTTGTGTTATTTATTTTAAGACTGATGATATTAAAAAAATCACCCCTTGAAGAGTGAGCGTTGTATGAAGACATTGCCTGTCAAGGGGGAAAATTAATAAAAAATTTAGAAAGAATCCTAAAAACTACATCCTGAAGAAAGAACTTCAGCAGGAAATACATGAGTCAGATTTTAGTGTAATCACAATCGACTAAAGCTGGATACAGGAACTGTCTCAGTTTTCATTTGATTGTCCAGTGCCACATCTCCTCCAGTGGGATAAATACAGGTGAACACTGCAATCTAAATGCAAAAGACATTTCTGATAAAAGAGTGAAAGAGAGAGGCTGAATCACACATTTCTCTCTCCTATTTGGAAATCCAAGATTTATTTCCACCAAAGTGACTTGAAAGTTATTTGGAGATAATCAAGTTGTACCAAGAATCCATCAAAATTCCAGTTCTACTTAGAGGTGTGGCTCTCCTTACTCAGTGTGGCTTGAAATTCTGAACCCAAATTAGGTGATGCCTCTCATGACACATTTCCCTTCTCCCCCATTTTTAAGGTGAAACACCTCTTGATAATACTTTTCACCATATTTTTAAAATAGATCTCTGAAACTGCTTTGCCAGGGAACTTTGAAGGGTGTCCAGGTTACCAGTTGTCCTTCCCAGCCTGGAGCAAGGCACCTGAAAGCCCCAAACACCCAGATCAGCATCCCCAGATGTGGCAGCTTTGCTGTCCCACAGCTGGCTGGGGAAAGCAGAACACCTGGCAGGGCCTGCAGCCACCAGAACAATTCTCCCAGCCCATAAGGGCTTGGTGCTCACTGAGGTTTGTGGTGCCCTTGGGAAGAGAAGAGCCAATTGCATCTCCTTGGCAATAGGATGTGCCAAACACCAAGCACCAGGAAAAGCCCGGGGTTATTCCATGAGAATACAGCAGCCACATGAGTTCCACAGTAAAGAAAGCCAGAAAATCTATTTTATGCCAAAGGGGTGATTCTTTCAGCTCATTTTCCTTCTTTCTCCCCACTCCCAAAGTTTATACTACACCCCAGAGACTTCACTATTAGGAACCATTTCAGACAATGGAATTTTCTTTAAATATCACCATTTTTTCCTCCATCCTAGTTACATCCCTCCTTCCAGTGCAAGTGCAAGTACTGACCTACTGAAAAGGAAGAAGCTCTGTGCCTTTGCTTTGTCAGAGCAATCTCTGTTTTCCTGAGCTGTGCTCGTTACCAACTCTGACCCTCTATTATTTCAGGAAACCATCACATTCATAATTAATAAGAGCCCTCCAGCTAACTTTCCTCCCTTGAAGAAATTATTCTGGTTTCAAATGTCACCGTGGCATTCACTCATCCTGCAAGAAGCAGGGGGAACTCCTCCCATTCCTTCTCCCAGCCTGGCCTTTTCCAGGTCTGGCACACCCAGATCAATTCCCCTGCCACTCTAAAACAGAGCTGAAACCCACACAGTCAGGAGGGAACAGGGCAGGACAACACTTCCAGGGAATTGTAGCTGTTCTGAGCTGTCACATCTCTGAAAGGGGTCTAACTTTATTATTTCAGGGATGAATAAAACATCTGATACATAGTTTAAATTGGATTTACTCAGATCCCGCACAAGAGGCCAAAAACCTACCCAAGTTCCAAATGGGGATCCAATTTGTCCCCAAATGGGGACCCATAGAAGAGGGCTCTGGAACTCACCTGGAGGGATGTGTCTGATATTTTCTGATGTTTCATTTTAACTGAAAGACATCTTATCTGTCTGAGAGATCCTCCAGTGCTTCAGAGAGATAAAGTTGGCACCTGGTTCAGCCCAATTTCACCCTTTGGTCACTGATCTCTTGTGTGATGCTTGTGGTTATTATTAACACTGCTTTTCAAGTTTTTCACTGTATTGTAGAAATTTCTCAGGGTTGTGGACACAGCACCTTGCTGTGTTACATGTGACACCAAGAGCTGGCCATGCTCTTCCTCCAGCAAGGATTCTTTTTGTACAGCTCCACGACTGAGAGCAGTGGGAATACTTAAGACTTGAAGTTCTTTCAGGAGTTTTAAAGAGGAATAAAAAATCACCACTAAACAAGCAGAAGGGGGTTATCCTTGTATGGGCATGACTGCAAGCCATGTCTGGAAGTCACTTAGGCAAGAACTGAGCTATTGGATCCTTGCCACGATCCCATGTGGAGACTCACTCCATCCAGCTGATCAGGATTGTCTTCTCCTGCATTCCTGAGTCTCTGAGTGTTGATCTCAGGGGTCTTGGTGTGTTTCCTGAAAGAATTAGGCTTATATTTCTCATGCCATATCCACACATGGGCGTGTGGATATCTGTGTCTGTATGCGTCTGTTTCCATGTTCGCCTTGACTAACCTCACCCATAAATCAAGCCAGTAGAATTCATGATCCTGTAAGTTTTAGAAAAGGACATGACTGGAAGAAGAGACCCCTGAATGAAGGAAAAGCTGCAACATGAGCTCTACCCTAAAAGAGTATCCAAACGGGAGTTTGCTTATAAGCAACCCAGGCAACAAAAATCTTTGGTAGGACTTTACAACCCAGCTGCAAGGGGAAAAGCCTCGGGCACAAGACTGCAGGAATGATTTGTTTAATCCTTAGATAGTCACAATTTTGGGGTTGTTTTGTTCTGTTTCAATACTTTTAAGATTACAAGGATCTGGACATCTCAATAAACACAGATAAATCATAACAGAAAGTCATGAAAAACCTTCCTGGTTCCAGGGCACTTGATGTCTGTGCACAGACAGCTCCAGGCCACTTTTACCAATTTCCATGAGTTCATGGAATCCTGTCACGTGTGAGTTTCTAGTCCTGGAGGTGGATGTTTAAATGCAAATAAAAATTGGGCTGGATTTATTCTTCCCTTTTGCATTTTCATGAACAAACTCATATTAATTGGAAGCATGCAACTTTGGGATATGGCTTTGTTTTCTTTTAATAATGAAAGGAAACAAATGCTGGTGTGCAACAGGCAGAAAAGGGAAAACTAGGAAAGTTAAATATTTACATGTATTCAAACTGTTGAATAACCAGAGGAAAGGGGAAAATAATCCTACTTTGTGAGAATTTTTGCAGTCTCTTAGGAGGATTCCAAGTTTTCTAGTGTATATAAGTGCCCATCTCCTTGCTGTGATGTTCATGCTGTCCGAAATGGGATTCCTGGAGGAAATTTGGAATGTAGGTGTTGTTCTAGGTGTTTTAGAGAGGGTCAGAGGCTGTTTTTATGCTTTTCTAAGCAAATGACAAAAAGCAAAATAATTCAGCAAGGCCATAAAGGAAGATACCCAGGTATTTCTGCATCTGAGTAAGGCTTGCTAAGCTTTTGCAATCCCTGAGAATTTGCTGGAACCCTCTCCTCTGTGCCACTATTACCTTTATGCCAATTGATTTTGATTTAAGAAACCCCAACAAACAAGGAGGGTTGTGGAAAGGCACTGTCTTGGGGAGGAAAAGGAAGAAAAGGCACCATCTCCCTGAAGGAACAGCTGGCAACAGGTGACTACCCAGGCAGGGTATGGCACTGCTCCCTGAGGAAATCCAGCTGGGCTGGGAAGGAGCTGGTCCTGTCTGCTCCTGCCCAGAACTCTGACCAAGGGCTGTGTGCTCAGGACACAGCTGGACTTTTGGGGACAGTCCCAGCTGCAGCTGGGGGAAGGTTCTGACTGTAATTCACACACAGCTGGCTGTCCTCTGGGCAGATGGGGTGGAGCAGAGGGGGAAATAATCCTATTAGGCTCATTGTTGGCACTGGGAAGCCCAGGGCTTGGCCTGATGCCCACACCTAACAATGCCACAGACACATCCATTGTGTGGAGAGGCACAACTGGACATGGAGGGCAAGGAGTGATAACCCTGCTAGACCCAGGAACTGGGCCCCAACAGGGTCAGACATCCAAATCTGTAAGATTCCAATTCCCTGATCATCAACATCCACCCCATAGCAACCAGAGAGCCAGAAGCTCCTTAGGCAAGTCAGCTGGAAGATGAGGGGTGACCTTGCTCTGCCTTTCTTTGCACAGAGGTCTAGTCTGGCAAGTGTCTGTAATAAGAGCAAGACAAATGTCTTTTGTTTCAGAAACAAAAAAGCCAAACAAGCAGGTTTGGGGTTGCCTGGATAGAAGTATGTACATGCACTGAGGAGTCCTATAAAGGCTTGGTGCTGGGGAAAAAAGGGCATGGCAGATGGGAATAGCAGAGGAAGTGCCCCACAGCTGAGGAGACTTGGGGAAAGGTGTGCTGATTAATTTGGTGACCAATAAGGCAGAACCTTTTTGTCCTGGGGTACAGGGGAAGATGGGAGACCTGCTTCTCATTGTCTTTGAGGTGGAGATCCTCATCACACCTGGCAATGTTGTGTCATGGGCTTGGGAGGGGGTCCTGTTACTCCTGGAGGATCAGCAGATGGTTCAGAGTGCACAGTGTCAGGGAGGATTCTCCCTTTTCTTCCCAGGTTTGTAGGGGGCCACAGAATCATAGAAAGACTTGGGTTGGAAGGGACCTTAAAATCAGCTCATTCCAACCCCGCTGCCATGGGCAGGGACACCTTCCACTATCCCGGGCTGTTCCAAGCCCCATCTAACCTGACTTTGGACATTTCCAGGGATCACAGCTTCTCTGGGCACCCTGTGCCAGGGCCTCACCATCCTCACAGGGAAGGATTTCTTTCCAGCACCTAATCTGAATTTTTTAACTTAAAAAGCATCCTATTGCTATGTGCTCAAGCAAAGAGTTACTCTCCCTCTTTTTACAGAACACCTGTAATGCATTGTGTGCACAATGCAATTTGTACCTGGGCAGCAGGGGAAGCCTGTTGCTCCTGAAAGTTTTCAGATAGTGAAGTTAACATTTTCCCTAATGCCTGGCAGGATGGGGTGGTGGTGAAGGGATTATTAATGTTCCTGGGGTGCTGTGTGAGGTGTGTCCATTACACCTAATTCTGGAAAACGATCCCCACCGCGCCCAGAGCCTGGGCAGGGAGAATCCTCTTGGGCGCTTTGGTGGCAGTGGAATTTCCAGTGGATGGGGGAGTGGAGGAGGATCCCCGTTTTTTCAGGGTGCTGGTGTGGAAGGCGTCTCCACTGCAGGGGATCTCCATCCCTCCCAGAGCCCGGGCTGCTGCTGGGGAGGGGACAGCCCGTGTGGCGCTCGGAGCGGGGACACAGCACGGGCCCGCTCGCCGCTGGACGCCGTGAGGGTCGCGCTCCCCCGGGGGCCCCCCGCCGCCTCCATCCCCGAGGAATCCTGGGCGGAGGGCGGGCTCGGCTCCCCCTTCTCCCTCCCCTCGCTGCCTGCCGGGGCTTTGCTCCGGGACGCGCCGGCAGCGCCGGGCTCGGCTCCGGGACGGCGGGCCGGGGCCAAGGGCGGCAGGCGGGGCAGCGATGCCGGCGCCGGGGCAGCGCCGAGGGTCCGGCTGAGCCGCGGCACCCCCGAGCCCTCATGGCGGGGCGGGCGCCTCAGCGCAGCCTCCCCGCGGCAGCGGCCGCCGCGCTCCTGCTGCTGCCCGTAAGTGCCGGGGACGGGAATGGGAACGGGGCTGGGGTACGGAACCGGGGGCGGGAGGGACGCCCCGGGGCCGCGGGGCGCTCAGGGCTCCCTGAGGGGACCGTGCCCCGCGCCCTCGCAGGTGCGTCCGCGGCTCTGGGACGGCCCGGGCGGGCAGCGCTCCGTGCCACTGCTGCTCGGGGATCCGTCCGTCCCCAGGGATTTGCTGCTCCATGGCAGGTGCTCTCAGAGACACTTTTCTTAGTGTCCCCTTCCCTGTGAAACTGCCACCCTCGCTTGCCAGGAGAGGTCCCAGCGCAGGGACCCCGCTGGGGTGGCAGCTCCTACCGCAGCGGGAAGGGCTGTTCGCTCCCTGCCGGTGTCCCCGGCCTCTGGCGGTGCCTCCCTGGCACCATGTGCTCCGGCTGGCCATGGGCAGGGCTCAGCCCCGCTCCGGGCTCCTGCGGAGTGAAGCTTTTCCGCCTGGGTCCTCCTCCATCACCGGCATCCCCCGGGGAGATGCTGGCATCAGGTGGAGATCAGGTTGGCCTCTGTGGGACTGGACTTCGAAAGCTTTCCCAGTGCTTTTTGGTGGCTTGTTTGTTCTGAGCGACTGTTTCAATTTTCTTGAAAAAGTGAGAGGTTAAGCAGGAGTAACACTGATCCTGTGCAGAATTCGTAAAGGCTGTTCCCACAGCTTTAAAAAAGTGGCAGTGACCCTTCTGAACCATAGTGTAATTGGTCTATCTTTAACATTTCCTTAGATAAAGAAAGAAAATCTGTTTCCTTAAGTTCTGTCTATTTTGCTTTGGTTTGGATTTTGTTTGTTTGTGGGGCTTTGTTTGTTTATTTTGGGGTTTGTTTGGTTTTTTCTCCCCTCTCTAACCTACAAAGAAAGAAAGCCAGGCCAACAACAGACTTCAGAGACAAGCAACAATTTAATTTCTTTTTTTTTCAGTAGCTTTCTTAGAAGTGAGAGAATACTTTCTCACCTCCGCCAGTGTTGGGCTTTTTTTATCCCCAAGAGAAGGAAGAGATCAGTGCACATGAGATCACAGTGCCTTGGGTCTACACACTTGCTGTTTTCAGCCTCAAACCACTTCTTCCTGATCTTGGTTTCTTAGTCCTTTTTCTCTCCCAGTTTTCTTTTACTGATTTATTTTGGTCCAGAAAAATATTTCAGTTTGTCTTTAAGTGTTGGACTTGACAGTGAGGTTATCAAAAGTACTCATGTACTGAGTATTTTGCCAGACTAATCCATTCTCAGTGGATCAAGAAATGTCATGTGTTTCCTCTGTGGATATAATCAGTGGATTTTCCAGGTTTCCAGTTTTGCTACAACTTTGCATTTGAATTATTTCTGCGAATTTAGGTAGTTGTGTCACTGCTTTAAAAACAAAACTGCCTCAAATGAAAAGGAGAAAAAAAGATAGATTAAGGATCAAAAAGTGAAGTTTCCATAGAATGTGGTTAGAGCAAGAAATGTGAACTCTGAGTGTATTCTGTGTGTTTTTACAGGGGAGCTTGCTGGGGTGGAACATGCTGGTGTCTGACAGTGGCTCATGTATACCTGTGTGGGAAATAACATTTTGAATCTTCACTTTCAGAGCAGCTCTGGTTGCTCCACCTCTGCTCCTTTGAGGAGTGTTTTAATCCCTGAATGTTGTCAGTGAATCTGGATCTCTGCTTTACAGCTGGAGGGAACTTTGCACCAAGAAGCTTCAGAGCAATGTTTCAAAACTTTGGCTCAAAGCCAAAGCTCTTAAGTTCTTGTTTAACTTGAAAACACTCGAAAGTGAACTCAAAGTCAGTGACTTTATTCACATTTGTGGATTTGAGGAAAGGAGTAGCTGCTTGTGGAAGCAGGCCCTTACCCAATTAAGGGAGTTTTCAATTTTCACAGCAGCCGAGCAATTGTGTTTTATGGGAGCTGCAGGTTTGCAAAGCCTACGAGATGAGGCAACTTTCTGGTACAGAATTAGATCTGCCACATGAAAATGCTGGTGCAAATGACCTGACAGATTTCACAGGGCTGGTCAGCAAAAGGGTGAAGACTTGCACTGAGATTTATGTTCTCTTAAAGGAGTTCTGGATGTGTGATACACTTGAAACATATTTAACTGAATGTGGGAAACAAAAAACAAACCATAAAATGAAGGCAAATGAGTCTTATGACATTTTTATATAAATTCCTTGCTAAGTTCACATAATTTGGAGAGGGGGGGATTATTCATCAAAACCAAAAGCAAAGCTTGCTATCATTTTTTATTCTCCTGGAGCTGTTAAAAGGACCAGGGCAGTGTGAGTGTATCAGCCAGTGATGACAAGTTAAATAGTGTTCCTGGTCTGAGGCTGCCAAAATTCAGCCCTATTGTGAATTAATGCAGCATAAACATCTCATCAGGAGAAACCTTTCCTGGGGCAGTGCTTTGTCAGGGTTTATTCTTTAACCACGCCATGGCAATTATTGGATGTTGGAGGGAGGTGGCTGTGTGCTGGTGTTGGCTGGCTGTAGTTTTGCCATAAAACATTTCAGTGATGATGCTCATCTCTACCCTTAGCCAGCAAGAAAGCAGCTTTAGCTTTTGTGCATATAAGGCATCTGCTTACATATTATTATCCTGTCAAGAGCAGAGGAAAAGTCATGATCAAGTCCTCTAAACTCTGTGATCTTCATATTCCAAGCCAGAGTGTGGTTGTGGAGAGAAAGCAGGGATCTCTTTGCAGGCTGTGCATTATCAGGTGCAGAGTTTTAATTTCAGCCTCACATGTTCTAACTCCACTGCTACATCAATATCTCCAGGAAAGCTCTCCAGCTTTCATAAGAAAAAAATGCCAGAGAGTGACTTGTGCTCATGTGATTGAGCTCCTTCAGTTTCTAAACCAGGGATTTGCTGTGCAGGCTGTGCACAGAGCTGGTGCTCCCTAGCTCCCAGATCATTCCCAGGAACTCTTTGAGATATCACCAGATTGCTTGGGGCAGAAACATGGCCAGGAGCCATTCTAAAAATTTAACAGTAGAAGTGATTAAGGACTTGAAACAGACCTTTGCACTGCTTGATTTATTGGCTTAGATGGAGAGTGCTGTGCTGCCATCGCTCTGGGCTCACTGTGAGCACCCAGAGAGGGGTTTTCCTCTAAGGACAGCTCTTCATCACTTTGAATTTGGTGAGCAGCTCTCTCTTTGTGTCAGGGATTGCTGCAGGTTCCTGCTGCTGATGTGCTGAAATGAGAGATTCACCACGAGAAAAATGGAGTAGTGGATGATACGGACTTATTAAGGATGCATTTTTCTGTTTTCTTTTTATTTTCATTTTGCCCCATATATTAGTAAACCAAATATTTTTAAAATATTGTATTAGAGCAAACATTTGCACATTTCTAGATTCTTTTAATAGTTCTGCAGATCTTATTTTTTGGGGAGAGGAGGAGGTGAGGAAATGTGGGTGGTAACAACACACTGCACATGCTGCTGAATCTGTTCCTTTTTAGTTTCTATCACTTGCAGGTTTTGCAGCACTGCAAACCCAAGAAGGAGATTTGGGGGAAAAGCTGATTTACTCTAGATTAAAAGTTTATCCAGCAGATGACTTTCGTGCAGGAATTTGCTTTTCCGTGTCTACACCGTGTCTATAAATTGCAACAGATGGTGTCCATGCCCTTTTTCTCGTAATTTACGCCACTTTTGACCCCAAATGTAGTTTTTTCTTCCTTAAAGTGCAAACCTTAATTGTTGGATGTAAAGCTGGAGCTGTCCAGCGAGCCACTCTCACCTCCCTGCCTCATGTGGATACTCAGATATTAAATTGTGTTACATCATTGCATTGTCTTTGCCTCCTTATCTTTCTGTTCATGACAACTGAACATTTCATGATGGTTTGCTTTATCAAACGGTTTCTTTATACAGAATTTCTTTCTATTACTGCTAATAATTCTTTTGATCTTAACACCTTTGAAAGTAGTTGTATTTAATTTAAGTTGGCAAGTGTTGGGTAAAGTGCTTTGATTTTCTCCTCTGAGAAGCTGGATAAATTTGGCTGTGATCCTTGTTACAAGAGAAGACAAATAGAAAGTAGATCAGTTGACAGAACTGTCCTTCAGGTGACTGTCTGCTTGAATCTCGTCAGTCATGTCCCAATACATGAAAATTTCATTTCCAGTTTGTGGTGCCAGCGTGGGGATGTTTGTGAGATGCTCCCTGCAGTGCTCTTCGACACGGAGCATTCTGTGCTAAGCACTGCTCAGTTCTCTGGCCCTGGGCTCATCTGTGTTGGCTCTCATGAGCAGATGTTCTGCTGGATCTGCTCAAAGGCTGGTCCATTTGAAAAGGGCTGCAGGAGGGAGAGAGAAAACCACCTCAAAAGATGGATTTCAGTGTTCTGTGCTGACCTCTGTCCAAGTCCCTCCTTGCTGTGCAGGGGAGCCAGTGTTGAGATTCAGGTACTGAAATTGTGCTGCTCCTTCCCCAGCTCTGGTGTGGAGCTCAATGGGTGGAGAACTTGGAATCTGCCTTTCCAAACATCCCTTAAGCCTCGTGTGCCTGCACAGAAACTCAGCATGTTTTCACTAACTGAGAAAGAAAATCCATTTGATAATTCGAGAGCTGACAAGTACTTCTTCCACAGAGCCGTAAGAAAATGAAACTAATTAAACGAAGCCAATTAAAGCTCTATAAACTTTTGCATAGTGCTGGCTGAGTTACTGTCCACTCTGGGTTATGTATGCTGGGAAAGTAAACAGTGAGTAATGCAGATGGAGATTAAAATACATGAGCTGTCCTCACTGCAATGCTAAACCCTTGCCCTGGTAATAGCAGCTGAAGTGCCAGAGGACTGGAGAGGAGCCCTTGCTTCGAGGGCAGTGGGATGATCCCTGTTGCTGTTCCCGAGGTCCTGGGGTGCAGGAGGGTTGCTCAGTGCTGTTATCTCTGCACTGCCATGGTTTGGGTAGTGCTGTGCCCTGGCAGGAGTGGCTTTTCCAGCATAAAGGGAGGAGGAAAGGAGGCAAAAGGGAAGGAAGGGAAGTGTGCTGATGGGCCTGGGCAGGTTTCCTGTGGGGCTGCCAGCCAGGCTCTGCATGCTGAGGTATCCATTCCCTTTGAGTGGCAGGAGCAGATCCTTGCCCTGGGCATGGCTTGGGTTTCAGGGGGCTCAGGCCAGCAGAGGCTCCTGAGCTATGCCAGGGCAGTCACAGCCCTGTGATGTGGCCATCACAGCTCTTCCCTTGCTGCTTGCTTGTTTCGTGAGCAAACATCCCTGCCAGGGGCCAGGCTGCTCCTTCTGCTATCAAATGGCTCTTTCAAAGCAGAGAGGAAGCCCAGGGTGTCCCTCTGGCTGCTGAGGATGGGGGCTCAGAGCTCAGCAAAGTATTCTCACCAGGTGTGCTTCCAGTCAGATGCACTGAGGATCTTTCCTCATCCTGCTGGGAGATCTGCTGTTTAGTCCAGCTTGAACTTGAGACACCTTCCAAAGAATCCCCTACTTTATCAAAACAAGTATCATCATGAGGATTTTGAAGTCTAGTCTGACTTGCAGTATTTCTTTCCTTCAGAAAAGAAGAAAGATTAAAAGAAAATTATATCTTTAAATACAGTAATAATTTTAAAATGTCTTTTCATAGGATTCAGCATATTTCAATTATAATTATGTGAGCAGAGTAAAAAATCTTAGAAACATGAGTGAGAGAAACCTCAAAGCCTCTGGGTTGCTGATTATTGTTCAGATACAGTCTGTAAGCTGTGTACTCACTGTGCATTGAAAGGTTTGGGGGATAATTGCTGTCTGTGATTCTTTTTACCATAGGGACCATAGATCATATAGAATCAAGGAACGAAAATATAATTTGTGCTGGAATGGATTGCCAGAAGTCCCTTGTCCTGTACCTTCTCAAGGCAGGGTTAATTCCAAAACCAAATCCTTCTTGTCTAGTTAGGCTGTGAAAATCTGCAAAGATGGAGCTTTCCCAACATCTCTGAAATGTCTTTTTACAACATCTCTTTTCCAATGCTCAGTCGTTGTCATGGTGCATAATTTTTTCTTTATGTTCTGTGAGATTTTCCTTTACTTCAGCTTGTGAATGATGCCTGTCTTGATGCTCTGCTGTCAGCTTCTGAGAGGAATCTGACTCCTCAGAGAACTGAGTCTGTGATTCCCCTTCAGGTAATGAAAGATAATTCCAGACCTGGAGTTAAATTTCACTGTGATACTTGGTTTTCAAATCTAAAAGTGGGCTCCAGCCCAAGAATTAGCAGTTTAAGGAAAGATGGAGACAAAGTTCACTGCTAATACCCAGTGCCACCTGACTGGCTTGTTTTTAAATTCCTGTCAGGAAATCTTGGGTCAGAGGAACGCTTTGTGGAGGATACAGAGGTACCACTCTTGGCATTCCATGAGAAGCTGAGCAGATGTCATCAGCTGATAAAATCTTGATGCAGATGGGTTTTTACCTTTTTCAGGTGGCAAAAGGCCTAAAAACAAAGATTAGGAGCTCAGATTTGTTGAGCTGAAGCTGGGAGAGCCTGTAAGAGGTGGCTTTGGAACACAGTGGACACAGAGTACAGTGACAATGGATGGGTGAAGGATCATTGCAGAAGCTCTGCATGTAGACAGGAGTTGGATCAGGGAGGTATTGGCATTCACTTGGGTAAATGTGACTTCTAAACTTGAGCTAGTCTGGATTCCCTGAGTGTTTTGTCTCCAGTGCACGATTATCTCGTCCTGGAGTCCAGTTTAAAGCACAAGGGATGGATTGTTCCTCAGTTGTGCTTCCTTCTTCCACTGAGCATTAGAGAGCCTGAAGCAGAGCCTGCTGGAGCAGGGGGTGAGGTGAATCACATTGGAGCTGCTGAGAGGATTCCTAGGGATGGGAATTGGGTGGGAAAGGGATACTCACAGGTTTGGTGTGTAGAACTGAGGAGAAGGCAGATATGAAGGCAGGAGTGTTGTGAGGGGCTTCTCCCCTTCCAGGCTCTGAATATTCCCCAGGTGTGGAAAAATGACCCAACAAAACTCTTCAAGGATGTGAAATTGAAAAGTCCTTCCATTAAACAATTTTATTTCAGGAGATCTGCAGCTTGTGATTCAAATGCAGTTTTGCTCATTTTTAACATCTCAGGTTGCCATGGAAGGGCTTGGAGACCTGGTTGGACAAGTCCAGCTCATGGGTAGCCTTAACCAGGTTTGGTTTGTATCTCATGACTCAGAAAATCCCTCAGCACCTGTGTGGCTTTAAGTGGATGAACAGCCTCCCCTCTAAAAGCTGCTTCAGCAGAGCATGTAGGCAGAGCTCACTGAAGGCAGATCTCCAAGTTTCAAAGACAGCAGTGAAGTTCAGTGGTGGGCTCAGTGTAGCAGATGCTCGAGGGGTTTTTTTAATTTATTTTTGCATAAAGATCGATTTAATTTCATGCCTTAAAACTGAGCATGTGTTTAGTTGCTTTATTGAACTGAGGTCCTAATTCCCATTCCATGCAGACTTTTAGTCTCTTTTTCCAGATTTCCTGGAAGAGCTGCAGAATACATCTGGCCTCTAAGATTGTAGAGTGGTGTCTCCTGGAGCATTTGGTGTTCTCTAGCAAGTAGCAATGTTTTATGTGGCCACTTGAACAAACTCAGAGGGAGTTTAAAGAGCTGAGTTTAAAGATCCTATTTTTCTTGAACTGTGCTCAGAGTCTTTCCCTTTACTGTAACCTTAGCTGGCCCAGGTTTCAGGTTGCAGGCTCCTGTGAAAACTTGTGTTTAGACTTTCTATCCCAAATGGAAATTATTTTTCTGGGGAAGCCGAGCCAAACGATTGCACACTGCCAAGTGCTGCTGCACGAGTGATTTTAAGTTACTGGGTTTAGAAAGGCCAAAGACATCTTGATGCAGAGGGCTGACCTTTTTGCTTCTCCAAAAAGCAAAGTATTTCCAATACACTGGCCCTCTGAGTACTGTTCTTTAATAAGCATCTCTTTCAGATGCAGCTTGTGGATGAAGTAACCACATGGCAATGGATATAAATCCATCCTGACCATTGTAAAGGTGACTTTCCTGTCCTCTCCTGTGCTAATCTCTGTTTTTGTCCTGAAGTAGCAGCTTTCACTCTTCTGATTGTGCATATTCCTTCAGGTGATTAGTAGTCAGCAAATATTCCAGCTCTCCTCATTCTCTCCCATGTGTTGCCATCTCTTACAAGGAAAGAGCTGCTCAGATGAACACTGGCATTTGTTACTACAGCATTCCAAGGAATATCTGGTGTTTTTTCTCCCAAAGCATCTGTTTCCCCACACCAGTCATGTAGAACTTGCCAGATGCCCACCTGCCCTGGAAACTGTTTAAACCAAGGATGGATTTTGTCAAGGAAGTGTGGGATTCACTTTCATTTTGCTGTGTTGAGCTCTTTCACTTATTACATTTTCATTGTGGAGTTAGATTTGTGTTTCCCTAAAACGAGCTTCTGTGGACACAAACTAAAAAAATTTTTGGTTTTATTTGGGCCACTGTTCTGAGTGTGTCCATCCCAGAAGCTGGGGTGAGAACTCAATCTCGTTGTGGAGATGGAGTGAATTTATTTGCATTGTGTAATTGAAGAACTATAAATTAAATGCCAGTTTCCCATTTCTCTCGAACTCACTCTTTTTTTTTTTTTTTTTTTTTTTTTTCCCCTGGGGCAAAGCTACTAAGCAGCAGCTTTTCTGTGTGCTGAAGACAGTTTTGCTGCAGTTTTGATGTTGAAACGAGGTAGCATTTGCAGCCTCAGATATTTTAAAGAAACCCATGGGAAAAGCTGAAGTAAGAGTCTTAAGAGCAGTAGAGGTTCCCAGAGATGAAGGGTAGGAAGAAGAATCCTCCTGTCATGATCCATGCCACTGCCAGAGGTGGTTTCTCAGGAGTGGAAAATGCTTTGGCTTTATAGAGAGCACAGTGGATAGTTCAGGGTGAGACTTCATTCTTGTGTGGCAAAGACACAAGATGGATTCTTCTCTTTTCAACTGTGGACTGAGCACATTTTGTGTTGATTGCTCCCACATTTTTCCATGTTGGAAGGTCACTTCATCTTGCTCAGTAAAAGAAAGAGCACAGATGAATAAATAAGATGCTGATGTGCTTGGGTCTTCTGCAACCATCACCTCTAGGAATGGTCTGACCTCTCCTTCTGTATGTACTGTCTAAAGAAAATTTAGGAAGGATGCACCTAAGTGCATCCTTATAGTGCATAAGACCCAGCTGATGCAGTCAGTGGAGGTCATTCCAATTTAAAGATTTAAAATACTGCAGATGAGCTGCATCTGGAAAACTCCTGCTTCTCTTCCTGAATTCCAAAGGAATCCCTGTGTGATCAGCTCAGCTGCTGCTCTGTCTGTTTTGAAGTCTGAGCTATTCCATACAAATCCCACTGCTTTTCTGGGAGTGGCTTTCTGCTAAGATACTGTTCTACTTCCATGGGATGGATTTCTCTGGGACCTTGGGAGTTGTGGAAACTACTTTTTTTTTTTTTTTTAAAGAGTTTTTGCTCTGTTGCTTTGAGGCTGTGTCAGATGTCAGCACCTCTCAGCATGCCACCAGCAGATGTTTGACAGGGAGGCCTGACAACTGGCTTTTATTAGAGCACTGGAATATGGCATCTGGGAATTCTTGTGTGAGAATGGGAAAGGGGAGTGTGTGCATCTCTCCATGTTTGGCACTGCCTCCAAACTCACCTCTGCCTTGGCAAGGGCTGTTCCACTGTCATGGGTCATCCTTTTCCACTTCAGTCCTTCCCTTCAGCTTTCACTTCTGATTTCACCCACTCTGCTGCTGCCTACTGTGAGATATTTAAACTTACCAGATGCTCCATTGTGTCTCTGTGGTAGCCCCATGCTTGAATTGACATTTTGGATCCTGTCCATGGCTTTGGGGGCTGGTTTATATCCCAAACCCATTCCTTTATATTCCTGTAGCCATTTCTTCCATACTTAAGAGGAGAAAACAACCTGTTCCATGTAGGTGAATTTTACAGCACCAGTGTCCATTTGGTTTTATATTTCTCTATTTCTCCATAGTGGAACTCAGTATTTCAAACTAGGACTCTTTGTTAATTCTTCTTAAAATGAAGCTACAAATCCACTCTAACCTGGATGAAATAACCACAGATTCTGGTGGGAACTGAGAGGAGGAACATTTGTGTCTCGTAGTTGATGTCCTCTGACAGAGATAAAGATCTTTCATGAATTAATGAAGAGCAGTGACCATGTCCAAAAGGAAAGGTCCAACAGAATGCCCATGAGAGAAGCAGACAGTGATACACCAGAGCAATTCGTCCTTTTCCCAAAGTCCTCTGAGATGTGAATGGGATGTTGACCAAAGGTTCTGTATTTTGTTTCTGAAGACTCAGAGCTGGCTTGCTCTTAGTTGCTGTCCCTGCTTTGGAAAGTAAAGGACTCATTTCCACTCAGTCTTTGGCTCAGTGCATTAGTTATATTTGTTCATAAATGTCCACAGTGGCTCAGAGGAATTAAGTTGGACATTTCTGTGCATGATTTAGGTAAATTTGCAGGACAAAAAAAGAATTGATTTGGTGGGCAGAGGTTATGGAATAGCTGTTTTAAGAGAAATGCAGTTTGAGTAAAGTCATGCATTAGTGACCCAAAGCGATTATTTCAGTGCTTCAGAACATAATTTCTGAGCAGTCATGGGCCCAGTTATTCATCTTTACATTCTACATTACTGAAATGTTTCTCTTTGTTTGTTTTGCTGGTTTTTATTATTGTAAGAGGTTTTTTTCAATCTTTTGGGATTTGTCTGCTTTAAGTACAATTTTTTTAAAACTAAAAGTTTTGCACACAGCAAGGCTGTTGACTGTGGTGAGCGGAGAGAAAATGAAACCAAAAGTAACATAATATGTGGAAGGCACTTTCCCCCCTGGCCAAATTAACCTGAGCTCACCCTAGGGCAAATGTGACATTTAACCTTTCCTATTCCTGCCCAGGCTGTGCTGAGCTTGACCTCTGCCTGTTCTTTCCCCTCCTCTTGGGGAGGGCACAGCTGAACACGCGGTGTATTTACAGTACACGGGCATGGCTCGAGTTTCTTCTTTGAAGTGAGGCAGTGCTTTGGCCTGGGAGGTGGCAGAGGGGTGAGGGATGGAGGGGAAGAAATGCCCTGCTGTGTCAGCTCACGGGAGTGGCTCTGCCATGAGATGTGGCCAGTGCAGAGTCTGGGTTCTGGGAGGTGGAATCTGCACCTGGCTGCTCAACAGCCGCTGCCTTTGTCTCCTTGACCTGACCATGCATGGAGGGTAGGCAGGAGTTCTGAGCACCTTCATGGAGTTTGGATGAAAACAATGAAGTCTGAGAAAGGTTTTCTGTTTGTGCTTTAACACTTCCTGTTTTGTAAAATAACAGCAAAGTGAGAAATAGGTAGGAAAACGTGCTGTACAAAGAAACAACTGTTCTTCAGAGACCATCACTGCTGATGGATTCTATTGTCATGAGCATTTACCCTCCTTTTTATTAGTGACAGAGAATTCAGTGATATAAAAGGGGTTCCTCAATCACTTAACACGCCTTAGAGCACTGAAATATAACATCAGCCTTCAAGGAGTAGGGTCGTTTCCCTGCCTGAATTGTGTTGGAGTCATTCTGTGTAAATAGAAGAGTAAAGCCATTTTGTGTGTTACCATGGCTTTATATCCCCCTCAGAAAGAGTCAGAAAGATTTTGTTTCATAGTTTGAAAATGGAATTTTCTGTCATTGATTTGTCATTCCTGAATTTTCCTGACACATTTCTGACTTTCTTAAAGAGCTTTCCAAGAGCTTTTCTTGCTCCAAGCAGGATCCCAACTTGGCTCTATATTTTGATGTACAGCTCTGTAGGCTTCTCTCTCCGGTCTGCATTGGGCACTTCAGTAATTTCGAGTATGAAAAGTTAACTATCCCCATTGATTTTCAACTCTATTTCCTAAAATTTTCATGGGGTTGTACTGTTATCTTGTACTGAACCTACTTGCAGCTTTCTCAAAGTGCCCATGTTGGCATTACTGCTCTTTCTCACTGTTATTTGCCCTCAGTAGAAAGCCCAGCCCTGAATGCTGAGGGTCAGAAACTTGTGTGTCATTCATTGGCTAGAAAGAGTCACAGGACCCCTGATAGGGATGCCAAATTATCCTGTGTATTCCGTGGAAACACCTTCTTCAAGCCCTCTGAACTGCCCTTTGCCAATTGCTGGATCTCTGAATGTGCAAAGATCTTTAGCCCCCACATACTAATTAAAAGTTCACTGAAAAAACTCAACATGTAATCTTTAGTGGGATGTGATTCAGCTCTGCTATTTCAGGCATCACTTTTAGGTGAGACAGAGTGGATCCTGATCTTAGTTAAAGGCATTGAGCAGCTGCCACAGGAGAGATCCAGAAGAGGTGGTTAATTTGCATTAGTCATGTGAATTCCATGTGATGCCCTGGAGCCAGGCAAGTACAACCACAAACCTTCCAGGGGGTGTCTGTACCTGAGTAAATCATGAATGGGAACTGCTCTGAGACTGCTGGGGGTTGTTGTACTCATGAATGAGAAAATCTGTCCTAGGCTGCTGCTTCACTTGGTTTCTTTCTGTTTATCCAGATAGTTCTCCACTGTGAATCCTCTGTGAACCTGCCCTTGTCTGTTCTGCTGGAAAAGTACTGCGAAGCTTTGTCAGCCCGCACCAATGTCACAGGTATTTATTCCTCCATTTCTTTCTGGCTTCTTGTTACTGCAGGATCTGTTTTCAAAGTGCCCTTGCTCCAGGAACATCTTTTCCTGCTGAGATAAACGTACTGTCTCCAGTCTTGGCTTTTCCTTGGTGACAATGTGGTGTGACAAGGAAAGAGAGCTTGGAATTTTACACACCTGGAGAGAGTTTCAGGGGAACTACTGACAGCCCTTTCTCATAGTTTAATCTGTTAAATTAGCTAGTAGTATTTAGTATTAGTAGTATTTACTGACTGATGTGATAGTTGAAGATTAGTGTAGTTGAAGTGTCTTGTCCATTTATCCAGACCAGTTTTTAGAAGCAGATTCTGTAAGAGATGTGAAACTGGATGCAGCTTTGTTTCACAAGTGGGAGAAGCACACTCAGAGCCACTCAGGTGGCATATGCAATGAGTGGTGCCTCTGGGGGAAAAACTGAATTTCTTCCCTTCCTCTTCACTTTTTTTTTTCCTCCCTGGTGAATCTTTGTGGAGGGAGGAGTTTAAAATATAATATAGGTATTATCATTCAGCCAGTTCTCCATCTCTGGGAAACAGCAACGAAAACAAGGCTCAGAAAATTAAAAATCTTTCTGTAAAAGATGTCAGATCAGTGGTGTTCTAGTCTGACTTTATCAATTCCTTGAGGACAATAAGCTGATCTAGATATCAGACTGAAGTGTGAAAGTTGTGGTGCCTTAATTGCCTCTCAATTTACATATAAATGGGTGTGTTGACCTGTATTATGAATCTGGCCCAAGCTCTGCCCCTTGGTGCCATTGTGTTCCAGGGAGCAGCTCTCCCTCATGTACCAGATTTGTTTATATCATTTTAATGTCCATCTATTCCATTCCTTAGCAGGAGACAAAGGGAAGATAAATGAGGTTCTATATTTGGGCCTTTCTTTTAGGTCTTCCTTACCTTTTGAATGTGTTTGTAAATATTTTCATAAAACTTGCCATTTAATCATGAAGTGTTTTTCCTTGTGCAGAGCTTTTATTTAAAAAAAAAAAAAATCATGTCAGACTGTTTCAGAAGTTGGCAAACAATTTATTTTTCAGTTGTTGACAAAATATAATTTTCTGGACTGTTTATGTGATGCATGATCACAGGGCATCTTCTCCAGTGGAGTGTGGCTACTGGAACAGAATTTTAATGGGAAAAGGGAAGGGAGAAGCCACAGAAGCCTCTCTTCTATTCCACTATCTTTGTGAGGTGTCACTGATCAGAGGTAAAGCAATGCTCTGGAATGAATGGAAGTTGATTTTTATAGTCTGTCCAACCTGCAGCTTTTTTAGAACAAACTTTCCTGTGCTGCTTTAAAATCCTGTGAACCTGTACTGTGCTTTGAGAGTGGGTTAATACACATAATAAACCCCAAATCTTGTAAACCCCAAATCTGCTCCATCATCAGCCTCAGGCATAGGCGTGAGGTGAACTTTGGGCCATCCTAGGGACAAAAATTCTCTTTTTTGCTTAGCATGGACTGATGATGTTCTTTTCTCAATGTGATGGATCATCAGTAAGAACATGGTGGTTCTAACCATGACAGGTTGGTTTTGAGCTCCATGAAAACTGGATCTTCCAGACAGTCTGGACTATTCAGCTATGAGCCTTCTCATTAAAAACAGAGATCTGCAATATAATTACCACCTCTTCATGGTCAGTAGAGCTCCATTGGTACAGTTAAAGACCAAAACATGATTTAATCCTAAATTAAAACCTAAAATGGAGCAGAAACGAAATGCTTTTTCTTTATTGGGATCCAAGGATAATGAGCTTCTGTGACTAAGTCTGCTCTAATATTTCAGTGACCCAAATGAGGTGAGCTGTGTTGCAATCCTCATTTTGAGCCCTGATAATGACAAGGATGTGTCACACAGGAGCATTGGTGAGCTCCATTCAGCAGCATGGATGGAGAGACCACAGAGCTTGCAATATCTGACTCTTTTCTCTGTCTCCTGTTCTTCTATCTCAGTGCAGATACCATATTTCAGAAGGGGAAAAAAATCAAGAAAAGAAACCCAAGGAGAGCCATATTGAACAATCTTTATTTAGCTGGGAGAACAGTAAACATTAAGCTTTGTAATTCGTTATCTTCCCTGTTTCTTTTCCAGAAGATGCTGTTAATTAGTCCAATATGTTAATTTCCTCCTCTTATAATTACTAATTTCACCCCCCAAATATGTTCACATTAAGTATCCCAAACAGATGGCATAAAATGCTTTTGAGAATGTAATGCATGGGTAATTTCCCAGAATGGCTGAGAGAATGACATTGTAAATTCATTCTGAAGCAATTTAAACCAAGAAATACTTTTTCAGAGTTGCAAAGGAACATAACTCATTTTCTCTTTTGGGCATTGTTTTCTTGAAAAATCCATGGATGGCACCTTCAGGATTGCTTGGATTCAGTTCCTGATCCTGATGCTGTTGTCAGTGAGTGGTTTAGGTCATTACAGAATCACCATCAAAGCCATTAGCAAAAGTATGTACAGCATGAATTTGTAAAATGTGAGTTAGCAAAGTTCAGTGTCAAGGTCCACTCTATCACTTTTTACATGGATGAAAGAGAGGAAGATTGAATTAGAATTGAGATAGAATTATTTCCACAGAGATGAAAAATGCAAAAGGGTAAAAGGGACCCTTCTGCTGAGTCATGAGGGTCAGAATAGACCTCCCTTGCTTGTTAAACTCATTACAGAGCTTAGGTGCAGCTTAGTCCAGTGTTAGTCCCAGACCTGGTCAATGGTTTGTATCTAAAGGATTACATATGTAATTAATTAGCATCAACTAAAGCACCACCATCAGACATATCCCAGCAAAAGGTGATCTTAGTAGGATGTTGTAAAAACACCGGTTCACCACACATGGAATTTTTACACAGCTTCTGAACCAGCAGAAGTCTGAGGTTTGTTCAGAGTTTTTAGGTGGATCACAAGATTTTTAGCAGTTCCTAATCACAGACTAATTTAACATTGACAGAGGCTGTATTTATTACAACAATCAGTAGAATTTATTACAACTACAGTATTGAATCATACAGTAGCATTCATACTACACTTGGTGTAGGTATCTAAATTTCCATCCTGGCTACAGTCTGGGCAGGAAATGACTGGATTTTTTTTTTTTAATTCCAGTAATAGTGGAAGGTTAGGAATGGCTGAATACTCTCCACTGTCATTCCCCACCCAACATGGTCTCTGCTCCCACCTTGGACACACAAATCCTTGGTATGGGGTCAAGGGACACTTCACCACCAAACTCATTTCCAAAGGCCACAGGCCAGCAGGAATTCCTGGCATCATAGAACAATCCAGAAGAGATCCCTTGACTTTCCCATCTGACATGTTTCCACAAGAGACTGCAAGTCTCAGCTTGCATCTGATCCTACTTAATTTTGATCTGCATAGAAATCTTTTGTTTCCTATTTGTTCCATTGACACATTTGAGCACACAATCTTTAAGACCTTGTCAAAAGATGATTCATCTGAAAACAGGAATCTTGTCCAAGAAAAAATAAACCAGCATGTGGATGGCCAAAGCTACTGTGCTGTATCAGTATACAAATTACATTTTCTGGTTTTCTTATCTTTCTTCCCCTTCAGTCAGTTTAAAGGTTGCAGTTTGTGTTTATGGTGTTTAAGTGTATTCAGACAATCCAGTAAAGGAGAGGCAGTAAATCAGATGCCATGCATTTCATTTCAACAAGTCCTGGGATGCACTGAAAGGAAAAATGATTTGTTCCTCCTGGTGACTGGGTCTTCTTGAGCTGGGTGTTGGTTCCTAGCCCCCATTCTGGTCACTTTGTATTGAAAGGCTGTTGTCTCACAGAAATGGTGTAAACATCCTGATACTGAGTGGTGCAGGATTCCATCTGCACAAATTCAGGATTACACTACTCCTGTGCTATTTCCTCAAGTCTCTGGTGAAGCTGTGCTTTAAGGAAAGTGTTGGTGGGTGTGGGAGGAATGGATCCAGGGATGGATCCACAACTCATCAAAGATGCTCATCAAGTCTCCAGCTAAGCTGACATCACTTGGAGTTTGCCATCATTTTCCCAGTTGCTGGGATGGTGTTTCATACCAGAGCCTCCTCCAGCACTTCCAGAATCACAAAACTGGGAATGTATGAATAGTGTTGTTCTTGGCTGGCTTGTTGGTTTTAAATAATCAATTTCAATCATTCTTGAATCAATGATCCTTTTAGTGGATGAAAGTTTTATGAGACACAAGCATATTTGATAATTTACTTTCCATCCCAAACTGCAGAGGTGAGCCCCTCTCTGCTCCAGGGGTTATTTATTTCTGTACATCACACTATTCTGTTTCCTGGAAACAAAAGATTTGTCATCATTACATCCCTAAATATCCCTCCAGAGTAATGGCATGGCAGCAATTCTCTCTGCTTCCCTTCTGATTCTCCCAGCAGGCCACATCAATGAGCAATCCCATTTAGAATGAGACTTGGATGGGCTATTTATTTCCTCATGTGCTTTCACTCCCTTGGCATCAGCCTGCTGGCTGCAGCTCCCCCACTGCTCCTGCAGCTGCCTGGGGGCAGGGTCACATCCACAGCACCCAATCATTGCTCCCAGGCAGAAAGAGAACCTCAGACATTGATGTTTGCACCATCACCACCTGAGCTGGACACCAGCAACCTTCCCAGCACTTCCTATTTTCAGATGTTGCAATAGCACTGTTTAAATAGAGGTGATGATGTTGGTTTACTTTCCCACTGCCCTAAATGACATACCAGGCAGTCTAGCTCTGCTTGCTTGTGCTTCCCAAAATAAAGCTGACAGTGCTGGGTGTTGTTGAGCAATTTGCATTACTGCCTTTATAATTTAAAAAGTTGCATTTTTTCAAGTCTGGTGCAGTTCCAAACTGAGGGTATGGAAATCCCTTGTGTATTAGGAAGCTGTAGTCAGTCCAACAAGTTTTGTGGTCCACTAGAGAGGATTATTAGAGTAATAGAAAAATTGAATAATGCCAAGGTTGTGGGTTTCATCCCTGTATGGCCCATTCACTTAAGAGTTGGACTTGATAATCCTTGTAGCTCCCTTCCAAATCAAATTATTCTATGATTTAGGTTGGAAAAGGCCTCTAGGATCATCCAGTCCAACCATTAATAAAACACTACCAGGTCCAGCACCAAACCATGTCCCTAAGCACCATATCTGATTTCTACATTTTATGTAGAAACAAAATATTTATGAGGGTTTTATTTTTTTGGGTAAATAATTTATGGAAGAGATAGATAAACACATCTGAAAGTTCCCACATTTATCCTAGGTGTTCAAGGGCTGATGAGTTCTTCTAAATTTACAAAAAAATCTCCAAGCTGTGTAAAGGAGGCTGTAAAATGCTGAGCACGAAACCTGTTTCAGTGAGAAGTTGCCCCAGTGTCTTAACCATGGAAAGGTGTTTTTGCAGAACCTCAGTAAAGCACCAAAGGAAGTAATCTGCCCTTGGATTTTACATTACACAGGTATGTAAAACCCTGGGAACAGACCACTGAGGTTTTGTTCATATTTCAGAAGAGTGGCACACCTTAGTCTGGCTCTGTCACTTCTGTCTGGTGCATTCCCAGCAGACCCTCAGTAGTGACTGTTACAATTCCCCACTCCATCAAATATACCACATCTTTGAATTTATGCAGGTAGGACAATAAACACCATTTGCTGAAAGTGGTTTCTAAATTAGACACCATTTTTTGCACACCTGATAGATGATAATACACACTGTAGAACCTCTCATTTTGTCAGGTTCCACAGAACAGATTGAGTGCCTTTTCTGTTCACACAGATTATCTCAGTGTGTCTGCTTGTAAAAAAAAAAAAAAAAGCACCCCTTTCTATCAGCATTTCTCTCTGGGTTTGGGGGATGATGAGCCCTTCAAGGATTAAAATAGCACTGTGGCCAATCTAAGAGTAAACCCACCAGAGGGGTACTACAAACAGCACTGTTCTGAAGGATGGGTGGTTCAGAGGATTCCACATCTGCAGTGCTGCAGGATCACTATTATTAGGAAATGGGAGTGGTTGGGTGGAATAGGGAATTTTTTGTTGTTGTTTCTGATTTCAGTTAAGTGCCCATGAGCCCATGACTGAGTCAACTCTCCAGGTTAGGAATGAGCCTTAGATGTGCTCTTGTTGGCACACAGTCATGGTCTCACCTTTGTCTCCATGCTTTGGACCAAGGGGATGTTTCCATGCTTCTTTTGGAGGGGTGTCCTGAGCCACACTCAAAGCCAGATTCACCACAAAGCCAGACCAGGGTGAGGCTGAGCTCCATCCATTTCCCTGTGAGGGTAGACTCCATGTGCCTTAGGGCCTCTGTGTATTAAATTGTGCCTGCCAGTGCTGCCTTCCTTCACTAGCAGCTGCTGACAGCAGAAAAAAGAGGGTGACCTTCCACCATCTGTCCTTGGTGTGTTCAAGATGTGCCCAAAGGTGTTTGAGAATCCAGCAGTGGCTGCTTCGAGGAAGAGAAAGTAAAAGGATGCTTCATATTTGCAGGTGCTGTTCTGGCTTACCCTGGACTAGAATTTGAACACAGGAAATGGATCAGAGATTCAGCTTGAAGAAATCACCTGCTGCAAAGTTGTAGCTGGCAGCTCCTTGTTTAACTCTGAGTTGCATCATTTGGTTGAACTTTGGTGAATAAACTTTGTTTTGCAGGGAATTAATTTGCCTTGGCCTTCAGCCCTGATATGAGAACATCTTATTGTATAGCCAGAGAATATAGAACAACAGCATTGTCTATGACCTTTCAAATCACTGAGTCCAGCCTTAACCCAGCACTGCCCAGTCCTGCACTAAACCCTGTCCCCAAGTGCCACATCTACACCTTTTAAATACCTCCAGGCTGGTGACTCAGCTGCTTCCCTGGGCAGCCTGTTGTCCCATGTACAAAAATAGTTAAGCACTAAAGCTTGTCAAAATGCAAAGCAACCTGTAAAGCTCCAGCTCTACATTGCTCAGCTTTCTTATTCCATTACCAAATAAGAACTATAAAGGTTGGTTTTTTTTCCCTCTCCAGGCATTCATCTTACTCGTTAAAGTGTCAGGGGGTGGACACTGGCTCTATAAGAAAGAGATAATGGAAAATGTTAACATGGTTTGTGTAAGCCACTCAGACTTGAACTGTTCAACACTTCACCCTCTGTGCATCTTTATTTGTAGCAGATTCATTCTCTTTGTCATGCAACTGCTGTGCATAGATGGTCAGACAAAAGGATTGTTTATGGTATTTCAGGTTGCACACACCAGTAGCTAAGAGGTGACACAAATGAGGAACAGATTGCTAAGGCTGTAAAATGCTGGGTTGTGTCTCAGCTCCACTGATGTGGAACAGAAGTCTGATTTCAAGGCTCCCTTTTCACTCTCTGGACTCTCCACTTTGTTCAGATGTCCCTGATACACCAGGCCAAGCATTTAGAAGCTGATCTCTTGCCTGCTGTCACTGTGAAACACAGGGGGTTATTACCATGCCAGAGAAACCTGTCCTGTGCAGGAAATCCTCTGGGATGAACATGGGAGCTGGGAGAGTGTTCATTGATCTCCTGTCTCCGTGTTGTTCCCAAAATATCCATGTAGGTAGACCCTCAGGCAGAACCAAGAGGGCTGCTCTGGTATTTTTTAACAAGCCTGGAGTTTTTTTTTTTTTTTTATTGAGTTTAAAGGCAGCCTAAGGCCTGCTCAGCTGTAGATGCCTACTCTGCAATATCCAGAGTTACAGGAAATTAATCATTCCCCTAAGAACCTGCTCTTTCTTTGAAAGTATCCCTGAGGTAATTCCACAGCAGGTGGGAGACTATTACTCACTGCCTTCTGTGTAAATAAATTGGAAAGAGTTAATATCAGAAGTGAGATGTATTTGCAATTTTGCTGTTAATCTGTTCAAGGAGAGTGCTGGTGAGTTCATCCCTGTGAACGTGGGTGTGAAATCTGTAGATGAATCCTCAGTGTGGAGCCACACCTCAGTGGCATCAGCTCCTTGAAATTTGTATCAGCTAAACACAAGATTTCTGACTAAGATGGGCAGCTTCTTATCAAAGCAATTTGTTGTTAAATATACCTACACCTGTATATGTATAAAAATATGCACATATAAATATATAGCAATATCTGATTATTCTAGAAATCAAAAGTATCATTATGCTGAAACTGTCCTTCCAGTAACCCCTGGGTCAGCTTCTCAGTTCCAGGCTTTAGGAGTACCATCAGGTTTTTTGCTGTCTTCTCTCCAGAAAAATGTATCTATTTTCTTGTTTGAGTTTATTTAAAGCTTTACACAGATCTCCATTTTCTTCATGGATAAATGAACTCAATTTACGCATTTATTTATGCAGGATGCTCACCTTTTTTTTTTCTCCCTTGTTACTCCCAGAGGTTTTAAAAGTCTTGATTTTCAGAGGAGGGAAATGCTATTTTAATGCCACTGTTGCCACCTAAAGTACTTGTCACTTCTGCTTGGGTGAGTGCCCAGTTAACTCAGATGTGGCTGGTGTTCTCTCACATTGTTTTGTTGGATTACTGGTCTTCTTTTATTTAATTTCTTATGAAACCTTCTCAGATCCAAATGTAAAATTCTTATTAGCAGAAGAAATACAGTTTTTTAGGTTGCTGTAAATAGCTTGTTGTGGTACAAATCTCTGAGATCAGTGATAAAGAAATTCACCCGGTAATGTACTTTTTTAAAAAGCAATTATTTTTTACGTGATGACCATGAAAATTAATGTAGCCATACATGCTATTAAATTTTTGGCTATTATTTCCCCTACCTGGAGGATAAGATTTTATGACCATTTTCAACAAGGTGACAGAAAGCTCAGGGGCAGCAGTTGAAACATGCACAATAAAAATTATTATGGCTTCTATTTTTCTGTTAAAATCATCAGAATTTTATCAGCGCCCACTAAACAATGAAATAAACATGTCTGTTTGACTGGGGAAAACACACAGTAAAGGAAAAATCTGTGCAGCATTACATGGTATCTGTTACCTCATTTTTCTGCAGTCCAATAGTCCACAGATGAAACAAGCAGAGAATACTCGATTTTTGATCTGCATTGCAGATTTCAGAGCACTTTGTAACTCCTTTTCTCCTTCCAGGAGACCTGACTGTGGTGCATTATGTTAAGTCCACAATTTTGCAGTTACTTCTCACTCCCAGTGTTACAATAAACAGAAACACTTCATTCTGGTTAACTTTGTGTAATCTAAAACTTGAAAAACTCACAGAAAAAGCAGAATCCATGGAAGCTGAGGGGTGAGTATTTTTACCTCTGTTCTATGTATGGTGAAAGATGAAAAATGAAATTATTTGCCAAGAATTCAAAGCCAGTCACCAGAGGAATATCAGGACTTGAGGCATTCTCACTCTGCAGGCTGCCTGCAGTACTTTCTTGGGACTGAACCCAGAGCAATTAAAAGCAAGCAGCTGACATTTCTGCATTGCAAAAGTTTTAAATATTCTGTGGTAGCCTGGCAAGCCCACACACGACCTGAGAGCTTCCTAATTGAATGGTGCAACTGCTCTTGCCTTTAGCTGCATCTCTCAAGTGTTGATATCTTCATTTGATCTTCCTCAGAGATGCTGAAGGCCCCGAAGGTGAAGCTCATAGTTATAACTATGCTAAAAGAATGGATTCTGTTTGGATTTTTGGTGGCTGGTGTGAAGTTCCAGGGAATAGAGGTGATGGCTCTGGAGAAGGGAGTGCTGAGGTGTTCACACTGAATAATGCAGTGACTGCTGGAAGCTCTAATGAGGGCAGTGGAGATAACTTGTCCAAAATCCCAGCATTAGAGCTGGGTTTGAAATTCCTGTCTCTCTTCCCCCTGCTCTAACAACCACTCTCTCCCTGTATGAAATGTGCCACTTACATATTTTGATGTGGAAAAAAATTGAATATAAATGTTATGCCTCTGGCAGTGGTGGGTGTGTTTTGTGCTGCAGAAAAACACCTTTATGCCCTACAAAAGAGGGTATTTGAAAGGTTTTATGGAGCATGGGCAAGGTGATCACCATTATAAAAACATTGTGTTTTTTATCTGTTCCATGGAGACAGCTGGTTATTGATATGGAAATGTTAATGGTGGATGCTGTGGGTGTGTTTATAGGGTAAATATATTTGCTTAATTAATGAATAGGCAAGGTGGGCAAGGCTGTCATGGGAGAGAATAAGGATGTGGGCAAGGCAAAACTCTTACCTGGTCCTGTCCAGGCTTTGTGTGATCTGAGCAGTAGCTGCAAAGTCTCAAACACATGACCAAACCTGACAAGGAAAGCTGAAACACAGTCCAAGTGAGTTAAAGAAAGCTCATGAGTGGCTTTGGCATTGGCAGACTTCAGGGAACTGTTGCAGAATATTCTGGCACAGAGCCTAGGAGGGGGTCAGCTGTGGATTTACCTCAGAGAGAGTTTGCCCAAGCACTCAGCACACGCAGTTCCAGGGCTCAAGGTGTGACAGAAGTGCTGCTAACCTGGTTACCATGACAGCCTTTGGTCTGCCCAGCCCTTCTCTTCTGGAGTCTCCCAGGGTGTCCATGAATAAGCAGCAGAAGTGCTGCATTCCAAAGCTCTTTTTTTATTTCTCCTGGTGTCAGTGCAGTCTGAGCCAGTGTTTTCCTTCACCTTCTCTACCCTGTTCCTGAGACAGTAAAGATCCAGTGCTCATTTGGAAATTTCCCTGGGTGGGGAGGGTCTGAGCAGCTGGAGCACTGCTGAGTGTGTGTCTTTGCCTTCTTCTCCAGACTTTTCCTGTGCTCTCTTCCCTCTTCTTCCTGCTCCATCCCAAACTCCTGAGATGTAGGACCTCCATCTCTCACTCCATCTTCCTCTTTTCACCCTCAGCTCCTCCTCTACATCTTACTGCAGATTTCTAGGTGTGCCCACCTGTCCTTATTCATCTTCCAGAGCCTGCTGGGCTGTTGGAAAGATGGGGGTGCTGGAGATGAGGTGGAGCAGGATCTAGAGCTGGACTTTTCTCTGGAGATCAGGGGATGGATGAGGATCTGGGACTTTTTAGGATTTTCTTCTCCTGCTGCCATTTGTGCACAAGCTCAGTGGTTTAAGACTTCATGGACAAGCAGCTGCCATGGGATATTCCAATAAAAATCTTCTTGCAGCTCCCCTGATGTACTGAGAGATTCCCAAGGAGTAAATACAATTACAGCCAGAGTGTTTCCTGATCCTCTGTGTTTAGTAATATAAAATTTCTTTTTATGATAGTATAAAATGTCCCATAGGCAAAACCAAACTTTAAAAAAATCTTCCTAAAAGCTTAATACTTCTGGTTACTAATCATTGCCTAAGTGAGAGTAAGCCAGTTTTTACCTTTAGGAAACTTCAAATCCTGCAGATATAGGAATGTGTTTCATTTTCAACAATTGCTGCTAGAGATTAAAAAAAAAAAAAAATCTTGATTTCCATAAGTGTAAATGTTTTTTCTTAACAAGGGAAAAATTTTTAAAAGCTTGGAAAATCCATTTATTAAAAAAATCATATTAAATCCATAAAGGAAAAAATGTCTGTAAAATCAATTTTTTTCCATTATGCCTAGTCAGAAAATGATTAGAAAATGATTCGAAAATGATTGGAAAATGTTTAGAAAGTTAGAGGCTTGTCTGAGTAAATGCAGAGGTTTCCACACTTTAAAAAATGAAGATAATTTTAGGCATCCTCACTCTCCACTGTGGATGCCTAAAATTAGGAGAGAAGAATTCTGCCCCTCTTTTTTATCATCCTCTTCTCTGCTTGCATTCATTTTAGTGCAATTAAGAGATCATCAGCATTTCACAGCCCTTGGCTTGCATTTCTGTGTGTTTCTCCAATAAACTGAATAGTAAATATCCAAGGAAATTGCTGTTCTGAGCAACAGGGGTTCAATTAGGGAAAGCAGCAAGTTCATTCTGAAGAATTATCCTAGAATTCTTGGAATAATTTGTGTGGAAAAGACCTTTACAGTCGTCAAATCCAGCCATAAATCCAGCACTGTCAACCCCAGCATTCAACCATGTCCCCAAGTGCCACATCTACACAGTGACTCCACCACTTCCCTGGGCAGCCTGGCTCAATGCTTGCAGCCCTTTTGATGAGGATTTTTTTCCTAATATTCAATCTAAACCTCCCCTGGTGCAGCTGGAGGCCATTTCCTCTTGTCCTATCACTTGCTACTTGGCATATAACATTTATTTTCCATTGCTGTGGGCTCCTGCTCCCACAATTTGTGCACCACTGAAGCCCATTTTTGGTGATTCATAATGAAGGAATCTACTTTGTTGCTGAGAAGACACCATTTTTTGTGTCATCAGCACACTTGGGTGTAGATTATTTAGTTCAGAAACATAAAGGAAGGGGCTGTTCAGCTTTCTGTCTGCTTAGAACTGGAATAGTTTTTCAAGTGCAGGCAGAATTCTGTAAAAACCTTTCAAAAAGCATTTTGTCAGTAGTGAGAGGGACAATTTGAGTCAGGTGATAGAGCCAGGGAGGGCTGGTTGTGTTGCTGCAGCTGGGAGAGGAGCACACATCATGTCCAAAGGCAAGGGAACGGCCTTTAAGCAATGGAATAAGGATAAAAAAATCTGCAGAATCTCTTTCTGGCCTCTTCATGCTTCAATCTCAGTATTTTGTCTTCCTGGAGAGAGCCAGGTCACCCAGGTGTCTGCTTACCTCTGAACCAGCCTTCAGTCTTCACTGATTTACAGTCAGGGTACAGAAAGGGGCATCTCCAGAGGGATGGCTCCTGTCAGGAGCAAATCACAGGATAAAATAAATTGATTCATGAAGGCATTAGTATTCCTTGCTGGAAGGTTACCAGCTCTTTTTGGAAACCTTCATTTTCTATCTCTGCTTCTTTGCAAATCCATGTAAGCTCTGCATTCATAGATTCCCAGCTGCTTTCTATTTTAATGGTTTTTCCTTTGTTTTGACTGTTTCAGCCCATTAATGAAAGCTTTTAGGAGACCAATGAGTTCTCATTTTCTAGGGCACTTCTCATCTCAGAGATGGAAACTCCAAATCTGTCTCATGGTTCTAAATCATACTTTTATTGTTAGGATTCATTTTCTCATTTAGGATGGGATCTAGAAGCTAAACCAGTTCAGAATGTCTCTTGGGATAAACACTACAGATCTCAACATAATCAGAATGGAGGAGAATTTAATCCTTTAAGCAGTAAGAGTTTATAGTTGCTTGTTTGCCTCCTTCCTTCCCTTTGTGTTTTTTCTGGAAAGGATGTGCTTCAATGAGATTTTTCTTCTCTTAACTGCTGCTCTTAAAATTACATCAGTCCCAAACTGATGGGCTGTATTAACAGTACAAGTGTAAATGCTGAAAAATTAAAATCTCTTTGCTATGCAAATGGAAGATACTCAGCAGAAAATCCCCCAAATCAGCACTTTGCAGTAACTGGTTATTTTTGAGTGCTTTGTAAGAACCTGACAATGTTGAGTTCTTGGTCCTGAGCAGTTCAACTCCTACTGGCTCCAGAAAATGGGGCAAAATGGGTTGGTTTAGTGCAGTTGCTTAGCTGGCTGTTTGTTACAGCCTCCCACATGCACAAACGCAGACCATGGGTTTGTGAAGTCAGCAGGTGCAGTTACAGGATACAGCTCATTATTTCTAATTATTTCTTCACTTTTCTCTTAGTTGGTGCTATTGGTTGGTAAAAACAAATTGTAGAATCATAGAATGGTTTGGGTTGGAAGGGATCTTAAAGACAATTTAGTTCTCCCCCTGCCAGGACAGGGACAGGGTAACCCCTTCCACTATCCCAGGTTGCTCCAAGCCCCAATTTCCAGCCTGGCCTTTGACACTTCCAGGGAACCAGGGGCAGCCACAGCTTCTCTGGGCACCCTGTGCCAGGTTCCCACCCTCACAGGGAACAATTTCTTCCTAATATCCAATCTAAACCTCCTCTCTGGCAGTGGGAAGCCATGCCCCTTGTCCTGCCACTCCAGACCCTTGTAAAGAGTCTCTCTTGATCTTTCTTGTTGGCTCCCTCTGGCTTTTTCAGGGAATGTGGCTTTGGGTGACCCTGAGGCTTCTCTTTTCCAGGCTGAGAAATCCCAGCTCTCCCAGCCTTTCCTGACTGCTGAGCTGCTCCATCCCTCTGATCACCCTGGAGCCTCCTCTGCACCCATCCAGCAGCTCCATGTCCCTCCTGTGCTGGGGTCCCCAAGGACATCATGGATAGGAACAGGATTCCTACGCAGCCCAAATCAAATCATCACAGAGAATTGTACAAAAAACAAAAGCCAAAGCAAAGCCTCAGTGGAAGTGTTCAACTGTGCACAAAGTGATGCTGTCTTTACAGGAAAGATCTTTCCAGGCCTGATTCCAGTTTTATTTTCTCTACAGATGGAATTCTTGTCCCTCAGTTCAGACATTTGTAGCACAGACATGTCCCAGGGAGCAGGTCAGCCCAGGTTGTCTTAGTTGTTAATGGGGAGAAAGAGACACTTTTAGAAGACAATTTATCTGGTCCAATTCAAGTGTCTCCTTTATGGTGACAGAAATCATCCCAGAGAGTCCTTTGGCTTCACAGAGTGGATCCCTCTTGACTTTTAAGGGAACATGGAGAGTTCTCTGCCCTGACAGCTGCTCTGCAGACCATAAACTGAGACAAATGATCCCAGCCACATCAGCTGCAGCTCAGAGGAGTGCTGGCACGAGCAGTGCCCATCTATCAATTTTTTATGGGCTGCTTAGTTTATATTTTCTGCAAGTTTTGCCCCCAGCAAAGACTTTTAGGGAACATAATCCATAAAAACTAGCATAATTCTGCTGAAGAGGGGTGGTGTTTTCTTCTGAAAAGCATAAATTACTTATTCTTATATAAGAAGTTTCTTATAAGGAGGTGATGATTTTTTTATCTGAAGGGGGTAAATTGGGCTGTTCTTTTATCTCCATAAAATAATAACTTATTTTAAATGAAATCATGGATTTCTTGGTGTGAGGGAACACTCAGCTACTGATTTCTGTGGAGAGTGGAATTTTAATGTTAAATGCACAGGACTGTGTTGGAGAAATAACCTTTACTCATAATCATAGAATGGGTTGCAAGGAACTTTAAAGTTCATCTAGTTCCAATACCATAATAATAATAATAATAATAATAATAATAATAATCTATATACAGAAATCAAAATACTCAAAATGAAAAATAGAGGTGGAGAAAGAATTCAGCTTTAAGGAGTTAAAGATACATAATGTAGACAACCACAGTTAAGTCAGACACCTCAGACTCCATTTCTAGGAAATTGCAAGTGTTGGAACAGGTCTCCAACAGGTCCAACCTGGCCCTGAACACTTATCAACATCTAAAATTTAAGGGTCCCAACCATTTATTTCATTTGGGAGGCTGCAGATTTCAAAAAAATCTAGGAAAGCAATGTAAATTCCTACTCAAAATTTTACAACTTTGTTCTTCTGTCTACATTTTCTGTCACCTGGAAAGCTAAAAATCCAGTACAATTCAGACTAAATAATTAAGGTGTAATTTAAATGACCCCAAGGATGTTTCAGCCCAACTCTAGCTAATTTTATATTCAAAGACAGAAGCAGAGTAACAGAGGCCAACAAAATCCATTTGTCTATTATCATTGGTAGTTTTTTCTCTCTGTGTTAGACTATCTCAAAGGATTTGGAATAAAATGACCACAGCCAGGGCTCTTTATTCAAAGCTACTTCTAATTCATGGAAAATAAAGTATTTTCTGCCCTGCCTGATGGGCTGGCTGGCTGGCTTGTATCTCATTTAGAATTAAAAATATTCAAGGTAAATCAGAGGAGCCATACCAGGATAATGACAAAATCCACATCCCTCCCTGATTTTGATTCAGGATATGCCCAAGAGTTTGGGTGAGCTGTGAGTGACAGAGGTGTAGGGCAAAACTGAGTGACACAGGGCAATAGAGCTGGCTCTGCTTCATCACAAGGGAAAGGTCATCCCAGATTATTGCTCTGGGCTGATCAAAGCTACTTGTCTTTTATTCTGGTGCTCAATATGGCCTTAAGAAAAGATAGAAAAAAATCGTTCTGTTTCCACAAAACAATTCAGGTTTAATTAACTCAGCCCTTTTGACCAAAAAGAAACAAGGGAAAGAGCCATAAATTGTCATTTGGCAATAGTCTGCAAGTACAGCAGAACATCCCTCTTCCCCCAGGGGAATGGAAAACCTTAAACAATCCCCTCTTTCCACAGGAGCAGCACTAATATGAACAGGATAAGATGATTGATCCATCAAGAGCAAATGGAACCAGCAGGAAATTGGTATTGGGGTGGGAAATAAGTTTGAAATGAGCTGGCTGAGGGCAGAAATCACACTTAGTTGAGAAAGGAATTGAGTTGTGCAGTGATTTGGGAGTGAAACGATGCAGTGTGGGGAGGAATGGCTGATGAAGGCAAACACTGCTGGCCATCTTAAACCCATCATCTCATGTGCAATTCATAAACTTGTGTGGAAAAAGAAGTTTTCAGGGAAATTGATCTCTTACTGTAGCAATGCTTTTTGCTGCCAGAGGCAGGGCAGTAAAATGCATCTTTTTCCAGATGTGGATCTCTGGATGAACCAGTGAACTCCTCCTGTTTTGATAGCTGCTGATTTTGCATTCAGGTAACTACAGGTTTTCTTTGCAGTGTTTCTATCTTCAATCAGACGTTTCCTTTGCAGTAATGAAGAATTAGGAGAGCCCTCCAGTGGCCGAGGGAAAGGGATGAGCTCTGGCAGAGAGCCAGACCAGCCTAGAAACCAGGGGCAGAAAAATCTGCTGCATATTTCAGAGGTAGGAACTTCCAGCCCTGTTAGGGATGACTTACACCCTGCTAACATTGGTCCATTGATGCAGAGAAATTCCACAGCACCTGTGAGTGAAATAATATGTGTATATTCCTTTGTTATTTCTGTCTAAAAAAGGGCTATTTGAGTGAAGAGGATAAACTTTAAGGATAAACTGACAACTTTTATACTTAATAACTTTACAGGAATTAAAAATTAAAATAACTTGGTCCTCACAAAGTTAATTCTTAGTATTCAGAATGCAATAACTGCCAAAAAAAAACTCTTCAAAAGAAAATTAATAATTATTATTTATTCATTTTGTAGCCCCCAGAGGTAAAGCCATGATGACAAGATCCTTGTTGCCTGAAACACTGCTGTAAATGATGATTCTGATGATCTTATTAACAGGGGAAGGGAAGAAATGATGAAAATAATAGTTTTTCTAGGCATCAATCACAGATTTTGACATCTGCTTATGATAACTGGCAGTGAGCAACATCATGGATGGGCACTCTGAGGGGTGGCAGGAGATTTTGGAAGGTTCACTGATGAGTCCAGAAGAGATGCATCTCTTGCTTGGCAATAAGATGTTGTTCTCTTGCCTTTGCAATTTGTGAGAGCATGTGAGTGACACAATGTTGAATCAGAATGTTACATGTTTTCCCCAAACTCATTCTTTAATATTCATTGGGGTGAGACGTGCAGTTTTCCAAATAAAAAACACATTAACACATCCTGGGGAAAGAAACCCAGCTGTGCTGTCAAGCAGATTGGGAGTGCCACACTTCCCAGGATTAATTTGTTGCTGCACCTGTTATTAAAATCTATCCCATTATCAGCTACTTGATGACATTTACCCATGTTTTACATCTATGCTGAAATAAATATTTTTCAATGTTGGTGTTTATTTCAGTTTTCAACTGTTTTGCTTTGAATTGTTGTGCATTGATCCATGGCTTTTGTAAAAATCCATTATAACCAATCCTGGTGGAACCAGTTATAGATTGAGATCTGCATACCCAAAGTCCTGTTAAGAACAGAAAACAAACTTGGGTTTTGAGGCTTTAAACTGTTTTCCAAGTTTTATTCTTACTGTGAAAGTTCTTAGCCATTAAATGGACATAGACAATTTGCAGTGGCTCAAAATGTATTATTTAAAATAACAGGATTCTATAAGTTTTATATGAGATCATTAAAATTCAAATTAAATCATAGTATTTAAACAAATATGTGTGCATTTCAAAGCAGCATAAAGTCCTACTTTTCAACTTCCATCTGGTATGTAAGTAAAACTCCAAGACCCATCTCAGATATGTGATGTGCTGGCAGGTGAGAGCTCTTTCCAATGTACAAATGTATCTTGAGGTAAATAACATCCTACTAAGTAGAATATCTAAGATTTGTACATTTGAAGATGGTATTTGTCTCCAAATTAAATGAACCACCATTCTCTGAAAGTGTCCATTTCTCTGGAGACTGTCAGAGAACCTGATTTAGTCTAGACACCCAAATTTTAGGTGGTTGGAATTAGGTGAGATGAATCCCTCTGCCTGTAAGGACCTCTCAAATACTCTGAACCAGTCTAAGACCTGGAGCACCCTGAGCTGCAGAATCAAAAATACTGGCCCTGGTGGTAAAAACAACAAAGGGTAGTGAGCCAAGCTGTGGAGGAGACCTGGAGAGGGGTTTTTTACCCCAGGAGGTATCCAAAATTATGTGAGGTCACTGATTCCAGACACAGGCACGAGCTATTGCAACAGAATTAATGTCCTGACATCCTCTCTGTTCTTCTGGGGCTGCAAATGTGTGCAGTAGCAGTTTGAGGATCACAGATCAGGCAATTATTACATTATTTTTCCTCAGTTATCATGGCCATAATAATGTTATGATAATCCATTTTCATGCCTAATCATTCCAGCTGGTGTCTGGTGTGATTGGATCCTCCTCACTGTCTGGTGAAAATGATGTGTTTGAGAACCACTGTCTCAAGTCTCAAAGTCAGTATTCTGCTCATGATTCCTGCCACTTCATTTCCAGGCATTTTCTCTGATGTTTGCTGGCAGAGAGATGCAAATCTATTATACAGTGTTTGTGTTGTATTGATTTCCTCTGGTAAATAATTCCATTAAATCTAAGACATGGAATCTCTAAACATAATGCTGCTGGCATTGTGATAGTCCTGTCCTAACAGGACATTTTTCTTCTCATAGTTATTCCTGATGTGTTTAATTTCAAATGTTTTTGTTTGCTCTCCCATGAAATGATAGGCCCAAAGTTATGGGATTATAGCTGCCAAACACTCCAGGGAGATGAGGTGAGCCAGTGGGGAAGAGCTCAGTAAACAATTTGATCTTTGTTCAGGGCATCTGGAATGGGATTAATTTGATTAATGCAGACATTTACATCAATCCAAGTTGGTTCCTCTTACAGACAGCAAAGATCTACTCAGGGTATTGGTTAGAGCTGAGGACAAAATCAATCTCACCACGTGAATCTCATTGCAAAAGTTGTTATTTTTTTTCTGTTGGTTGCACACCTCAGTTAATTGGCATCTCTGGAAACATTTACACTGGGGACATCGTGAGAGATGGGTCCAAAATTTGTTTCTTCTCTGATATGTATTAGAAACAGTTCAGCCAAGGGGACAAAATTGTCAGGACAACTTCAGTTGCTCTACAAGGCTATTGCTTGTGCTACTCTTTGTGTTATAGGAGGTTTCCCACACTGATGAATTATTTAAATTAAGTAACCCAAGGAATACAAATCTACTACATAAAGCCTCAGTAATAATAGTGAAAGACACCCTGTGACATGCTGCTGATGGGATTCTTCCCTTTTATGCCAGGCCCAAGTTTTGCCAGTCTGATATCCCAGAACAGCTGAGATGCCTGAGGACAAAATGTTTGCCCTGGGGCTGCTGTTTCAGAAGGGATGGATCTTCCCAGGGTCCTGGGTTTCTCTGCCAGCATCATGTGGCTATTCCAGATATGCTGGAGTACCTCAGATCTTGCAGCCCACAGACTTTTGGGCAGTGGAATCAGAGTCTAAATCCTTCTGGCTGATAAATGACAAGCTTTGATAACTCATGGAAAGCAGAAAGTCAGAGCAGTCTTGAGAGCTGGCAACTCTGCAGTGTTTCAGTCTGTTACAAGTCCTTGATTTTCCACTTGGTTTGGGCCCAAGGGAGTATGAAAGCCACTGGCCCAGGGTCCCAAAGCCAGACTGATGGTGCTCCTGGAAAAAAAAAAAAAAATCCCAAAAAAAGCAAATGTGAGTTGGATGGTTTAAAACTGGGAATCACAGCATTGTAGCTACCATGTGTGCCAACTATTAAAGTTGCTTAGGAAGCCCTGTTGATTAGGTCAAGGCAATTTGGGGCTGGCTGGTTTTGTTGGTGGCATCTGACTTGGGTCATTTTTAGAGCTGGGATACTGAGCAGCATGATCATGTGTTATTTCTCTCTCTTTGTGCTTTCTGAGCTACCTGTGTTTCAGAATCAGGCACCATGCAGTTCCTGTGAGTTTGCAGAGGAAATGAGGGACTGAATTCTGAACATTTTGGCGTCTTTTATTTCTGTACATCCTTCCAGCTTATGATGCATGGAAGACTGCTCAGATCTTCCCAGAATGCACTGAAAGGCAGCACAACAAAGCAGAATGAGAGACAGGGAGGGCAAAAATTTGGCATATCCTGAATCAAGCCAAAAGGAATTCCGTGGCTTATGTGTTGTGAGGAGAACAGGACAAGACCCTGAATCTTTACATCCTTTTTGGCAGGGGTCCCATTGTACATAACAGAAAGAGTGGCACTAATGACACACATCCTTATGGTCATCATTTGTTCAGATGGGACTTAACCCCTCTTTATCTTCACTGGGTTTTGTGCTTATGCTGTAAACAGAGCACTAGGCATAGATAAATATATCAGATGGGTTCCTTTGTGTTCTTGTGTGTCTGAATTTGACCGTGTATAAAATCAGAGTTATTCTGGAATGTCCCTGTGCTCCTATGCAGTAGATGATGTCCTGCACATTCATTCAAAACAACTCACTCCAAGAAAAATAACTCTGACAGTTTATTAGTGTGTCAAGGTTGGTTCTTCAGTGTGTTTTGTGTTCTTGTAATCTCCCTGCAATGTCTCATCATTTGTCTCATGTAGCATGATTCACTCACATAGGTTTTATAGCTGTAGAGAATGACAAGTGTATTAATGTGCCAAAAGAAATATATTGATATTATATCAAAGTACATTGATTCAACAGCATAAATAATAAATGGCTACAAGCCATTTATTATTTATGCTGTTGGATCTTTTTACACCCCCAGTAAATATTTTCTAGCATCAATGAAGCTGCAAAGATTCATCACCACAGACCTGCATTTATTAATTTTATCTTTGCTCAGTGGAGTCATACTTCATTTCTAGCAATAAAGGATGTCTCCTGTTTCTAACAAATGAGTTGATCACCTGAAACAAAGATATCTATGTATCTGTGTCTAATCTTCCTCTCCACTTTTCAATTCTGAACTTTCAGTGTAAGGTCTCAAGTAGATGCAGAATGGACCATATTTTGATTAAAAGTGTAGCCCTCAGTTTGAGAAGGGGCTTTCTTTAGCAGACTGCTCCTATAGCAGAGTGGAATTCATTGTGAGGAGCCATGGTGTGGGGTGACAGAGAATTCAGCCATATGTGACATATCCATGGCAGTTCTGGAACTGTCTGTGGGGATCTTTAGGCTGTCCTCAATCTCTTGCTGCTTGAATTACCTTGCTCCCTGTGGTCTGAACATGCTCCCACTCTGAAAATTGCATTTACACACGTGGAATGGGAAGATAAATATTCTACCAGATCATGGTCATGTTGTCTCTGCATTTGAGAAATGCAGTCAGAGCAGTTTTGCAGTGCAGCTTGAGCAGGAGGACCTTGAAGTTTGTGGCCCAGAAGCCACTTTGGTAAATTTGTACCTTCCTCAAAGTCTTCCATTCCTTACCAAGGTGAATAACCCAGGAATTTGAAAGTTTGATACTGGAAGGTCATTGCAGTAATACAGGATTACTGGGGGACAATTTTCAGAGAGGAAAAGGAGATGAGAAAAAATGTATTTTGTCATTTGAAACCCTCCAGCCTCATGTTTAGAAGTAAGAGTTCCATGGCTGAGTTAACAGATGAGTTTATACATGAGGAGGGTCTGGATGTGGATTTACACACCTGGGTTAGGAGGAGGAGAGCTGAAGAGCCAGCACTGGGACTGTGGCTCCATGTGATACCTCCACACTGATGAGGTAAAATTCCTGAAAGCCAAAAGGCACTGAGGTACAGAGGACTTTGGTGTCACCAGATTGATAGATGCTGTGCATTGCCTGCCCTAAGCCTTGGTGCAGAGCAGAGCAGAGGTGACTGCTGTGCCTGGAGAGCAGGAGCTCTTCACATTGACAGATAGAGAGCCTGAGTGATAAAACTGTCACTGGAGTGGGAGGCTGGATACAGTGGCTTTTCAGAAGGGAAATGAGAAGAGAACTTGTGTTCTTTTTTTTTTTTTTTCCCTCTCTTTTTGGTTTTTTCCCTCCTCTCAATAATCATCCTGGATCTTGAAATACACAGGAATTCTTGATTCTGTGTAGATTGAGAAGTCAGGTGGTTCTGGAGCTCCCTGCACCCTCTCCAAACACGTACAGTGACTGCCTGAGTGTGCCTAGAGCTGAGCTTTGATGCTGCTGGATAATCACAGCTCATCCTTGCTACTCAGTGTTAGTGGGGCAAACTAAAGGCTGTGTTCTGGCTAATCCCATCAGCTGTGGCTTGGAGTGGGCTGTAGATGAAGAAAGCAGCTGTGTAACAGTGGTGTGAGGGCTGACAAACAGAGGTTTCCATTGCCATTTATGAGCAGAGCTCGTTTCTTTCCCAGAAGAACTGTAGGTGACCTTTTAACAAGTCCTCTTTAAAGGGTCTTACTGAGCTCTGGGTGTGTGGACAGGTTTGTTTCTCTGTCCTGTTCCCTTCCAGAACCTTGCACATGTACCCAACCAACCAATGAATAGCAGCACACAGGAATGAGCCCACTTTGAAGCTGGCAACGTTTTTCTGCCTGCCAAGAACCAAATCCCAGCTTTCTTGGGATGCTGAGGAATTTCTAAGGCAGATGTCTGCTGCCTGGAAGGGTCTGATTTCTGTCATGTGCACCATGGCACCAGCAGAGAAGCAGCAGTGTCAGCAGCTGCAGGATTTCTGTCAATCTTTCATGTAATTGAATTTGCTTCTTGCATAAAGAGCAACATTTTCTCATCAAATGAGTCCAGTGACAGAGTCAGGATTTCACTAGATCCAGTCAGAGGGAAGCTTTGATGAAGTCATTAATTGTACCCAGGGATAGCTGCAAAAGTGTTTTTTCATCAGAGGTTACAGTAGAACTGGGATTATTAAATAATGGTGCTGATTTGTGGACTGAGGAACAATAAATTATTTTCTTCATTCAATCTTAATCCTCAGCATTCATCCCCTCTATATTTATTTTTGCAGTGTATTATTATTATTATTATTATTATTATTATTATTATTATTATTATTATATCTGTGAAACACAACAGGATTGTACGATCCATACTGCTTCTGATTTTCCAAAGATTGAATTCAAAAGATGGAAATCAGTTCAGATTGAAGATTTTCTAGCTCTTCTCACTTAAATTAAAAATCATTCTCCTGATCCTGAAAAAATATTTAGTTTAATTCATGGCTGTTGTTTCAGGTGTTAACCACTATAAAGAACAGAATTGAAATTAAATCCAGTTTAATGCTCGACTCTGTACTATTTGAGCCATTTGAAAAATCTTCAAGAGTTTGTGCTGGAAAACACAGGCAGCATTTAGGAACGTGAAACATCTACCAAATTTAAAAGTAGTTACTTTCCTTTGAAACTGTCATTCTTTTTTTGTAATTTATTAAGTGATGCATTCCTCAAAAAATTCAGGAAACTCCAGTGCCCAAAGCCTCTGACCAGGATTTTGATTCCAGTGTGCTGAACAAACAGTGTGAAAAAATAGAAAGGGCAGAGAGTAGTAGGTGAGAAATGAAGACTTTTGGCCAGGCTATGTTATTTTTCTCCTGCAGAGAGGCAGCAGAAGCAGAAAAAAAAATCATCTTACAACATCCTGGACCAGTGTCCTGCTGACTGCTCAGTCCTGCCTGTGTGGGAGTGGCCCCTGGGCACCTTCAGATGCTGTCCTGTGAGAAGGTCTCAAAGCTACCCCTGAGAGGCTCAGCCTGAGGAACAAAAAATAGGAATTTAATGAGCTCAACTGCACTGTCAGGAAGGAGAAAAGAGGGTTTATAGCACCTTTTATCTCTCACTCCTGAAAATTCAGGAAAAAGGGTTTTCTCCTCAAAGCCAACCAGTAGGTTAGTGGTGGTCATGTTACATGACTAATGCTAAAAAAATTTATCACCGGCTTTTTGGGGTTAGAGGTGCCTGGGACAAAGATCTGCTGGTGTTGACAAGGGTTAATTTGTTGTAATTGAGATTTCTGAGAAGGGCTGGAGTTTTGGGAACATTCACTTGGGAAGGTGATCAAGGCTCCAGAGAGAGAAGCAGAGAGATACACTCACTTGCCTCAGAATATCACACTGTCTAGAGAGTTAGTACACTTGTTATTCTCGTGGGTTTTCACATATTTCAAATAAAAATACTTATCCCAAAACCACAGTGGCACTCCTCCCCTCTCTGCCATTGCAATCTGAAAATGTTAAAAAAGATTCCCAGATGGCAAAATAACATCCTGGCTAGTTCTCTCCTCAGTGCATGTTGTTAATTTATTTGTTGTTCTAACCCAGTTATTTTTTCTTTTTCCTCTCTTTGTATGCCACAATTCTTTTGGTCCTTCAAAAGTAAAGAGTAAAGCCCTTCAGTCTTAAATATGAATTAAAGGAAAGTCAGGCCTTTGCAGGGTGGGAGACAAATGTTATAGGAAGTCCTGCTTTGAGCTCAGTGTAAGCACCTTGTCTGATCTAAAGCCATTAACAGATTGTAAATATTTCATTTTGGGATCCATTTCTTTCTGTCAAATCTTCTTTCCCTTCTGTTTCTGCATTCCTTTCTGCCACTTCCATATCTACTGATCTTTGTCTACTCCCTAACAAGTCAGTTTTCTGTTTGTTTCCCAAAATTCTTCTGAATCTGTGGTCATAAATGATCCTCCTTAGCAGTATTTTTTGTAGAGATTTCCTCATAGCCTGGTGTAGCAGGTCAGAAAGGCTGCTCAGGTCCCAGAGTGCAGACCTTCACCCAGTTCCCTCTCTGCTGAGCTTTGATTTCCAAAAGATAACCAACCTTCTGAGCAGCTTCTTCCAAACTTCTCCTCTTTCCCCTTCACCAGACCCTTCTCATCCTGTCCCACACTGACCTCAGCTTGTCAAACCCTTTGCTCTTCCCTCTCTCCCCACAGCAGGATTTTCTTTTTAGAGGCTCCTCCTCTTGCTCCTGGTCAGTCTGGGTGCTCATTCTTTTCTGAAACCTTGCTCCCTTCTGCCAGTGGAAAATGAGCAGGGCATTTCTTTTCTTCCTTGTCCCCTGAGTGATCCATGCTTTGCTTCAGAGCTCTCCGTGCCTTGCCCTGCTCTGTCCACCCCATCCCATCTGTGTGTGGCTGGAAGATGAGTTCTCTTGGTGCCTTCTCCCAACCCTTCCCTACTCTCCCCACTCTGCCTTTTCTGTGGTCATTATTCCAGAATTCTTTATTCCAGACCAGGCTGGACGGGGCTTGAAACAACCAGGTCTATTGGGAGGTGTCCCTGCCCATGGCAGGGTATTGGAATGAAATGACCTTTAACCAACTCAGACCTTCTGTGATTCTATGATCATCCCCTTCATCCCTGCTTTTATTATTTCTCCTCTTTCTGAAGGCCTGCACAGCATCCAGCACTGCAGCTCCTGGACTGGGTCCCTCCTTCCCCCAGCATCCCTGCTCATCCTCAGTTCCATGCAGCAAAAGGCAGGAATAAAAAAACAAAAACCGAGGAGTTCTACTCCTCTGATGGCTTTTCCTGTTCTCCCTGGCTTTGATTTGCAGCGAGTATTTTTGCAAAAGTGCTCATCCCTGGAGCTAACAATAAAACTGTGGCTGTGTGTGTCAGGGGGAGGGAGAGGCAGCAGGAGAGGGAGGGAGATGCAGCAGCACAGCGCTGTGGCAAAGGGAGGCGGCATCTGAGCTGCTGAGCAGGGACACCGGGGAGCCTGAGCCCCCCAGCCCGGGCTCAGCCCCATCCCATTGGCTCCCGAGCCGCTGGATTTAAAGGCAAGAAGAGCTCGCAGGGCTGCGCTGCACCGGCAGACGCGCTCTCAGCCAAGTTGCCAGCGCGCCGCGAGCGGCAGAGCTCGCACACACCGGACTGCGGGGGCTCGATGCTCCTTGGGCTCCAGAAAGGGACAAAGAAGAGGGGACCAAACAAACACAACCAGCTAGAAAGGGGTGAAGGAGCCTGATCCAGTCCAGCAGTCCCAGAGGGAATCATGGATGTGACCATCTCTCAGTTCATCTTAGAAGAATTTGATGTGAACTGCAGCCTCCTGGATCGTTTGCACGAGACTTTTTTAGAGAGTTCCTCTATCCCTTTCCTGGGCTTTGATGGTAGGAATTGTTACCTGGTGCAGAGCTCGGGAGAAGCTTTAGAAGTGCTGAGATTCGGTTTGTTTTGTGATGCAAAGTGTGTGGCTTTTGTGCTTTCTCAGCTGCTTCTTTTCCCCTTTCTGTCTCGTTTCCTAACCCCAGGTCCGTACTGCAATGCCACCACGGACCAGATCGGGACCTGCTGGCCCAGAACCTCTGCGGGGGAACTCGTGGAGAGACCCTGCCCGGAGTTCTTCAATGGGATCAAATACAACACCACCAGTAAGTACAAACTCCTTTCTTCGCCCACAGATCTCATGTTCAGAAGGCGCCTGGGGACACCCAAAATATATTTCCATTAAAGAAAAAAAAAATAAATAAAAGGGAAAAAAAATTGTTTGCTTGGGAATCAGCATTTCCTCCACATTCCAGCCTGTATATTCAAAATTCTTGCCTGGAATGATGCAGATTTCTCAAAAGCGCAGACTTGTGGACACTGTTTCCTCTTTGCTGAAGTACATTTAGGGAGATCCGGGCAGAAAATCTCCTCTGCAGTCTGAGGAGGGTTAGTTGTGCTTTGTGTGTTTGTGCATGTGTAGCTACGTGCAGCTCAGTGTGTGTGTAGCAGTGCTTCAGCCACCTGGGTAATTGGACAACCTTTGGCTCATGAAATACTTAGTTCTAACACCTAAGGACTGTGTTTTGAAAGGACAGTCCCTTTTCCAGGCTGGCAGGATGAGCAAACCATGCTGGGAGTTGTATCTAACAAACAGAAGGAAGGGTGAGGGCTGGAATCTGTTTTAGCAACTTCATCAGGGACTAGCTGCTGAGGCTGGAGCTGCATCAGCTCTGCACAGGAGACAGGAGAGGAAATTAGGAGGGAAATAATATTCAAAGCAAGGGAGTCTGGGGGCTCCTTAGAAATCTCCTGGATTCTTTATTCTTCAAGGTAAACAATCATGATGACTCACTACAAATTTATTATTCAGGCTGTGGGACCTAGGCACTCATTTCCTTTTGCTTATCTGTCTATACCCTTTGGATCTTTCATTCAGAGTTTTTAAACATATTACTTCCAAATATGTGTACCCACTTGTTTGTCACTCATTTTTTCAGTGTGATTTTGGCTGTAGGGATAATTTCATTCTGTGTTTCACTCTGAGCTGTTGCTTGGATGTTGGTGGTCTCATTTGCAGGTATGTTAATTTTGTGGGGCCAGCATTCTCCTTAGGTCCCATAAAAGAGTGACCCTGATAGTTTAGATTGTATTTTTAAACTTGTAGAAAGTGAATTTATTCTTTCCCCAGCTCTAGGTATCATGGTCAGATAACTGCCCAAAAGTTTGGTGTGCTGGCTCTGTGAAACAAAGTCCCCTGCCAGATTTGTTCTTAGGGACGAGCTTCCTTCACCCCAGACTTTGAGCAGAGTAAAAGGTTGTCTCAGAGAACTGCAAAATCATCCTAAAGCCCTCTCATCTCAGACCTGGGTCTTTGCAATAAAACAGGAGGGCACCTGGGTTGGGCTGGGTGATGCTGGCTTTGATTACAGCAGGTGGTTCACGACTTGGACGAGTCTCAGTTGAGACCAGAAGAAAATTTCTGAGAATTAAGGGCAGTGCAGAACACACTGGAAAGAGTTGAAATGTTTTTCCTATGTATGGAAGAAAAAAAAAATGAATACCCCAGTTTGGTTTTTATAAATTCTGTTGATGCTTTCACCAGTTCATCAATGCCTTCATTTAAAGTTCTTCTCTGCTCCTCTCCTTGTCAGTGGTTGCTGATGTTTATATTGCAGTGCTAATAAGTTTTCTTGAATTCTCTGCTCTTAAAACAATGGCATGTTGATTAAATCAAAGACTGATGGAAATATGTTCTTGAAGTGCTGAAGCATTATTTTCTGAGGAAATGGGTATTTTTCTCCTTTCAACAAAATGTGAGTAGCTATCTCCAGTTGATCTTAGACACTTCCATGTGTGTGGTTCCTCCAAGTTGTAGTGCAGAAAACAGAGGGAAGGATTATATCAAAATCTGCTCACCTTTTGGAATCAGTAGCTCCTTGGGAAATAATAGTTAAGTAATTAAACCTTGGGAAAGCAGTAGGACAGCAGGTTAAAATTTGAATGCACAGGTGCAATCTCTTTTGGCATTTGAAAAATATGAATGCTGCATGCAGAACACAACCAGAATTTGGGAAAACCAAATCCTGACACGTTCTGACCACTTGCATGATTTCACCAGGTTGGTTTGTGGGCTGCCTCATTTGTGATGAGGCTCATTGTGCTGAAAACCTCAGCTGTGTTCCCCATGCAGATGATAAAATGAGCACAGACAACTGATTAAAGAATGGGAAATGGACCTTGCAAATCTCAGAGGTGAATAATAATACAGCTCAAAATGAAGGTCTGATAGGAGATGGCTTGAATCAACATAAGATTTCTGCCTAGGACATGTAGTTTTCTTCTATTTGGTTTTGCATTTTGATGAGGCAGATGGAGAAATGATGGTTTGTTATATTATAATGAATTTTTGCTTTTTGAGAGCAAAATCAGACCAATTTAGAAAAACCACATTGCACTGCCTTTCTTCTACTAAGAGCTTATCCAGCTCTAGGTTGTAACTCAGCATTTATTATACTATCAGCTACCCCATGTTCATGTACCTTTTAGGAGCTGCAGCTTTTCTTTGCACTGATTTTGTCCATCAGTGAGTGTATTTTGTACATCTGTGAGTATATTTTCTGCATCTGTGAGTATATTTCCCATTTGAAAGCCTGTAAAAATTCTGGATCCATTTCACTGATTTCTTTTTCAGTTTTAGAAATCAGGCTTTCAAAAGTTCCAATTTCCCACCAATTTCCAAAAAGCAGCTCATCAGCTGGAGGGAATGAACCCAGTATCATTCTCTGTCAAGGAAAGCTTTTGTATTGTCAACACTGGCAAACCCAGACTGGGAAGTGCCCAAACTGTATGGAAAGCTTATAAAAAACTCAGAGAAGCACAAGACACTGATCCATGGCCACGTTTTGGTACTCATGGGGATATTTCTGCACCTCACTGTAGTCTCTGTGCATGTAGGAGATGGAATTCAAGACAAAACAGACAGGTAGGTTCCTCCATAGATCAGCTCATCAAAGGCTTTGGATGCACCTCCCCTGCTTTGTGTCCATCCTGTCGCCTCTCAAGCTTTGATGTTCACTCTAACTCAAATGGGGAATGCTATCAAACCATACCAATGCCAGCAAATTCCATGAAAAAGCATTTGAGGCAAAAAAAAACCAAAAAAAAACCAAAAAAAACCTAGGAAAATGAACTTGTGCTTTAAAAACTCCCCTCCTGTTTGCCATGCTAGAAAAAACTGTGTAAAATATTTCCATCCTAACTGCAAGAAATTCCCGTGGTGATTCTGTGCCTGGGTCTGTGTTTCTCTGGGTCTCCTGGGAATTGCTGAGTGACTCAGATAAGTTTCAGCTGCACTCGTAAAACAAAGTCTGTCAGTCTGTGAGGACCTTTTATCCCTGACATTTTGTTATTTTGGTGATACATTGGGGGTTATTTTCTTCCTCTTTATTTGGGAAATAAAGTCATGTTGACAGATCACGCTCTGGTTACCCTGCAGTGTGATTTGTGAATATGGGCAAGGATCTGAAAATTATGCCATCCACTTACAAATCTGCAATTTTTATGTATTATTCTCAAAGGGAGGGGAAAAAAACTTAAAAGAAACAGGGAAAAAAAAAAGTCTGTGTTGGTGCAGTGTGTGACTGTGCACTTGTCTCTGCTCAGGTTCTATATTTAGGAAGAAAATGACAATATCATTGCTGCCCTCTAGATGTGTTTATGCTTTGACAGTGTGAAGCTTTTAGTCTTGTTTTAGGAAACAGATTAATTCACTTATTAGGATATCCTGAAGCTTGATTAATTCAGCAAATGGACTGTAATGAGTCTGGTTTTGCTGCTTGTTAAAAAGCAGCCGTTCGAGCACTCAGAGTGTTTTACAGGCTAAAGGATGCCTACATTAACACTTCCCCTACAGATTTCCCTGTGCAAGGGGAAAATCCAGGGTTAACTGTCCATCTGATGGACAAAAAGTGTTGACTTTTGTGGCCTCAACTCATTTGTCTCAAACACCTGCTGTGGCAGGGAGGTGTTCTGTGGTGACACCTGGCTGCTCACTGCTCTGGGCTGCAGGCAGGAGCTGGAGGCATTTAGGTCTTTCAGATAAATGCACAAATCAAGGTATTTCCAAGTAATATCAACAGCTAAGTGAAGTATTTAAGCTCTAATACACGTCAGTGGAGCTCTGATTGACAGAAGGAGTGAAGCCTGGGAGGGTTACTGAGCTCAGCCTAAATGAAGAGCTCAGCTCAGCAGCCCCTGCAGAAGTGAGAGTGCTGTTTGATATGCCCAGGGGTATTTTCTGCCTGTTTCAGAGGGCTCAGCCTTGTTGTAGGTTTGTGTTTTATCTCCCAGGCCACACAGGTGTTGCAGATGCTCAGTGACAAATGATCCTGTGCCCGTGTTCAGGCAGCTGAATTCATCCCTGGGCGTGTGTTGTGCTGAGCTGATCCCACACCTGGGGATTGAGATCAAACTGCTGCTGTGATCAACAGGAACAAAAGGTCTCTGTAGCTGCACTCCCTGCCTGCAAACCCCCCTCTCTGTCTCAGTGTAGGGAAGCTCTTTGGCTGAAATAGCCACTTCACAGGAGTGTTTTGGATATCACAAAAAGCATCCTCCTCATCTTCTCCAGGGACTGTGCAGCTGGAAACAGGCACATAATCACTGCTAGCCCTGCCTGCCCTGATGGGGACTGGGTTCCTCCTTGTTCTGAGGAGGTGTGCACCACCTTTTCCTTGGCCCTACAAGCAGCTGCCTGGTGAGAAAGCTTTGGAGAGGGCTGGTGGCTTAGCAACAGGGCTGATGTTCCTGTGGTGGGCATGGGGGATGGAGCCTCTGGCACATGGATCTCACCTGGACCTTTAGCAGGGCTTGCTCCACACTGGGAGAAAAAATGCCTGCAGTTCATGGTTATCTCACCTTGAACACAGAGAAACAATCTTTTGTGTGCTGAGGGAAGGGTGAAGAAGTGAATTAATATCTCTTCTGGTTTGCATTTTCCCTCTTTTGAAAGCGTTTAAAGGGATGATTCCATTTTTAAAAGAGCTAATTTTCATAGGTTAAAACCCCATTCTTTTATGGAGATGTAACCTTTGCTGCTTTTCCTTCTGATTAATTATTGTTCAAAGTTCTGGAGATGTGGCTCCAGCCTGCACATAAAACATGAGCCTTGCTAGGAGATCCTTGGTCTCAGAGTCTTGTTCATGCTTTGCAGGCAAGCCCTGTCCTGATAATTACAGAAATGTGCACTTCTATAAGTGGCTGGCCCAGAGGCTCAATTAACATTTTCACTTGTGTTTTATCTCATGTATTTTAGTGTCTTGACCACTTCTGTTGATCACATTCACATGACTTACTTGTTCCCCAGAGGTTTTTTCTGGCTTGATTTCTAAAGGCTGCATTTTTGAAAGCACAGTCCTGCTGTAAATGACAGAGACCCCTGAAGTTCTGGTGGCTTTTCATCATTATTGGAAGAAATTAAATGTCCATCATGGGCATGCATGTGTGTTTCCAGACTAAAAAAAATTACTATGAAACCTTAAAACTACTCTCACCTCATCTCTCTTCTCTAACCTTGTTAAATGTCCTAATGTCTTTTATCCCACTGTTTAATGACAGGGGATTTAGGATAAAATTGTTTTGTAGCCAATTTTAGTTATGGAGTCACTAGAAGAAAATTTTTTGTTGTTGTTGTTAAAAAAGTCTGCAGCCTTGCAGTAACCATGTATCAGCCATGCTGGGGGGTAAAGCACAGTATTTTCAGATAGGAATTCAAGAGTACATGAAAGTTAAAGGAAGGAGACTGATGAGAAATGAAACAAACTCGACAGTGGAAAAAAAAAAGTCCCGAATTGGAATTCTGGGGGAGGAAATAAAACATCATTTTTAAGCTCGTAAAGGTTCTCTCTGAGGAGATCAAATCTGCAGCTGATGAGATCAACTTGTCTCCAATAGCTCTGTGTCCAGTTTAAGATTTCAACCATTTTTGTTCATTTTCTCTTGCTGCTTTTGCAGGAGAAAGGCAAATACACACATCTTCACAAATACAGTGGGAGGCTCTGGATTTCAGTCATGCACAGATGGGAGAGGCTTCACTTGTTTCCCAAGTTTTTCTTCTTTTTTTCCTTTCCTTTGTGAAGCATAATTTGTGGTACGAGATGGCTCTGATTTTGCAGTCTGGAAGAAAAGAGTTGGAAAAAATATTTACAAGGAGGAATGAAAAGAATCTATTTTTCTTGCTCCCACTACTATCATCATGTAAAACATGTGATTTCTTCATTAAGCCCAGGACACAAATTAATTGCATGTAGTAAAATGAGGAGATTTTAAATGTTACTTCAGTCAATATTCAAAGACCTTTTCTCCAGCCAATTAAACACAGATTTGTACTTTTGTTCTTTGCTAATAAGTTATGAGATGGCTTTGCTGTGTTCCTGTTGTACCTGATTTGGATTCTCTTCAGTTTAGGCTTGGCTTTTGAGGCAAAATTCACCCAGACTTTACTAGAAGTGGAACTACAGCTGCCATTCTGCACCAAAGTCAGTCAGACCTGAGCAGTGGCACATCTTGGAGAGGGCTTTTAACCCTGGGCCTTTGGGAGGGTCAGCAAACAAAGGGTTGCCCACATTATTTTGGAGGCTTCTTTGTGAGGCTTTCTTTCCCTAAGGCCCCTGCCCCATCCATCTCTCTGTTGTCTAAGCTGGCTGAGATTTCCAGCTGGCAAACAGATGGACTGAAGTCCATTTCTTTCCACAAGTTTGGAATTAGATGATACTTGCAAAAATGTGTGCTTCTGGAGCATGGTGGGGAAGAGGGAATGGCTCAGGAGCAGATGGGGAAGGGAAAGAATTAAATATATTACAAATCCTCATCTCACCATATCCAAACGAGAGGGGAAATTCCACCCAGTCCCATCCAGTGTGGACACTCCCTTGTGGATTGGGATTTCTTGTTTTGTTGTGCTTTATGGCCCATTTTCCATGCAGAGGTGGAAGCCAGAGGTGGAGCAGGGCTGTTCTCACCAGTCACCCAACACCTGAGACTCTCTGAGACTCTCTGTGCCTCGGGGGTTCCAGCCTCTGTTTGCTGTCCCAAAAGCTGGGGGACAGTGTCACTGAGGGAATGGTCACCCGCCATTCCTCCTGCCAGCCACAGGGTGTCACTTAGAGTGCAGGTAAAGCCAGTGTCACCTGCAGGATGGATGGAAGGAAGGGATGGAGGAGTGACCTGCAGGGTGACCCTGGGCTGGGACAGAGCTGTTCCCCATCCTGCTGCATGGCAAAAGAGCCTCACTGAGGTGAACCAGGGACAAAAACACAGTGGGGAAGGATGTTCTGGAGGGATCCTGTGTCCCCTCCTCTCTGGGGTGTTGCAGGTGACTGCCTGGGGGTGGGTGGTGCCCCTTTCCCCAGGGCTGCTCTGAAAAACTGAAGGAAGGGCAGTGCTAAGCTTGGTTCCCAGGCAGGTGTGTATCAATCTGTTGGGAAAGGAATTCAAATTTTCTGAAAGGGAATAGTTTCATTTCTTTATCTATGAATCCACATTTGATTGCAAGCTGTTTGTAATGTGGTACTGAGCACAGAGACCCTAATCCTCATCAAAGCCTTTGGGTGTGTGCCTTCACTACAGGAACAAACAAAAAACAGTGATTGCATTAGTTATCCATTCATCAAACCTGGATGCCATTTAAGGATGCTGCTTCTTGCTGTCCCCTTGAGACTAATATCCTCAAAAATAAAAATTATTTCAAATAATCATTTTAGTTTCAGGTTGCTCAAAGCAAGGCAGTTGTGAGGGCAGGCTGTCAACTTTCCTGCACCAATTAATCGATAAAGCTTCTGGAGTAGTGACATTAACAGCATTATCTTACAAAGATACCTGCAGGTAATATCAACACAATTACTATTGAATCCAAAGTGGGGGAACTGGTGAGCCTGCCTTAACAGAATTACCAAGATACACTGAATTATTTCTACCACTATGGAAACATCTATAAGAGCAAAGCACTGAGTGAGACATGGGTAGAGGATGTGGAGCCTTGCAAAGCACATGCAGCCATTCAGGGGTGAAACAAATCTATCAGAGGAGCCTGAGCAGGCAGCAAGAAGCTGCCCTTGCATGATGCAGGGATTGCTTGTGCTGGACACACTGTGTTCATCACTGCACTGCTGCCCTTTGCATCCAGCTGATCTCTGAATGCTGTCCCTTGGCAGGATTTTCCCTCAGTGCCAACAGATGCTGCAGGTGCTCCCACTTCACAGCAGAACTCTCAGGTGTGTTAGCAGTGGGGCAGCACCACCTCAGCTGTGACCTGCCTGTTGCTCGTGTTCTGCAGAACAATTACATCAATTAATTAGTCAGATTTAGGTACTTTAGGTTTCCCTCTGTGCTCTGCCGTGGTATAGAAGTATCTTTGCTGTTCATCTAATGGTGAATCTTTGTAATTTCTGTGGCTTGGAAGAGCAGAACTTCAGGCTGCATCCTCGTCCAAATAAAATTCTCAGGCTCTGACAGTCATTCAAGGCTTTGCCCAAGGTTTGCTGTCCTGGGAAAGGGAACCTCCCACTCAGTTTTGGACCCCAACATCCAGACTTGACAGCCAGATTAGAACAGCCATTCTTAGCAGCTTGAGAAGTGAATGAGAAATGAGGTTTCCCATGGAAATTGAAGGGGAATGGACTTTTAGTAGATATTTTCTTTTTTTTTTTTTTTTTTTTCAGTGCGGTTTTTCATTCCCCTCAGATGTTATTCTTGGAGTTCATAATTGGTAGCTCTTGGGACAAATTCATAAAATCAATAAAACTCAGATTGCTTTATGCTGACTTCTTTCTCTGCAGTGCTGGGAACAGCAGAGGGCCAGATACTGCTCCATAGGAGACTTGTGCTGGGAGAAGCATTACTTTGAAGCAAATTATAGGAATAGAAACTCAGTGTTAAAAAAAAAAAAAAAAAAAAAAAAAAACCCTCAAGTCTCATTATGAGTTTTCCCTGGGAAAACAGAAGAAGGAAGAACCTTTCCCAGTTTGGTTGTGTTGTCCCAAACCCCTGGTGGTAGGAAAGCCCTGACCATGCTGTGACAGAAGAATTAATGCAGAGGAGCTGCATTCTCCTCAGTCAGCCAGGGAGAAAAGAGAGCTTTGGAAAACAGAAATGTGTTGTGGAAATGAAACAAACACAGAAAAATAGGAAATTGCTACTGCATCATCACCAATTTAAATAAACTTAGATGTGACTTCCTAGGGACTCTTTTTCTCATTTCTAAGAATTTTTATCTTACTTAGGAATTGCTGAATTATGCCAGTAATCCCTGAAACATCAGCATTTGTGTATTTCAAAGTCTATCATGAGCAGTCAGGACTTGTTGCAGGATCTCCAGGCTCCACACTGATTCCTGCTCTGCAGCTGGAGCAGCTGATGCAGAGTTTGGAAGCAGAGGGATTTCAAAGATTGTTGTTTCTGGGCTAGTCTTAACACACATTAACAACTGAAAACACTGATCTCTGTGTGGGAAACTGTGTGGAAAACAGGAGTTTGGGTGCTGGAAATTAATTTCTAGGATTCATAAGGAGGGGACACCCTGTTCCTTTGCAAGAGAGCAGAGTAAAGGGCTGGGGGTGAAGGAGAAAGTGAGAAGCAGAGCCCTTCAGAGAGATTTTCCAGTGTTGGCCTTGCACAGAGAAAGCTCCTCACAGGTTCCTTCCTAGTGGGAGTTTCTTCTGTTCCAGGAGCTCTAGAGGAGGGGAGAGAGAGACTTCCTGACTTGGGAAGCCCTTTGTGGAAGTCCTTTTTGTGAAGGGCTTATTTTTCTTTTCAGGGTGTGGATGGTGGTATCTTGGGTGGGATTGCAGGAATTTGGGCAGGGCTGCACCTGAGTGGGGACAGGGACCCCATCACCAGCTAACAAGGCCTTTGTAGAGAGAGCCCCTTTTATTCTTCATTGAGAACACTGTTGTGGTAAAGAAAGGATCCCATAGGTTCACATTTTGGTTAATTTTGGCTATCTATTCCAAACTTCTGAATTTCCCTCTCCACATAATTCACCCCTTTGCCCCTATGTAATTAATTACCAAATTAATGTGTGAAGATGCACATTTCCACAGAGCTGCCTGTGACTCAGGAAGTCTCCTGAGCAGCCCAAAAATCAGAAGGCTTTTGTTTGGTGTGAAAGTGAGGGAACAGATTCCCACTTGGGTCTGCTTTGTTTCCAAGCCTGTCTCAAAAGGGACAGGGATAAATCCAAGTGCAGTTGTGGTTCACTGCATTGCCCACTTCAGGGAGTGGCTGTAGCAGTAGGAGCACTGGGTTTTGCTGCTTCTTACTCCTTTTTAGGGAGAACTAAAGGATCCCCACAAAGATCTTTTCACACAGTTAAGTCATCCTTGTCCACCTACAAACCCATGCTCAGTTTGGATTTATTTTTTTCACTCTAATCTGTTTTTAATCCCTTCATCTCTCCTGTGTTCTCAGCGTGTTTCTCCTGGGGAAAAAAAAAAAAAAAAAAAAAAAAAAATCCAGCAACAGTAATAACAGCAGTTTTATTCTCCATGAGCACTTTGGTTTATTCCTTCAGTGAATGCTGGGGGGATAGAAGGATCTCTGAGCTGACCCAGTGAGGTGAGTGTGTCAGAAGAGCACAGACATCACAGCAGTGTGATTCAGTTTATCCTGGGAATATGTACAAAGCTCTCCTGAAACTAGAATTATGCTAATCAGTAGTTGGATTTTTCAGCAAACAGATGCAATGTCTTTCCTAGAGATTCCTGTTTTACTGATTCTCTGTTAGATCTCAGCTGCAAACCTGTGGCTGAGTTCCTGGGAGTACAGGAGAGCACCTGAGCACACTCCCTGCAATTACAGGGCTTTGAGAGAATGGGGGGATTATTTTTTCATCACTTCTTTGAGTGGATGCATACCTGCCTGTCTCCTGTCTGACTTCAGTGCTTTATCTCTCCTAGGCTCTTTATCCAACATCATTCTCATTTTCCCAATCCCTGAGCAGGCACAGAAAGAGGCATGAATGGGGTAGGTGTGAATGAGTCACTGCTGCTCTGGGACCAGGTGAAAATCGACTGTGGGTGCACTCAGCTTCTGGTGCACCTGAGCTAAAATTCACCTCCTGAAATCTCAGGGAAAGAAATTGATTTCTCTGTGCTAGGTCAGTGATGAGTGTGTGAGTCTTTAGGTTCATGAGGAGCTTTGAAAACTTCACTGGGAGTTTATAATTTCCTTCATGAAACAAAGCACTTCCAGGAATTTTGAGCATGGAGCTGAAGAAGCTCTGGCTTTGCTTGGTGAAAATAAACCTGGTGTGGCAATAGTACATTTCAAGTTGGGCCAGATGAACTCTGCTGCTCCTTCCAACCAGGCATTTCTGTGGTTCTGTGATATCCCTACAGATCTCAGATAGATCATTTAGTGGCCTCTGTCACCAGCTGTTTTTCATGGACACCTGTGACTTAGTGATGGTGCTTTTTATATGAAGAATTTGTGTTGCCAGGTGTGCATCAGAGTGAGAGTGGTTTCAGGCTCTTGTTTTGATTCCATTTACCTACTGATGTGTAATATGTGATTTTCCTGCACCATTAAAATGGTTTATTTCATCCTTTGCTTGCTTTTAGGGAAATCAAGTGATATTCATGGGGAACTGACCTTTGTCTAGTTGCCATGTTACCTCAGTGAAAATCAGCTGGAAAAGGCAGGGCTAATTGCTTTGATTTAATCCTGAAATGTCAGTGATTCAGTGATGGCTCATTCATGGAAGTTATCTGCTTGAGGTGGAAGAACTGAATAAAAATAGCTTCCTTGGGATGAACTTCAAGGGCTGGAAGTTTCAAATCATTGCATCAAAGAATGGTTTGAGTTGGAAAGGGCCTTAAAGATCACCTAGGTCTGACACCTATGATATGAGAAGGGACAAAGGGATGGGGCAAACTTTTGGGAGCATGCAGAGGCATTTGTGGGGAAGATCTGAAGTGCCTCACTGCCAGCTGTGGCACAGCAGGCAAAAATTGGATTTGCCATCCCAAAAAGCAGCAGGTGAGAGAAGGAAATTGAGGATTAAATACCAGATGTAAAGAATAAAGGTGATACTGTCCCTCATACAAGGCAGGCAGCAGAGGATAATAGACACAATTTCTGACTGCAAGGCCACCAGAGCCTCTGAGCAAACTAAAATTCAACAGAAGAAAATGTCAGACCCAAAGTATTTGTCTTGTAAATGAAAAGAGGATGAGCAGCTTGATATTTAGTGTGTTTGGCCTAAGTACCTTCTCCCTTCCCATGTCTGAATGGGAAAGAGATGCTCCTAAATTGCTTTTCTTCATTATTTTTCTTTCTGTCTCTCAGAGAATGTTCATGTCCCCTGATTTGGTGGGCAGGCACATGGCAGGAGCACAGCTTCCCATTAGAACCAGCCTGGTTCTGGCTGGGCTGCCTTCAGGGTGGATTCCAGGGCTCCCCTGGCACGGATCCAGCTGGGCCATCCAAGAGGCTGTGCCAGTGTCAAAGGGAAGGAATGGAGGCAGCTTCAGCTTCTTGCTGTCCCAACAGGCAGCACATGTCCCAACAGTTCAGTCAGAAGCACACTGCCTGCCCTCTGGGCAAGTTTGATCTTTTATACCATAAATTACCTACATCATGTTTATGATTACTTTCTAATACATGACACTTACATTGCACTGTCTAACTTTCTCCCAAACCAATCCAAAAGTGTTATGTTAACTCAAAAAATAGATACCACAAAAAAGAAGAAAGACATACTGTGCCCAAAATCTTCTATTTTAACTCTAAATCCCTTATTATAAACAACTTTATAAATTCACTTTTCTACTTTCTAACAATTTAATCTATACTCTATTTATTTTTTGTAACTTATAATTCTTCCCATAATAATAGTAATTTTTTTCAAAAACTAAAATCCAATCCACAAAAGTCTTAAACACTATGCCAAAACCTCTAAGCCCCCCACCCAAATCTCAAAGCATCCAAAAAAAACAAAAAAAGACCTGGCCATACCCTGCAGCTGGCCCCTGCTTCAGGCTCCCATCCTTCAGCCCTGCCCTTCCTAAATTAACTCCAGTATTTCAGGGACTCTGAAGCTTTCCAATTCTGGAAAGACTTTTCTCTTCTTTTCTTTTTTTTTTTTTTTTTTGCTTTTAGAGTGCAAGAAGTTCTCTGCTAACATGTCACCTTTTTTTCCTCAGCATCATCAATTTCTTTGGGGCTGAGCCAGGAGAGTTTTGAGGAGACAATCTATGTTTTGCAGTGCTTCATAAGAGTTTCCATACAAAGACTTTGGGATGTACAAAGTTCTAAGCAGGCAGCTGGATTTCAGTGTCTTAGTAGTGTTCTCTCCAGGTCCCTTTTATAGCAGTAAAAAATCTTCTGTTTTCAATATTGAGATATGAACTGAATGGAAAGCATCCCTTTGTGTGGTCTGGGAAAACCAGAGATACTCTCACTAATACTTTCAGAACTGCAGAAATATCCATGAGCTTGGATATTTAATTTGTGTAAGTGGTGGGTACAGTCACCAATATATTTGTGAGTTTAGCCAGAAGATTTCCCAGCTCTGTGTCTGTTTTCATGCCTTGCTGTCTTGGTGCAGACCTGCTGCTCTGTAGCACCTGCAGGTTTTCTGTGTGCCAGATGAAGTGCTCACTTATCACAATCACATTTATTCAGCTCTTTGCTGCTCTTCTCTGCAATGCAGAGTTGTTTCCTAGGCTACATTTTCTAGTACAATACATATCCTGTTGTCAGATCCCTTCCAGTGGATTTGGCTTCATTCCTTGGTCCAATGAAGATAAATTAGTGAACTGTCCTGCTTTATCAGTGGAGATGGGCTTTGTTTTCCATAAGCTGAGTTTTATTTTTTCAATTACTTTTTTTTTTTTTTTTAAATGAAATCACACTTCAAATACATCATGCAACTTTGTAGCACAGATGAAGGGGCATTTCAAACTCTCAGGCAAAATGATGTGAGACAAGGAAAGGAGGAAGCAGCCTTTGATCAGGCTCTGCATTGCCTTTTCATGCTAAAACCAAAATAAAATGCTAAAACCAAAATAAAAATGTACTGATTCCCTGAAGGCTTCTTGGTGTGAGCCCCATGGGTGCAGGGGACACTTTGGGTGGGAGGAGCAGTGCAGGATGTGACAGAATGAGCAGCCCACAAGCACAAGAAATGGAGCAACAATGAAACCAGCAGCTTAATTCTGGGTCCAAAAAGTACAGATCTGTACTTAACAAGTAATAGGAGGAGAAACAAAGCTACTGTCAGGATGAGGAAGGAAAGAAGAGGAGAATAAAATAGGGAAGGAGAGGGATGAGGTTTTCCTGGGCATTGTGGGGTTTGATGCAGCAGTGGCTCTGGAGCTGAGGTTTCTGTCTCTGTCTCTGTTCCTCACTCACCTGTGAGGAGCCCCTGGCAGCTCACACCTGCAATAAATCCGTGTTTTGGGTGCCTGCAGTCAGTGCTGATGGCAGCTGGGCTCTGGGACAGGCAGGGGATGGAGCCAGGCAGTTTTACAGGTGCAATCCTTATTCCTCAATGGGTGTCATTAGCTCTCCCCTCTGCCCAACCTTCACAGCTGCTTTTGCTGCCAGCAGTCACCCAGATGAGCTAATTACACAGATTATGCAATTTTGCTGCACATAATACATGTAATTTTGTAATGAAGGAGTGGTGCAATGTAATAACAGTTCACACAAACTTGTCTTTGACACAAGGAAGCTTGGCAGGAGAAACTTTGCATAAAAGAGTTAAATAAAACCATCAGATCACTGCTAGGGGAAAAAGATCTCCAGGCATTTCTGTGTTCTTTTGGAAGTGCTGATGCATCCACAAAGATTTGTTTTTTAATTGGTAGATTTCAGCTGCAGTAGTAGCAGTGTCTTGAATGCTCAGATTAATTTCATGAATACAAGCAAATAAATGATTCACAGAAGACTTGATTTCATCTTTTTTTTTTGCATGATCAGGCAAGAGATTATTTTTGCTTATTGCTGCACTGTGACTTATTGTTGTGGTGGTGTTTGTTGCAGTCTTTGCTCCATAAAATAATAGAATAATTAAGGACCTAAGATCATCAAGTCCACCCATTAAACCAGCACTTCCTATTTCCTTCTTTTTGTATGGACAGGATTATTGATGGTAAAATTAGCTTCATTTTGCTGGCACTGCTGTGGGGCTTAAGGACCAGATTTTTATTTAATAAGCTCTAAACAAACTCTGGAAAATATTTTCCCCAGGCAACTACTGGGAAGCCAGAGAGGAGCTCTACTGGTTAATGTGGCAAAGGTTTGGTAGCAGAGGAATGCAGAAGTGGTTATTCTGAGAAGAGGTGGTCAGGGGCTGTCCCCACATTTGTCAGATCCAAATTAATTAACTAAATCATTAATTACTCACTAAATTGTCTTTTTGTAATGCTAAGAGTTTTCTATCTTATTTTATCCTCCTATCCTAATGAGGAGAGGTGGAGAAGGTGCTAGTAGTCAGCCAGAGTCATCCCACACCAGTGGGATGTCAGATAAATGCAGGAAAATTCATCCTGATACATTTTTTTTCAAAATTCTTCAAGCCTGGGAATACAGTCATGAGGGCTGAACACTGCAGAGCACAGGCTGCTGTCCTAGGGAGAGCTTCCAGAAGGCAAACTGGGGCATTTGAGTGGAATTTTGAATTGGAATATTTGGTCAGTCTCATCTCTGACTGTATTTTACACCAGGTGGAAATGTTTTAAATCCACCCCGTGGTTTATAGCTAAATGCACTCCCTGGTTTTCAGTCTCAGAACAGAGTCAAGATTTGGAGTGCTGACTCAGAGACATTTTTATCTCTCAGTGAAGTCAGGAGGAAATTCTCTGCCTGTAACAGATATCCTTTCCCAAAACAGAGACACCAGACTAAAGTGATGCTATTTTTATTGAAATTCCAGCTCAGTTGTCTCACTTCAAAGAATATCAGAATCAGTCATTTTTCATTGAAACAAAGGGGCTGATCTGTGGTATCATCATTCCTTACAACATTTTTAAATTTCCCTGAAGTTGCTGTCATTTGACAGGACATATCCTGTTTGGCATGGTCCTTAAAATCCCACAGTAATGAGAGTTTCTGTCTTCTCTAACGTGGCTCCAGAGCTGGGGATCTCAGTTTCCAGTCTGATGCCATCAGCTGACTGTTCAGGAGCTGTACCATGACACCTCCAAGCTCTCCTTTACTAAATGCTCTCCATTCAACTTCAGCAGCATCTGTGAATCAAATTTCCCTCTCAGTTATCACAGGGAAGGTTGTCTGTTAAACTGCTACTCTCTGGTTCCCCAAACCCTCCTGCAAATGCATTCTGTGGAACTCAGTTCTTCAGTTCTGAGACCAGTCACTTTAACAGATCATGAACAACACTATTTCAGGATGGGAAAAGGTGTGAGTGGAAAGAAAGCTGTGGAAAAAAAGAAGAAAATAGATGTAGAGGAGAGTTTGTAAACTGGCTGTGGTCACTTGTAATGAAGCAGCATTTCCTGCAGTCTGAAGCATCCTGTGAGTGCTTTTCATAAATGATTTCACTACAGAGGTAACAGAGGCTCTTGGAGTCATTGGCATATGCACTTTAAATCTGTAAATCTGTTTAAAGAGATAATGAGCTGTATTCTTCTCTCAGACTGAACTAAATCCTAAGTACTTCTCTGAAGTTAAATGTTTCTTCCTGACATATTCATGACATGTGCAGTCATGTAACAGCTAATTTCAGTGATTAACTGCATTTCACAGATGATGACCAGAAGAAACTGTGACATGAAGTATATTGCATCTCCTTTGTGTTTCAAAAATAATGAGAGCAAATTTTAATTACCTTTGTACTGTCATTAGAATAATCTGTTAACCTTCTGCTGTTGATTAATCCAAAGATAAATCCTTGTGCGAAGGAAAGGAAGAGACATTTTATTCTAAACACTTCATGTGTAATTACTTAAAGAATCTTCTATCCATAGAAAGATTTAGATTCTATTTTAAGAGGAGAAGAGTTTGAGGGTGGTGCATCAAATGATCTCATTTCATATGAAATAATTAAAATCAGTTAGCTGAGAAGGAAAAAAAAAATTCTTGGTAATCATTTAATTTTAAAAAGTCATTATTGGGAACTACTCCAGGATGCTGTAGCTGTGTGACAGCAAAGTCATCTTTTACTCACTAACATTTCATTTGGGAACTGTTATGTGGGAAATCTCTCTTTCTAAGGCACAGCAGGGGAAGTGAAAGTTCAGCTCTGAACTCCCTAATCAGAGAATCAGAGGATGGTTTGGGTTGGAAGGGACCTTTAAGATCATCCAGTTCCAACCCCCTCTGCCATGGGCAGGGACACCTTCTACTGGACCAGGTTGTTCAGAGCCCCATCCAGCCTGGCCTGAAGCACTCCCAGGAATGGGGCATCTCTGGTTTTGTTATGGATAGGATTTACAGAATCAGAGAATATCCTGAGCTGCAAGGGATCCACAAGCATCACTGAGTCCAGCTCCTGCTCCTGCACAGACACTCCAACAGTCCCAGCCTGTGCATCTCTGGGAGCATCATCCAAACACTGCTGGAGCTCTGGCAGCCTCGGGTGGGGCTGTGCCCATTCCCTGGGGAGCCTGGGCAGTGCCAGCACCCTCTGGGGAAGAACCTTTCCCTAAATCCAACCTAAACCTCCCCTGACTGAGCTCCATGCCATTCCCTCAGGGCTTATCACCAGGTAGAAGAGATCAATGTGTGCATCTCCACTGCCTCTCCTGGGGGTGTTAAAGACCACAGTGAATCTCCCTTCAGTCTCCTCCAGCTGAACAAGCCAAGTGCACTCAGCCTCTCATATGGTTTCCCTTCCAGACCCTTCATCATCCTCACTGCCCTCCTTTATTTGAGCCAGGAGCACTCACACAAAAGCCATCCTTGCTGGGCTGGTTGTGGCCATCACTCTTCTGGGCTGTGAGCTGGGGCTGAGGCTTTTTGTTGTGCACTTTGCAGTCTCCTCACTGCCTGGATCCTGCACCCAACCTCCAGTTTCTTGTTCTTACACTGTTTCTCCCTAGCCTTAGCTCACAGGAATTTTGGAAAGGTGCTGTTTTCAATGACAGCACCACGAGGGTCTGGGTCCCTGCCTGAGGCTTCTGCTGCTGGAAGTGAAACCAGCACTCTACAAAACCTTCAGATGCCACTGCAGTAGAAAGACTCTAATTCCTAAGACCCAAAATGTTCTTTTTGTGGATATTAATCCATCACTACACCTGCTAAAATCATAGAGGAATCAAAGTCCAGACTCAGGAAGTATTAACTTCTTCTCAGGCTGTGGCTTTCTGCATGGTGTGTATGACCCTGCCACACCAGCCCATCCTGAAAGAATGTACAATTTCATTTAGATTTTATTACTGTCCAATTCTTCTAAGCCTAGTGCTAGAAAACTGTAGCACTGAACCTCAAGATCCAAAACAAGGGGGGGTTTGTCCATGTGAGCTGGGCTTTATCTCACTGACCTTGAGCAATCTCTGAGGGATGATTCCTCAAAGCTTCTCAGCTCCACTTCTGGTCAACAGAGAAAGGTGAAGGGTCCAAATGACCCTCTGAACGTGTCCATCTTTAGCAATAATCCCAGAGTTAGGTTTCCACATCTGAACTGTTTCTGTGACCAAAAACAAGTGAGGAAAGCCTTGGAGATGGGTGGGCTCCTTGGATGGGCTTGGAGAGGCACCAGGGTGATACAAGCAAAAGAGGAAGCTTACAGAATTATTTAGGTGTATTTTGTGAACAGATAATTAGAATGTAGCACTGTGGACCTTTGTACCACGTTTTGTTACTTTTTAAAAAGCTTTCTTTCTCCCTTTTCTTTATTCCTCTCCTCTTACCTTGTCCAGAGATAAGGTCTGAACCACCTCAGGAATTTCATTCCTTCAGGGGTGACAAATGCATTCCTGAAGGAAGAACTGCAGGTATTGCAGAAGGTTTTTGCCATTTGGCTTTGCTCTGGGAATGGGAGGTGACAGAGCAGTTGGACACAGACAGGGTCTCCCTATGGCACTGTTTGAAAATAAAATTCACAGGGTAAAAAAAGTGAACAAACAGAGCTTAATAGAGCAGCACTTACTTCATCCCTTGAGGCACTGGTCCAAAATGAGCATTTCCAGTGGAACTGTTAAGTAATTGCTTATTTTTCTTAGAGAGGAGGCTTGAGGATTTTGATGCTCATTTACAGAGGTTTTATGTTGCACTGCAAATTTTTTCCACGTTCACATTAAATTAAAAGTAGGTCTAAACTGTCAAGCTAGCATAATTTTCAAAAACATTATGTAGCTTTTCTGTACCCCATTCATGATGTGCACAGGAGGGTTTTATTGCCATAAAACATAATTCACTGCTCTTCAGATGCAATCAATATTTCACTCTACCTTAAAAAAAAAAAAAAAAAAAAGAAGTTACCTTTTAATTCATCTATCAAAGAAAACAACTCTAGTATCATCATATCACCTTTCCCACGTTTGATGTACAAGTCAGTAGCTCATCATTACTTAGCAGAGGAAGTCTAAAGCTGAATTATTTTGATAAGTGTTGGAAATTTCAGACAGTTTTTCATGCACTTTGGATTCTTTGAAGTCCAAAGTAGTTCATCTGCCCATTGAAGCATCTTTTTTTTTTTTTTTTTTTTTTCTCCTGTTGTTTGTAGGGGTTTTTGTTTTGTTTTGTTTTGTTTTTTTTTTGTATTCTACACCACAGTTGTTCATGGCAAGCTTGGGATTCAGGGTTTTAAGGTTTGGTACCAAGGATAATATCAGTTAAGCAGTCCTCACTTGACTACCCAGTGGTTAAATATTGCTCACTCAATTTGCTCTTGGGGAGCTCATTTTGTAGTTGAAAAGGAAATGGCACTGAGGATAAATCTGCCTCAATGAAAAAGGGATGCAATGTAAGAGTTTTCAGTAGTTTTTCCTGTCATAAGAGAAGACCTGAGAGAATCAGTTACCAAAGTCAGTAAATGTCTAAATGGCAGTCTCAGCTAAGTGGAAGTGAATGATGAGCACTAAACATTTCTCTGAGGTGAGAGAGCACTTCCAAACATATTTTACCTAATTGCTCTCTTTATTGAAAGGAGATGGTAAATCTTTTTTTAAGACACCTTTTTTTTTTTTTATCTAGTTTCTAAAACTCTTCCTGCATTGTCACTGTAAACAACCAGTCTTAATGCCCATTTTCCACATCAGCATGACAAGAAACCAGCAGGTATTTAAGCAGCAAGGAAATTGAGCTCTGAATGACAGGAGCTTTCCTAGAACTGTACTAAACTAAACCTGAGAAGTGCTGATGCATCACCAACTCTTTTATTCTCTTTGGAACACCTGGAAGATTTCTTCCACCTCCAGTTCTTGGCTTTTGTCCTTGCTGGATGCAGCATTTCTTTAGGAATGGTGTTGGCATGAGAAGACTGCCCTGCTTCCCTCTTTTATTGTTTAGTTTCAGTCCAGATCAAATTTATTGTGCTGCTTCCAAATCCTTGGAGCCAGTGTTTATGTCAAGACATTGGCCCAGGGAAGTGATACATAAATCTGTGACTGCTTAAACCAGCAAGTTTGGGGTTTGGGAACTTCAGTTCTGGATTTGAAGGGAAAACCTTCATATTACCTTTAGAAAAAAAGGAAAAAAGTGAAATATAGGGAAACAATGAGGAAAACAGTGAGCTGAAACAGTGACAGGTGTCATTTTAATGCTCTGAGAGGGGTCTAGAATATGGAGGGGGGCTGTTCTGTCCTTTTTTGTATTGTGAGGAGATTTATATGACAAGCCTTCGATTAATGCCCTGAATGTTAAGCTGTGCAAGGTGTGCAGTGTTCAGTGCCAGCATGAGATGATTTATTCTTTATTCCATTTATTCATGGGCCTGCATGGAGAATTAACACCCCTGTTTCCTGTAGTTCCCAGAGCTGTTTGAGTGGTACAGACAGCACTGAGATCACAGATATGTGAGTCTTTAGAAGATGTGTGTGATGTTGGAGCTGCCACACCATATTTGCCAGGCTGCAGTGGACCCAAAACCCCATGGGATGGTTCAGAGATGGCCCACTTACCATTCCTGCTTGAAATAAGCTCAGGACCTTAAGATTCATCAGGAGTTTAGCCAAGAAATGAAGCTGGTGAAATGCTTTTCTTAGACTGTCACAGCATGTGCTGACAGTGTTTTATGTGCTATAAAATTAGAAGAGATTTTAAAATTCCCTTTCTCCCTCCCATGCCATTTCAAACCCCCAAAGAGACAATAATTACCAGGTGATAAGAAAGCACCTTCCCACATAAGAGCAGGCTTTCCAAACGAGAGGTGCATTGTATTAATCAGCTTGTGGCAGAGGAGCAGCTTCTCTACCTCTTTTCCAGCTGCCTTTTGCAGAAGATTCTTTAAGGTCTTCCTGGCCAACAAGTGATCACTCAGCTCCTTGTGCATGGGGGAATCTCTTGTGGAGGATCATTTGTGTGTTGGCTGAGAGATGTCTTGGGAAGCTGGGCTGAAACAGAGACCCAGGAGCAGTGCAGACAGTCCCATCTCACTCCCAGAGAGCCAAAGGGATATCTCTGATCTGCCTTTTCTAGTTGATAAGGTGCTGTGGGCATGAAAACAACCCTTACAGAACAACATGGTCCTTCACAGTTCCCTTTCAAAATTTATCTCGTACTTCTTCACTTCCTTTTTGATATCACTTGCAAACCAAATTTCCTGGTGGCTGTACAGCACTAGCAAACATTATATGAAATATTATTTCTCTCAGGTTTCTGATCTCACTTAAAGTTTCAATACATGCTGTCCTGGGACTGGCACATTATTCATATTCCATGCTGTATTTTGGGAAAGTGTAGAAATGCAGCAATGGAATGAGCAATATAAAGTATGGAAAGGGAAGTCTGGAGAGTTTAAGCAGTTAGTGAACTTCTAAATCCAAGTAGGTGCATCATCAGCCTAGCAATTGCTTATCTACAAACTCAGCTATATCCTGCTTGCCCTTCTTAGCAGATACAGCATCTCTGGACACTGAGTTCCCCATAGCAGTGCTCTGCTGGGTGATTAATTCAATGAGCTTTTTGGCACTATTTTCAGGGATGGGAAGAGAAAAACTGAGAGGGACACAAAATTAGAACTCAAAAGCCCAGTGCTCCTTATTGGAATTTCTTTAATGAAAGTTTCCTGTTCCTCATTGTGGATGTGTAAGAAAGAAAGTCTGAGCTGGGTGTTGTTTTTCTCCTGGTAAGAGCTGTTTTTAAACCTTATTCTTCACCCAGTGGGAGAAGGAATTTATGTGGAGGGACAGCCCACAGAAAATGCAGCACTATTAGCATCTGTAAAAGGTTTTTGAGACTTGGAATTATTGTATTTCCCCATATTTGCACAGACTTTAGTTTCTCATCTCAAACAAACCTAACCTGTGATGGTCTAAAGAAGCTGTTTATAACCTCCACATCTGCAATCTCCACAGTCAAAATTCAGCCTCTTGATGCTGCTGAATATTTTGCTCATCCTATAAAATTGTATGGTTAGGGAAGGAATTGTATTCAGACACCTTAGATTCACTTCACAGAAATTGGGAGAACTTGCCCATTCTCATCTCCTTTTTAAACTTCCATTATTAGAAGGGGAAATGTGGTTCAGCAAAATGGGCTCATATCTGCCAAGAAACATCTGGAATTTTTTATGTTCCTATATTAGGCTTAGCTATGAAAGCTGGCAGGGGCTGCTTTGGCAAATGGTCACCCGTTTGATGTATGCAGGCTTTTTTTGTCTTGCAGACAGTCTGTTTCTTGCCTGCCTTCTCCTGATGAATATTTAGGCTTGGGGAAGACACTGAGCTTCCTGGCAAGCACACACAGCACAAGCTGACAGCAGTCAGCAGTGTGTTGTGTTTTTGTCCAGATGTCCCAAGAGTGACAGGACCTGTCTGAACCATTTCTGAAAGGCAAAGGATTCTTATAAAATGCTGGATGTGTGATCAAGACAACGGTCTGAAATGGAAAAGAAAACCAAACAAACCCCAAAACCAACTTAAAAAGAAATTCCCTGTAAGTCAAGCAACTGTTGTGGTTCATGATGGGCATTCCTGCAGTGTAGGCAAACCCCCAGTGCTGACTCAGGGATAATAATTTGGTCCTGCACATCCTCCTGGCCTTTTGGCCCAACTCATTCCCTGTGTTGTGGGTGATATTTTTCTCTCGCCTTCCTGAGCTGTTCTTATTTTCTGTCTCTCCTGTGTGCTGCTTTCCTCTCACAGCCTCTGCTGCTGGACCAGAGGTTTCATGTGAATTCCTTTTCAGAAGGTATTTGAACCTTACCAGGCAGCTATCACATGAATGGGTGCATTTTGGAACCTGCTCTCATCCCTCCTTTTCTCAGCCACCTTTATTTTTGCAGAGTTCTGAGAGCAGGTTGGGATTATTCCCAGTGAATGCTGACTCTGTGCTCCAGAGCCATTCCTACAGCTGCTGTGCTTTGCTTTTGTGACTGCAACTCATAAATTCCTGAATAAATTCCAGGCAGTAAAGGCTCTGTGAGAAGAGTATTGCTTCCCACATTGCCACTTTGCTGAGGCAAAAACTAAAGTAGAGGGAGGCTGTACACACTCCTTTCTTTCAAGAGGTTGTGCAAATTGTCTTCTTGAGTCATCTGTCCTAAACTCCAGCCTCCAGCTTCTTTCCTCTCCCTCTCCCTCCTGTTTTACTCAGATCTTAGTGCTTCTCAATTCCACAGTGCTTTACTACAGGTAATGAAGTACAGTTACACCTCTCATTATCATTGCCATCTCTCTGTGCATTCAGTAATTATGCCAGGTGACTAATTGAATTTTGAATTTCAGCTAAGAAGCAATTACCATAAAGATCAAACATGATTACCAGCCTGTGCCCTGCCAGCCTTCCAGAAGGGGGTTAGGGAGGGAGTTTCATGGCTCTGTGCTCTCAAAAACAAATTGTGCTGCAGCCCTGGGTGATGCCTTTCCTCCTCCTGGTGCTCTGTGGGAATTCACTGCCACTACACAACAAAGGGGGAATTAATGACCTGTTGCACTAACCAGCAGGAAAAGCATTTTCTTAGACTACACCTGTCTCCCATGTGTGTTTTTTAGGCAGCTGTGTAGGTGGAAGTTCCCTCTCTGTGTAGGTGGAAGTGTTCTGGGCTGGGGAATCTTTCCCAGTAATTTGTGCACGATCCGTGCAAACACGAGTTGGATGATTGCCTGTTCCTTAAAACAATTGCATTACCCAGAGTGAAATGAGGGAAGTCTGTAAAATAAACATAGAGTGATTGTTCCACATCAAATGACAGGCCCATGCAGGCCAGTTTTTGTTTACCCCAAGCACCTAAATTTAGGAGTGAAGATGTTTCTATTTGCTGTAGGTGATTAAATCCCTCCCGTTGTCAATGTGGGGTCAATGGAAGAACAACTCAGCTCCATAAAGTAAATGGCTGTGGATCAACTGAATCTGTCTAGACTGTGCTGGCTACAATCTTGGGATCAATTAATTAGCTTAAATTTGGGAATTTAGTACAGTTTGATGGCCCTGATTGAGTAGATACCATGGACACCACAGGTGACCTCAATTTCTGCTGATGTGTCTGTGGCAGCACTGGACATTGTAACCTTCACTCACACGTGAAATCTGCATCAGGACATCAAAATTTCAGTGTCTGAATCTTGTGCTCATCATGGAGAGCAATGTAAGAATAGGATAAGTATGAAGAAAGACTCTCCTGGGTGTTCTTGTCATTTCCAGCAATCCAGGTGTCAGTGCCTTGCTGAAGTACAAGTGATGTCTGTGCTCCTTCTTTTGTGTGTGATACCTGGCCTTTCAGGAGAGATTAACTTGTGTAGCTGGGTGTGGAAATAAGCCCAACACAAATGCCAGAATTTTCTTTTGCAGCACATTTTTGGGAAGTCATACAATATCTGGTTTCTGTTGAGCTAGAAGTGAAGAAGTTTGGGTTGGGAGTTTAGCTGGACTTTTATATTTCATTGGACTTTTTTTTTCTCTGTTTATCTGTTTTTTCCTTGTGCTGAAAGCCAGGTGAAGGGAAAAGATGATAACAGTGCTTTGTAATCTCCATCTTTTTCTTCTTAAAGATATGTGGAGGTCTGAGCTGGAAACCTTTGGGTTCTGGGAATCTGCTGTCTCAGGGATTTACCTGCAGACTGCACAAAGCCTTGGGAGGCTGCAGGATTAACCCAGCATTTGTCAAGTGCTGCTGAGCCTCTTCACTGGGTTTTCTCTCCTTGTCTTCTGAGTGTTCCCTCTTCTGGGTGCTTCTGTAACAGCTCAGCTCTGTCATTTCAGAACAAGAGTTTCCTCAATCACAAGCCAATAAATAATTTCTTAAGGAAATTAATGTTATAGAGGGATAATAATTATATAATTGAATAATAATTATTTTATCATTCAGTTATTAATAGGAGGGTTATCACAGGAGCTATAAGCAATTTGGGATGAGGAAGGCAGCTTCCAGGATGATTCCCAAATCATCCTTCTGAGGAGTGATTGTCATGGGAAAGGGCAAGTTTGGGAATTGCTTACACTGCCCACACCTCAATCCTGAAACAATTCAAAATGAAGCTGTGAAGAAACAGAGTATTTACTATAAAAGAGTTATATTTTATGGAACAGTTTTGCTAACCTTGGAGGCATGAGGAGTGAAAAATATTGCAAGAAATTGTGTTTCCTGAGGTGAACCATGCAGGGATCAGAAAGTCAAACAGAAAGTGTGGGGGTTTTTTGTGAGAATTTTTACATTACCAGGTATTTCATGGAACAAGGTTGAAAAGAGCCACTTTTCTGTCAGTTGTTCCAATTCACTCTGTGGGATCTTTCTATTGTCACTGCTTGCTGCCAGGAGCCCCAGCCTGGGGCAAGGAGAGCTCAAGGCCAGGTTGGACAGGGCTTGGAGCAGCCTGGTCTGGTGGAAGGTGCTCCTGCCCATAGCAGGGGGTGGAACTGGATCACTTTAAAATCTTTTCCAACCCAGAATGTTCTGTGATCCTCTGTACAGACAGAATTGAGTACCTCAGGTGCCCTCAATCTTTGCAGGTCCCACAGAGGGTGCCTTGGGCTAGAAACCCAGAGAAATGTTTTTCTAAACTCTGAAGGAGCCTGGAGCATTCCTGAAAGATTCTGTTCCTGCCTTTGCTTTTGACCTGTTCTGTGACCTGGGTGAATCACTTGAGCTCTTCAGCAGATGGGAAATCGATGCAGCAAGTGAGCACAATTAGGCTGCTCGAGCTTCTTGTAAACCTTTTTAGGATTTCTTGGCAAAGGAAAACAATAGAAAACTCATCAAAGTTTCTAATGTGCTTGAAAGCCTGAGGACACATCAAGCTGAGCCAGACAGAGCTGAGTTTAGAAATATTTTTCTAGGGGAACATTTCTTGCCTCAGTTATGATTTATCTGCCTTCCAAGACTCTCCTATAAGTGCATTATATTTCTGTATAAATTCAAAAAAGCCACCCAGCTGTGACATCCAAAAAAAACCTCTTGGTTTTCAGGTTGATGTTGGCTGATGTACAAAGCAGTAAACATCAGTTGGATAACTGTTCCTGTCTCTTTATTTTTGTCAGAATATCCCTCATTCACAAATAAAATATGTGGAGAGAGATTTTTTTTCCCCAGTCTCCTGGATGTCACAATTATGCTGCTGTCACTTATAATTTCTAGAAATAGTAAGCAGTTGTCCTGATGCTTTGTGAATCCTACCTGGCTCAAGATTGTCACTGCAACAATCAGAAAAAAATAAAGCACCAAAGAGGGAGAGTGGCACATGAATAAATAATTTAGAGCCCCATGATTCAGCCCCTATTTTTAGAAGCTTGCTATTTTTCTCAGACTTTGAAAAGGGGCTAAGAATAGTCTATACATGAAGTGATGTGTGCCTTATGCAACACAGGTTTTTTTCTGTCCCATTTGATCTGACTCCTATGAAATCTGGGCAGCCAATCTGAAGAATTTGTATCATGCAGTTCCTGTTGGATTTACTGGGGATCATAGTGGATAAGTACCCAAGAGAAAAATTTTTTGCTTAATACCAAGCAAAATGTCTTATTTTGAACATTAAATGTAAAAATTGTTTGGAGGAGACACTGGGAGAATCTTGCAATGTCCCAGTGATTAGAAACCCTGTAAAAAAGGAATCCTTTAAATGGAGTTTGAATTCCTCATGAAATCCAACATTGGAAGAGACCAGAGTTAAACTCCATGTTGTGAGCAACTCCTGGGTTACAACATTCCACATTGGAATATTTTGGGTTGTTTTCCTCCTGTGTTCTTTGAATGTACGTAAAATTTTTCTTCAGGGGTAAAACCTGGGTCCAATTTACATTTACCAAACCTGTCAAGTGATTTTTGCTGCCCCAAAACTGTGTATTTCACAATCCATTTATTCAGCTCAGAAGATGTCATCCAGTTTTAATTGTGGCACTGAGACAAAACAGGTTTTCTGCACTGGCTCTTTGGATTTTACAGACCAGCATATCACAGAAAGTATTTTGATTTCTATCTAAGGGAAAATGTCACTTACTTGGGATTGCTTTCCATTGAAAAATTTGGAAAATTTGGCACAAGCACCTTCATGCTGAGGACACCATGGGCTTCTGTGCTGTGCCCAGAGTAGGAGGGTATTGGTGAGACATGAACCAAGACTAGGCTGCCAGTTGATATTCTGAAATAACAAGGTTGAACTTCACCTGTGGCAAACATGCAGAACTAACCTACCCTGAAAAGGATGGCAAATTGCTCAGCTAGGTCAGAGAGCAGTACATGGGCAAAAACAGCTCAACAGTTGTCTGAAAAAGTGAGGAAAAAATACAGATATAAGATATCAAAAAAAAAAGAATCACAGTGGAGAGATTTACCAGACTGTCTGTAATAGTTTTAGAAAACAATTACTGAAAATTCTTGGGGCTTCCACTTTTTAATCTGGACTGAGCAAGTCCTGTGGGTAGGGAGGTGGATAATGTGACCCACTGTGCTCTTGGAAGGTGTTCATTGCACCTGTGAGTCTCTGCCACAGCCCCTCCTAACCCACTTCCCAAAACCCTGAGTGCTCAGGGAGTGTGTTCAGTGGGATTCTGGGTTTGTGATTGATGGACCCTTCATTTCAGCTCAGCTGACAGCTAACATGGATCAGCAAGCTGCCAAAGCAGCCACACACCCTCAGCTCGGGGCTTAACAAGCTGTCTTATTTATTTATTCATTTTTCTGTTTATTCCCTTCACTCCAGTAGCTGATGAACTTGTCTCATGATTCCATGGCCACTCTGAAGAATCCAGGAGATGAAAGACACAAATAGCCAGAGAAGCCAGATTTCCATTTTAATAACTGGAAATGTAAACCTTGTCAAAAAGTCATCTACATGAAACACGGCAAGACAAGTAAAATCTCTTTCAAACCCAGCTTAGTTCCAGTTGTCAGGGACAAGATCCATTAGAGCAGTGCCTGCATGGAGTGTCTGGAATTGTCTTTCACTCACTAATGACTGAAGTGCTGAACTTCCTGCTGAGAATGACATCCACTTACCTTTACCCAGTGCTCCTGTCTCCTGTTTGTGTCGTGCTTTTAATGGACTTTTACTGACTAAACACAAGCCTGCCAGCAGGCCAATCCATACATATTGAGTTACCACTACCTGAAAGGCTTTGTGTTCTTCAATAGAGTCAATAAAAAAAAAAAAAAAAATACAAAAATGCCACTCATCAAACACTTCCCTTAACATACCCCATTCGGAAATTGCAGTTAGAAATGAAGTTAAGAGCTAGGTTTTACCTCATAAACTGATGTAGAACATTGTACCTGAGCTGTGTTTTAAAGCTGTTCCAGAAGATAATTTTATGCAGTTAATCACAGAACCACAGGGTGGCTGAGATCTGATCCAACCCACCTGCAGCCAGTTGCCCAGGAGCATGTTTTAAAAAATGTTTAAGTATCTTCAGAAAGGGAGATTCCACAACCTCCCTGGGCAACCTGTTCTAGTGTTCTGTCACCCTCACAGCAAAAATATGTCAGGGGATCTAAGGAGCAGGCAAATCACAGTTGGGATGACAAATATTGGATGTTACTGCTCCATTTTCTGTTAAGACACGCACTGAGAGCTCTTGAGAAGAGTCTCTGGCAGTGTTGTTAATAAAGTGTAATAAATAGGGGTGGGATTCATTTTACCTAAGTTCAGATGACTAAAAGACACTTTCGTGTTTGGGTTAAAGGTCCTTGAGTTGATTTGTGAAAAAGTGCTCTCATCCCATGCAGGTTTTGCCAGAATTAATCTGGTAATACTGGTGCTGAGTAGCAGAGATGCTGGAGAGAGTTATGGGAAAACTGGAAACAGAGTTGGGATGTCTCCCCCCCTTTATCAAACACTAGAGTGTGAGGAGTCCTTCAAAACCAATAAATAAGAGTCTGTGAGTTTCTCTCGTATCCTTCCATGTCAGATGAAAATAATTTTCTATTATTATTGAAGTATGGGCTCAAATCTGGGTTGATCAGATTCTTTTTATTGAAAAAATAAATATGCTGGAGTTTCTTAAAAGTTCTATTTGTCCTGAAAACAGACAGAGTTGTGATTATCACAGCCTTGGTTTTTTGATGAATGCAACACTAATTTTCTTCTGCATTCAAGGAACTTTTGCTCTCCACCTTGAATTTCTCACCTGCTCTTAAATGGTTCTAGTCCTGTAAGAGTAAAGCTCAGGCTCTGTATAGACTGGGTGTGTGGGCATGGGCATATAAATACATAAAAGTGAGACATTCCTGTAGGTGTTTGATTGTTTATCTGGATGTATTCTGTGAAGATCTATAAAATAATAGACTGAGCTGGACTTTCCCAAGAGCTGGAGTCAGGGAGAATTGGGTATCCCACTTGTATTCCTGCCAAGGCTTTGCTGTAGCCATCCTCAGATTTTTTACCTACCTTTTAGTGATGTGGAATGAAGTTCTTTAGTTTTTTACATCATCTTGGAGTCCACGAGAGCTGTGAATGTTGGTGCTGTTGTTGTGTGCCTGCTGTCCTTGGCTTTCCTGGTGGAATATGACTCTGATCAGCACCCCTGAGTCAGCCTTAGGGGAAACAGCACAATGCATTTGCAGCCTGCAGGGGTTGAAATTCATTCTGTGGAGGCTGGAAACCCTGAGCACTCCTGGATATTCCTTTGTGTTCAGGCAGTTCCCTTTCACCTCTGTCCTGGTTTCAAGGACAGGTGTCTGCCAATAAAAGCAGAAGCTTCTCTTTGAAATGGAGAATGTAAACCCCCTCCCTCCAAATTATTATTATAATTTTGAAATTAAGGGGCTCTCAGGCAAAGATAGGGGCATTAGGAATAACAGTTCTTTACTAGGAAAATTAAAATAGAAATACAGTAATACAAAAAAACAATCCCAAAACACTGCCAGAGTCAGAATCCAAGCTGACACCCGTCAGTCAGTCAGGGTGTTGGCACAGTCCCATTAAATGGTGGCTGCATCCTCCTGCAGTGGCAGATGTGGTTCAGCTGGAGCAGTGCTCCTGGAGAAGGTGCAGTTTTCCTCTGAAGGTCCAGGGATGATGTGGAAAGGTCTGGCTTTCCTCTGGAATCCAGTGGAAAGAAGGTACCTTGGTGTCCAAAATGTCAGTTTTTCTCTGGTAGGAAAGGCTTGGCTCCTCCTGGCTGGAGCATCTCCCATGGGATGATGGAATTTTATCAGCCATGCCCTGGGACTCACTGGCCATGAACAGGAGATCTCTCCTGGAGGGAGGATGGGCTGTGGCAAAGATAAAGATGATTGCCCCAGCTGGTTTAAAGCTGGCCCATGAGCAGATAATGTGTGCCAGGAGATCAGGGGCACTGCCCCACCCTGCTCCAACAGATGGGGACAGAATGCACATTGCTGGTCACATCCTGTATTGCAACCCAAGACAACTCCCTGCCTGTCTCCTGGACTGATGATTAAGCAGAAGAAACCAAGAGCCACAAATCTACAAAGGAAATCAACATTTTCAAGGTGGGAGAAGAGACCATAGATTGAGGCCCAGGAGTGAATTTTGGATGATGTGTCAAGAGCTCTGTGTGTAAAGGCTGAGTGCTGCCTGTGCCATCCTGAGTCATCTACTGCTCGTTAGTCATCTGCATGAACATTAAATATCTTTGGCCAGTTGTGTTATACCAGTGCAAGTGCACACAAAGCACAAATAACCATGTTGTAGCCACCAAATGTCTATTTGGTATATTCCTTCTTGAGAACAATCAGGAAGGAAGGGGAAATTATAAGAAGAGAAAGTACTCTGAGTTCTTCAGTATGTCATTTGTCCAGGAAAATGAAATTTTACATGATTGTTTTTCAACTAGAAAAAAATAGTGGTAATAGGTATGTTTTTTTATTATTAGCTCTTGTTACCCTAGGATGATCACGTAAGTGGTTCTTTTCTTCTTGTATGTTCATTGCTTGTTTCTACAGTGATGTTCTCCCCTATGATTCTTCCAGTTTTTTGGGTAGGTTTTTGGTTTTGTTTTTGTTTTTTTGTTTTTTTGTTTTTTTGGGTTTTTTTGGTGACAATCAGTAAGAAAAACTGAACTGTGTCTTTCTGCACTTCCAGAAAGACTCCTGCACTTTCTTGCCTTCAGTGAGGCTCTCATCCACTAAATGAGAGTGTTTCTCATTTAAAGCACTGGGTAAAAGAGCTGCATTATATCATCAAAAAAAAAACAGAGAGAAAGAGGGAGAGAAAAAGGAAGAGAGAGGGAGAAAAAGAAAGAGGGAGGGAGGGAGGAAGGAAGGAAGGAAGGAAGGAAGGAAGGAAGGAAGGAAGGAAGGAAGGAAGGAAGGAAGGAAGGAAGGAAGGAAGGAAGGAAGGAAGGAAGGAAGGAAGGAAGGAAGGAAGGAAGGAAGGAAGGGAAGGAAGGAAGGAAGGAAGGAAGGAAGGAAGGAAGGAAGGAAGGAAGGAAGGAAGGAAGGAAGGAAGGAAGGAAGGAAGGAAGGAAGGAAGGAAGGAAGGAAGGAAGGAAGGAAGGAAGGATGTTTACTGTGGGGTATAAATTAGCAATGACAGCTGGAGATTGGAATGAGAGATTCCCAAAGGCAGATCTGCTTGCTGCTGTTGTTTCTGGGATCTGGCTGATAGTGCAGGAGATCCTGGATGAGGGAAATTCATTTTGATTTCCCCCCTCCTGTTCATCCCCTCACCGTGTGGGAGATGTGCTGTGACAGCTCAGAGGGTGCTGCACGTTCCCAGTGCCTCACAGGATGGATTGTGTTTGTGCTCTCCACAGCTGAGCTGGAGGGATACAAGCAGGGAAAAGGAACAGTCAGAATGAGTAAAACAAGGGTTTGAATTAATGAAATAAGGGTTTCATATGAGCAGTACCCTGGAAGTGGGACTCAGCATCAGACTAAGCATCAGCTCATCTGGAGAGTCAGGATTTTTCTACAGAGGCTCAAAATCAACAATTCTGCACAGAGAGCTTCAGCACTGGCCAAAGGAGGGGACAAATGCAAAAGGGCTTTTAGGGATGTTAATCAGATCCTACCACCTAAACCCCACTCAGACTGTTTTGTTTAGTTTGGCTTTTCACTCCAAAAAGAAACAGTGGAAAAGTGCAAGTAGACAACAGCAATATGAAATTCAGTGATCTGTGTGGATACAGTGGCATCTGGAGCAACTGCAGGGACTGTTATTTTTTCACTTCCCTTCTCTGTAAGAAGAAGCACCTTTTCAAAACTCTCTTTACCTTTTCCAAAGGCTGGTGTCAGCAGCACATTTAGGACCATTTGATTTTCCTGCACTAAATGACCACGGCAAAATTCCAAAAAGAAATTGGGTAAAGGGCAGCAACAACATCATGATGAGTCCATCAGGAAGTTGCCTGTATTTGTCCTTTGGGGATCTTTCTGGATTTCCTGTTTTATTTTAATTCTCGTGTTTCTAAGAAACAGTTCAAAATAAGAATGGAAAAAAAGCCAAGAACCTCTTGCTTGGGGTTGGATGTGCCTTTGATGAGTGGAGGAAGGTTTAGGTTTGTACAGGAAAATTGCAGTTTTCTCTTGGAATTCCTTGGGATGAAGAGAGTGCTTGCTTGAGAGTAATTGAACTTCCCTCTTCACCCCAGTATTGCCACATGTAGTTCCCAGAGCCCTGCTGGGTGATGTTGAATTTGGACATTAAATCTCTGCTTCAGTAATTTGTGATTTTCACTTAGGACCTGTGAGAACTGGCACCTTGGGAAAACAGCAGGAATGGTTTCAGTTACAGTGTTCTCATACCCTTGCTGTCTTCTGAATTCATATTCTGTGAGGAAAAACTATTAATAAATACCTTTAAATACTTGTTCTGTAGATGTGTTTGTTACTTATTTCTCCTCAGTGGGTTTTTCCAGTCTTCACAGAAGTGGGATAAATTGATTTGCCTTGTAAATAATCTGTTCTGTCAATCTTTTCCTGAACCTGTGAAATGTCTAGGCTGTTTCAAGTCCAGCACAGAGTGTTCATCTCTCTTTTATTTTGGTCTGTACCAGGAAATGCCTACAGAGAATGCCTGGGCAATGGGACATGGGCTTCCAAGATAAACTACTCTCAGTGCGAGCCTATTCTGGATGACAAGGTCTGTATTTTTCCCTTCATTCTTCTCAATGACATTTCTCAGCATAAATGAATGCAAAACTAAACTTAAGGTTAACATGCTAATTTGGGACTTCTGAGAGAGATTCCATTTCTGTCTCTGAAACAAAACCTCCCTGTGAATTGAGGCAAATCACTTCTCCTCTCTCCATATCCCCTACTCACATGGTTTTTTAAAAAGGATGCTTTAGCTTGCTCTGTCCCTGATGATGTGTGTTTATGCAGATTTTTCCTAGCTTTGTTCAGGGCCTGCAGCTGCTACAGTAAATGTTAATAACAATAAGACCTAAAGCCTCTTTGGCTCTAAAAAATAAGTTCAACCAGCTGATTCCACCCTATATCTTCCCATTCTGAGATCTCATCAACAGCTGACCTTTACAGAGCTCAATGTCATTTCTCCTTAAGCAAATATGTAAAGGGGCAGCAACAGAAAAAAGTAGACTCAGGACCCAGCTGTCTTTAAGAGATAAAGCCAGTCTTGCATGACATAGGAGTTAGCAGATTTTAATTAGCATATGGGTTTAAGTTCCTTCAGAAGGGCTGTGAGGAATTATGCAAAGCCCTTTTCAGATGTCTCAGAGACATCACAAACATTCACCCCTCACACAGTTTAAGCCTTCAAGCCCTTCACACTCTTCCTCCTGTGTTGAGTGCTGTGGTGAGGCACAACCCCACAAAGACTTTGTGCTGTCTCTGCCAGGTGTGGCTTTTCCCTTTAGGAGCCAGGATGGAGCCCAGCAGCTGAGACTGGTTTGTTTTGGGGTTCATTCAGCTCATTCTGTCCTTGTAGCTGTGCCATGCCAGGGACAGGGAGGAGGAAGATGAGATCCCACATTTAGTACCAGGGGCTCTGTGGAGTGGTGCTGCAGCCCAGCAGCCAGGATGTGCTTAGGCTGTGGTGCAGCATCCACCCTGCAAGATCCTTGTGCTTGGTCAGTGTGGATTTTCAGCAGTGAATCAGAAAACAAATACCAGCTGCTGAGGAGGACCTGTTCTTACCCCCTGGCTAATTTAATCCCCCCTCCTTATCCTAGAGGCTTCTAGGGGTTAAGAAAAGCTGTGCCAGTACCTGACTGTCACCCAGAGGGACATTCAAGGTGTTCTAGCACTGTGGAGAGGCTCCCACAACAATTTAGGCCAACCTAAGCTGGGACCAACCCAGTGCAGCCCCTCCTTGCAATTCATTCCCATTTAAAATGAAAAGCTAACTTGCTGCTGGGTCATTTTTTTGGATGAATCAGGTCCCTAAACCATCTCAGTGCATTGTTGCAGGAGTGGTGGGGCCAGCACAAGCTGGGAGGACTGGGAGGGACAGACTGACCATGTCTTACAAGAGGGGATGTGGAGCAGCCAGTGCTGATTTGGAGAGTGGGGAGCAGAGCTGGGCAAAGACAGGATATCTGTGATGTGGTTTGGTGTCACAGGAAACCTGAGCTGAGAGCAGTGAGCTGCACCCACTCAGGAAAACGCTGCTGCATTTTAATAACACTTGGTATGTGTTTGCATGGCTCCCAGCAGTGGCTGTCTGTGCATGAGCAAATACAGAGGAGTTTTATTTGAAGAGGCTGGAGAAGTGTTGTGACTAGAGGATGGGATTATTCCCTTCACTCTGTTTTTGCTTTTAAAAACTTTGCAGCTATGGTGATAGCTTAAAACTCCTTAAATAGCATTTTTCTTAAACAGATGAAAGTGCAGATGTTCCCCCACCCTTGCTTACAGAGGCTTAAAAACTCATTTATTAGATCTTTAAAGATTTGTGACAAGCTTTGTAAATATTAATATTTGTGAATATTTTTGAAATCTCTCATAATGCTCAGTGTTACAGATGAATACTTTGTGATCTCAAAAAAAAATTAGGAAAAAGGAACAATCTCTGCAGATTTGCTCCATTGTGATTAAAGGTGAGATTCAGGCACACAAGTGGGTCTGTTGTTATTTACTGAGTTTAGCAGATGCTAAACATCAGCTGGGGGAGTAATGCCCTGTGATTTGTGTTTATTTTTAATCTAAAAAAACCAACACTGTTTTTAAACTTGACCACTCATAGGCAGAGTGCCAAAGAATCACATGGTTTTAATTCAGTGGTTGATAATAGAGGATAGGAACAGGACTTTTCACCATCAATCCCATGCTTTATGGCAGAGTTTTGGTAATGTAGCAGTAGAAATCTTAGGTTTTTTTCAGCTGTGGGTCAGTCTTAGGGGACATCAGCTCAGTAAAACACATTCACTGGGTTATATTAATGCATCATTGCTCTGCTTGTGGTTGAGACCTGTGGCAGTAGCTGATAAAACTGCTCTGGGACTGATTTGCTGCTGGATTCCCACTCTGACTGAGATCTAGTTCCTTAAATGTAGTTGTGTGGTGTAGTTTAAAATGTCCCAGTGTCTCCATGCATCTGGCAGGTGACTGTCCTTTGGAATACCTGTGTCCTTCATGTCCAGAGGAGGAAACAGAGCACCAGGAGAAGCTGAGGGAGTTGGGAAAGGGGCTCAGCCTGGAGAAAAGGGGGCTCAGGGGGGACCTTGTGGCTCTGCACAACTCCCTGACAGGAGGGGACAGCTGGGGGATTTGGACTCTGCTCCCAGGGAACAGGGACAGGAGAGGGAATGACCTCACATAGCACCAGGGGAGATTTAGATTGGATATTAGTGAAAAATTCTTTACTGAAAGCATTTTCAGACATTGCAACAGGCTGCCCAGGAGAGTGATGGAGTCACCATCACTGAAAGTGTTCAAAGAACTTGTGGATGTGGCACCTAGGGACAGGGTTTAGTGGTGAACAGGGTGGTGCTGAGGGAATGGTTGGAGTCAGTGATCTTAGAGGTCTTTTCCAGCCTTAAAAATTCTGATTCAGCAGCAGCCATGGAGATCAGCCACCAGGACCAGCTGGGAATGACAAGAGTCCCCAGTGCACCTCAGGGGACACAAGGTGTGTGTGCACAACAGCTTCTGACCCTTGCCTTGGGTGTTGGTGTCCTCTTGTCACACTGATCTCACCCTCTGAACAAATACTTTGCTACTCCTTCAGGCACAGGAACAAAATATAGAAATTATTTTGATCCAGCTGGCTGTTTGGTGGCACAATATGTGACAAATGGAAGGTTTCTCCTCAGCCTACAAGCTCCTGTGTTGTGAGGGCCTTCACTGCATCCGACACAAAAATCTCTGTGTTTTCTTCTTAGAAGGAAAGTGAGCGTCTCAGGCAGCAAAGATACATCTTAGCCTCCAAAAAGAGCTATCAATCAGGAACTTTGGTGTTGTGGTCTGTGGCAGCTGTACTTGAATTTGCTCCTGCTGATGTTTGGAGGTGGCTTCAAGCTGAGCAGCTGAGTTAGCCCCACGCTGGGCTCAGACTAATGGATCCTGCACAGGAGCACGGTCACATCAGCCACAGCAGCTCCCAGCTGGCTCAGAACGGGAAAGCAGTGAGCTCACAGTCATCTGGGATGACAAAGATACTTTCCAGTTGCTTCTGAAAGTCTTTGGAGAGGTTTCCTTAAGCTGTGCTGGTGCTGAGATCATCCTGGCACCAGGAGGAAATGGGAAGTGACTGACTGGCAGTGGCTGTGCAGCCTCCCAGGGAGACATGAGCTGTGAACACTGGTAGGACCTGTCAGTGAGTTCTGTTAGAGGAAGCAAGATGGTCTAATAGTGCTCTTAAGGGTGGTTATTGATTCAAATCACTCAATGAATTGTTTAGGACAGGTTAAGCAGTCATTCTAGCTGAAGCAAGGGGAGAAGTGCCCTAGAGAATTTCTCTGTCATTAACCTGAAGCCTGCCTGTGGGGAACCCAGCATGCCTTGGATGTGCTAAGGAGTGCAGGTGATTGTGCTGCCATTCCTCAGTTTACCTGGTAGAAGCTCCTGGGAGACACCTCTGCCCTGCCTGGTGTAACATGATTGCCATGTGTGATGTCCTGGAATGGGATTGCAGTGGTGTGACCTGCTGTGGCCAGGGGCTAAAACCATCCCTGGAGTCCCCATCCCTGGAGTCCCCATCCCTGGAACTGTTCCAGGTGAAGCTGGACCAGGACCATGGCAGGAATCATCACTAAGGTCCCTTCTGACCCAAACCATTCCAGGATTCCATGATCTCCTTCTCTAGCTCATTCCTAATCTAGCAACCCCCCTCCTAAGCCTGAATAGAATTTACATCTCTGTTTCAGTGAAGTGAAGCATCTTCCTGAAAGCAGAAGGATATTGGGTAACAGGAGAAGGTTGTTGACATTTCAAATGTATTGGTGTCCAAGAGGCTGAGCCAGAAAAGAGCTGTGCAAGTATTTTACATGAGCTGAGCTTTGGGGAACAAACACATCATTTTCTGGGCTTTCACGTGCTTTTCAGCCCTGAAGGTGTGACCTCCCATTCCAGCAGAGATGCAGATTGCATGTAGCTGGTGGAAAGTGATCTTGCCACCCTGTCAGCTCAGTTTTCTGTAAGCACTAAGGCACTTCTTGTTTCTGTGATGTTTGAATTTGCCTTCAGGAAACCTTGTTAGCATCGGAAGTAGAAAATATAAAAGTCGTGCCTGTTTTTCCTTCAGCATCAGTGCATCAAACAGGAGCTTAATAATTTTATTTTTCCAATTAATTTGCTCATGTTTTGAACCACACCTTCTTAAAACTGGAATGAAGTTAAAATAATGGTTAGGAGCCAAAGGAAGGTCAGACTTAAAAAGCAGGAAAAACACAAGGTTTGCCATCTTCCAGGAGATTTCTAGCACTAAATGAGCAATTCTGAAAAACGGTTCTTAGTCAGAGGGTTTGGGTTTGGATAGTGCTGCAAGAAGCACTGAGTTGGATTCAATGATATTATTGGATCCCTTGAGATGTTCTGTGATCCTCTGGCTCTGTGAATTAAGGAGGAGAGTCAATGAGCCCTGCAGTTTGCCAGGGCATTGTTGAATAAAGCAGCATTGTACAGGTGGGCACATCAGGTCAAGTGAGTTTTCTTTCCCTTCAGGTGTCCCCTCCACTGAAGGATAAATAAAACACAGTGTGGAATTTGCATTCCAGAGCTTCATTCTGTTGCTTTTTTTTCTTTTCACCTCCAGGCAATTCAGAAAATGGGCTTGTGGATGGGGAAGTTTATTTTAGGGGATTTTATAATGGACTTAAAAATACTCTGCGTGGTTGAATTCTATCCAGAAACAGCACATTACTCTGTGAGCTGAAGATACAGGCAGGTTTCAGCACAAAAATGCTTCCAAGAGAGCTCCCTGGCTCTCTGGCACAGTGCTGGAAGATGCTTATCTTCACAGAACAATGGAACAGATTAACTACAGCTGCTGGTTGTAGTTTCAGCCAAACATTCATTCACTGACAAATTCCTTTCACTGGAGTAAAATGTTAAGGGAAATTATAAGGGGAAAAAATGAAAAAAAAAAAAAAAAAAAAGAAATTCAACCAAAATTTTAAAAGAATTATGCTATTTGTAGGGGTTTTCTTTCATATTTTTATCACAAGGGAGGAAATGTAGGTGGTTGGTTTTTAGGAGTCTTGTTCTTCTGAAGGAGGGCAGCATCCCAACATGGGGAGCAACCTGCTTAACTTGCAAAGAAATAAATTACAAAACTAATTAATAAATAAATATATTTTTCAGGGGCATTTAGTCTTCCAGTAGCAAATCTCTTTTTAGCCAGCTTCAGGATTTCTCTGAACAGTGTCTTTCTACTTCTTCCTAGCCAGGCAGAGAGAGGAGATGCTTCTCCTTTCTCCAAAGACAACAGCAGCCCACCAATAAAGATATTTCTGCAAGGTCAGATTTTGATCACTAAATCTGTAAATTCACTGATTAGATGGGAGCACTTCTGTACCTATTTTTTTGTTTACAGGATCAAGAACCTACCAACAATCTCCCCCACATCCTAGGAAATAAACACTAATACAGGAAATTTCAGCACATATTTGTGTTGCTGCTAAAAACAACAGGATCCCTGGTTTGTCAGGCTCTCCCAGAACTGAAGGGACACCACCAGGTTCCAGCTCTTTTAGTCTGCATTGATTGTGCTCTGGATTTGAAGGATAAAGGTCATAGCCTGCAAAGAATGTCCCTCAGAGGAAAATCTGCCTGTAGGGGAAGGGCTTGTTATTTATTCTTACTGACATTTTTGTGTGAAAACCAAGCCCTTTGAGCAGGAAAATGGCATAACCTGGCTCATTAAGACTGTGCTGTTTCCTAAGAAAACAATGTTTTATAACTTTTGAAACTCTGAGAAGATATGTCTTTGGTAGATTTGTCACCTAAAATGACAAAGGTTTAAAATAAGAACACCTGAGGAAATGGAGAAAAAAAATATGTAAGAAAAAAAAGGAAAAGTGGGGACAAAATAACTTTTTTTGAGATATTTGTAAGAAACTGTGGACAAATCCCAAACTGAAATGACACCAAGCCTGTACTTGTGTGCCTGGGCAGGATGTTTGCCCTACACAGAGGCATCAGCCCTGGGACTATTATGTCATTGTAAAGTTGAGAAAATTAACTACTGTTTTCTGAAGTGATAAACTGTTCTGAATGCAGTGCTTGGAGACTGATGCTGATTTAATCCTGTTATCTCTTTACCTCCAGAGGAAGTATGCGCTGCATTACAAGATTGCTCTCATCATAAACTACCTGGGCCACTGTATTTCAGTAGGGGCCCTTATAGTTGCCTTTATGCTTTTCTTGTGCTTGAGGTGAGTAATGTGTTTGCATGTTTCTAACTCGGTTGGGTGATGCTTTCTGGGTTGCTCCAGCCCTTTTCATGACTCTGTCCAGTTCGTGGATGGTCCTGAAAGTGGTCATGGCTTTGATGTTCCTGAGCACATCCGTGGTTTTGCTGACTTAATGTGCTGGAGGAGTTCCTCCTGAGCACAGGAGCTAAAGCCTGCTTGGATTCAGGGAAAGAATGAACGTGATTTATTGATGCAGCACAAAAAAAAAAAAAAAAAAGTGAGCACAGTGTTCTTCATTAAGGGAAACCAGGATCTGAGAGTGTCAAGTTGTAAGTTTTGGGGGCAAATTTTGTTTTCTCACAAGGCAGAACATGGTAATGTCTTGCATTCCCTGACAGCTAAAAACTCAGATCTGAATCAAAGGAGACAGAACAAAATCTTTCCATTTTGCTTTGGGTTAATTTTGGTTTTTCTTTCATTAAAGGGCTTAGAAGTTCTCTTAAATAAAAAGAGGAACATCATTAGTGGAGCTTAATCCCCAGCAGTGCTCATGAAATGATGAATGCAAATCAAGGAGACTGCATAGAAACCCTTCCCTGATCTGGTCCAGGGTGCAGAAGGGAGTTTGGCAAATGGAGATGTCAGTGAAAGCAGACTTAGGGCTACAGGGGAAGAGAAGGGACAGGAGGAAAGGCAAATTAGAGGAAGTAGATGTGGATCAGTCATTATATGTATGTCCACAGCCTGAATCACAGGAATATATTTTCATTGGAGTGGCTTGGTGGGTTAATTCTCTATTATTTCTTGGATTCCATGACTGGCATTTCTGTATAATTTGTGCTGTGCTGTCCAGAAGAGTTCAACCTGAACTTAAAACTGGCTCCACTGAGTGCTGTGCAATGATAATCCTTAAGAAAAAACTTTTCCTAATAGCAGAGGACAAACTGTGGGTGGAGGACCAGGATTACAGCAGGATGATTGACAGTGACCTCAGTGCAAGAATTACTGTTTTCCTGGAGCAGAGCATCCCTAAAGTCTTAGCTAAGTCTTCTGAGCATTCCTAACAAGGCCTTTTCTAATAACAATAGGAATCTTCTTACACTCCAGCATATATAAACAGAATAATCTATGCTAATGGAAACAAAAAAAACCCACCCACCTTTAAAAAGAAAACGTTAAATGAGAACTTTTATGATGCATCAATTTAAACTTCCATTTCAAGCCCTCTGTAGTGCATGTAGAGCTAATTCCCACAGTGCTTGGAGACCTGAATTAATTTGCATTGAATAAAGAATGAAAACCATTCATTGCAGTAACAATATTCCCTGCTTTTATGCTCAGTCTTTTGTAAATGCTTGAGTAAATAACACAAAAACAATTAGGTAGGATGGTATAAATGTATCCAACTTCAAACATGGATGTGGCCCAGGTGAACTCTTCTAAATTGTTCTTCTGTTATTTAAACTTTAAGGTTTAAATTTTGCAGTCAGCTTCAGTATTAAAAACAACATCTGAGTAGTGGTAATTAAGTATTTCCCTGTACATGCTGTGAATTAAGATAGTCCATCTTCTCAAATTCACATTGTGTCATGCAAAACGTGTCCAGTGTGCAGCCAGAGTTAACCAGCATGAGATTCCTTAGAGTCTGTCAATACACATCCATTTTCCAAAGTTCTAGAGATGTTCCAGTGAAGGCAACCCAAATTCATGTTTCATTCCAGGTTGTCCCTACCCAAATTTTAGTTTATAGACATCTTCATCACATTTACCTCTATAAAGTGCCCCAAGAACAAATCAGTTTTGATAATGAATTTCTGTTATTTGGGCTTTTTTTTTAATGCTGTTTTATTTTGGATGGAAGAAGATATGATGGAATTGGATGAAAGGAGATAATTTAGGTAATTCCTGGCCAAAAAAAGCCAATCTGATAGCTCCTCATCTTGACCTAGAGTAGAAATCTGCCAGTTCCTTTTTCCAGCCCCACTCCATCCATCTACCTCACTCCATGGTGAGGGTGAAAATAGAGGAGACCTCCAGGAAGATTCAAGTTTTACATCTGCTCCCAAATTTTGTGCTTCTCTCATGACCTGCTCTGTCAGTGCAGGTGGATCCCAAAGGCTCAGCCTTGTCTCAAGGGGGAGGCTGGAGCACACCTGCTCTGTTGGAACATAACTGCTGGCAAGGCTTTGGGATCTCCCACTCTGGAATTTTTAGGAGCAGGTGAAATATTTGGCTGGCATGGCAAAAGGTGTTGCTGTGGTGTTCAGCTGGTCAGAAGGGTGTTCTGCTTTTGGAAATGAGCTTCACCATCACTAGTGTTGCCCCAGCCCAGTGGGGCTCAGTCCTCCAACTTGTTCCTCAGTTGTGCTGAAGTGGGAAGAGGAAAGGAACTGGATCTCGACCCTATTTTTCCAAATTTCTCCTGTCACCTTGTACCCAGCTTCATTCTTTCCTGATTCCTTAAGCAACTTCATCCTCTATCACAACCCACCCTCCATTTAGCAGCAAAGTCCTACTGCCCTAAACACTGAGGAATCACATGCCTGATTTAAGGGACAGGAATCTCAGTTGTAGCAGCAGGTGATGAAATAATCTGCAGTTGTGTCCATGAGACCCCAGCACAGCTAGAGGGGGTGAGAGCTCAGCCAGGGCCCCCCTTTTCCTGTGAAGACCCATTTTAGCCTTGTTTTCTCCACTTCTGTCACATCTGAACCTGTGCAGTGACAAACAAGCCAGTAAACATTTCATTTAGCACCTAAATAATAAAAAGTGAAGGAAAGGGCTTGATTGTTGCTGGCACACTGGCTGAATGCCAGTGAGTCACTGAGGCAGCTCCTGAAGATCCAAGTCAACAACAGTTTCTCAAGGTCTAAATGTAAGTGGTCTTAAAATTGTGAGAGCTGTGCTGTCTATACCATGCAAAAACAAACAACTCACAAACAGAAGGGAATACACCAAGAAGAAAAAACAATTTGTGCACAAAGTGTGCTGTAGAGGTGGATTGATCTCTGATGCAGCCCCTGGAGAGATGTGCTCAGGACACTTCACTTGGCATTGTGCAATGGATCTGCACTGCTGGGATTCTCAGAGTCTGTTTTCATTAATAGTCAAGGTTTGCTCCCTCCCTCAGGTGCACACAGGCAGCTCCCACTGACTCAGCCTCATCATCCCTCTGAATCACAATCTTGCTCTGCTGAAGCAGAAATTTTCCATAGAAGGAATCCTGCTATCAGTAATACCAATCAATCTGAAGAAAAAGAAAATAATAAAAAGAAAAAAATCCAAAGGATTAAAATACTTATTTTGAATCACATTTTTCTTCTGCTGTTGCTGACAATGCAGAAACCCAAATTGCTTTGTCCTGGATTTTCCCTTGTCACTGTGCTGTTAGAGCATCCTCTGAGGATAAGAGTCTTTTGTAAAACTCCTGACTTGTTATTAAACAGTGTGCTGGCAGTGGCCAGCAGTGACCTGAGTGGATTCCATCAGAAGTTTTATTTGTGCAGTGGTTATCAGAGAAGAAGGTATTTGTTCTGGGAAGCATCCACGTCCCTGCTGAGTTTTGAATCCAATAAAGGATGGTGCTGACAGGAAGATAGGCTGCAGATTAAAAATGACATGTCCTTGCTGGATAAAGGCAGCTCTAAAAACAACCAAACCCACAAATATTGTCGTAACATCTTTTGTCACTACTATGGTGGCAGTGAAAGCAAATTGAGCTTTTGAGGGAAATTCTGCTTTCCTGTTGCCCTTAAATTTAGCTCTTTCTAATTCCCCATTAAAGCATCTGATACTTTTTTTTCATTGTCCTGAGGCACTGTCCCCATTCTTTCTTATGATTACATACAGATTTCCTAAATCCCACCTATTATTTCTTCCCAAAAACCTGGAACATTTTTTTTCCTAAAACAATATAGTCACTTCTTTTTTTCCTTCCTCCCCTAGCCGTCCCCTATCTTAACTTTCCTTTATCCTCTCCTGTTCCAAGCTCCTTTGAACTGCCCTGTTGCTCTTCAGTCTGGTGCAGGATTGGCAGGATTGCTGCTGCAGGTTTCTGTCTGTAAGAATGGAAGAGTTTGATTAAATGATTTGTAGAAACCTGTCAGGAGAAATGCAGAGCAGGTTTGGTAAAGCACAGTGATGTGACACCTCTCAGAACCTGCAGACTGAGGATATCTCAGTGGGGAGGAATCTGCACCATTAGTTCTGGTTTGCATTTAAATGGATGAGGTTTCTGATGTGATAAGAGCAGAGCAGGCTCCACATCTAAGGCACAATCATTTCTTGTGGAGCAAGAGGAAAGAGCAACTCCCAGGCCAGGACATCACCTAACAGAGTTGCTGTCAGTGCTCCATGTCCCCCCCTCACCTCCTGCCTTCCCACCCAGCCTAGTTCAGTCTGTTCCATCAACAGCAGAGCCTTCATTAATGATGGAGGCAAGTTTAAACTTCACCATAAATCCTGGGGTGGGATGGCTGCAGTGGCTGTGGGTTTGAGCACAGCTCTGTCCCACCTGTAACAGTCCACAGTAAAGTCCACAGAGGAAGGCAGGAATGAAAATTATGGAGCTCTGTAAATAAGAACAAACCCAATGAGAGGCAGCATCTTTAAGTACAAAACATCTTGAGTGCCTGTACTGCCTGAATCTCTGTGAAGTCTCATCCAGTGAACTCAGATGAAGGCCAGGAACACTTCACCTATTGATTAACCCCAGGCCATTGCCTTTGATTCCCACTGCCTTTACTTGCCCCCTCTTCATCTTACATCTGTAGGATTTGTTTTTACACTCTTTGTATAGAGCCTACCCCACAAAAATAAAACTCCAGAGAGCAGGGCCCTCATGAACTCCTGCAATAATACCAGTAATTGAAAGTGTGCCCAGAGAGCTCTGTTCTTAAAATGTGAAAGGATTCACAAGCTGCACCTGAAACTGTGGCACTGGAACCTAGCACAATGAAAGCCACTGAGGAGTGCTGTTGCTGCCTATAAATACATCACCAGTGGATAAACACTGGAAACTGAAGAGCTGCTTCTGATCAAGGACAGTGTCAGTGCAAGAAAAAATGGGTATAGGTGCTCTACAGACAAATTTGTGAGTGTATATGAAAGGATGATTCCCACCCACAGAGCAGAGGGGTCCCACAGCAGTGTGGAAAAATTCAAGTTGGAGTCAAACTAGAGTAGCAGGAATCTATGAAATGTTTTTGCTCAGTTCCTTTCTTGACATGAGGTTTGGAGGCTGCTTTCTGTCCTGTGCTAGAAATATGTTACTGCTGGTATATTTCTGTTGCTGCCAAGATTTTGGCTGTGAGTTTTTGGAGATGGACATGAACTTCTTTGAATTCTGATTATAGAACTGCTCTTACAAGATCTAGATCTATGTTGACTGACAAGCTAAAACTTGTCTGTGTTCTACTTCTGATGATGATGGAATGATTTTGGGAACAGTGGAGAAAACATTGCAAGTTTTCCAAGATTTCAGAGAAAGGAGGAAAGCAAGTTGGGTCTTTGCAATTTATATATAAATCATACTTTGGAGTGCAATGTTATTTAAAAAAAAAACCAAACCAAACAAAACAAACAAACCAAAAAAAAAAAACCAAAACAAACAACAGCAACAAAAAAACCCCAACATATCCTGAGTCATCTCTGAGAAGGAAAATCAGAGTTTGTTTACAAGATGCTGTTCAGAGTTATGAACTGCAGATGCACCTGCAGCTGTTCAAGTGCTAAATGGTTCAATTTCAGTTTTCACCCATGGAATTGCACATGTAGGTCCCTCACTAACTAGTTAGTTCAGCACTCAGGAACCTTCTCTTCTGCCAATCTAAAATATAATATAGGTGCTGGAGGGTGTCCAGAGAAGGGAACTGAGCTGGGGAAGGCTCTGTAGCCCCAAGAGAGGCTGAGACAGTTGGGAAAGGGGCTCAGCCTGGAGAAATGGGGGATCAGGGGGGACCCTGTGGCTCTGCACAACTCCCTGACAGGAGGGGACACCTGGAGGTGTCGGGTTCTGCTCCCAGGAACCAGGGACAGGACCAGAGGACATGGCCTCAAGCTGTTTCAGGGGAAGTTTAGGTTGGATATTAGGAAAATTTTTTTCACTGGAAGAGTGGTCAGGCATTGGAACAGGCTGTCCAGGGCAGTGGTGGAGCCATCATCCCTGTAAATGCTCAAAAAACATGTGGATGTGGCACTTGGGGACAGGGTTTAGTGGTGCTGGGTCAATGGTTGATGATCTTGTAGGGCTTTTCCAACCTGAGCAATTCCATGGTTCTGTGAATTCTGCTGGTTCACATTGCTCTGTCAGCTAGAACATGAGAGAGGGGAGAGGTGGATGTTTCTGTCACCCCAAAATGGGCCATGGACACCCCTGGCAGCCTCTGGGCTGCCTCTGCCTGTTCTGGGAACAGCAGCTTCCCTGGGGATGTGCCCAGGCTGAGCCACATCTCCTAATGCCCAGTGAGCACCATGAGAATGAGGAATTTACACCAAGCACAAGAATGATTATTTGGGAGGTTTCCAATCTTTCCAGACTTTCTGGCCAAATGCTCCAAAATAATTAAATATTTCACACCATGTTTTGGTGTAAATGAGGCCAAGGAGAGTGTGAACAGCAGCATCAGCAGCTCAGTCTTTCCTCCTTAGTTTATCACCACAGTATCTGCAAATGTAGACAATGTGATAAACTTTGCTAATTGTGTAATTGTTTTAAAACTAAAATAAAATTTTAAAAAGGCATAACCTTTGAATTCCCTAGCTGGTCATGTAAATTAATTTAATTTCCGATTTTGGGCTTTTTTATATAATCCCATAAGGGATTATGAATGAGGACATGGTGTGCACTTGTATTTCCACAAACAGTAGCTGTGAGATAGATCAACTACTCTGAGCTGGCACTGTGTGGCTTCTGCAGTCCTGTCTCTGATTTGTGCAATCCTGCTGCAGTGCTCACTCTCCATGGAAAACATTCATCTTTCCACAGTGTGGGCTGATAAGTACAACCTGTGTCAGAAAGCCTGAGCTGCAAGGTGTTTTCTGCTCAAAAAGATACTTTGCAGCCCTGTTTTCTCTTTATTCAGAAATTACTGACATCTGAGCACCATTTAGAGCAAATTAGAGCAGAGTCCTAAATCTTTTTCTTCAGCCACAATCACATGCTGCACTAAATGAAGTCATCTGTATTTTTATCATTCTTGAGAAAATCGGGAATTTCCTGGATGACCTGATGGCACAGTCAAGGTGGAGTTGTGTTCTTGGAGTGTGCAAGGCTGGGTTTCAGTTCCCCCTTATTTAAGCAGTGAGCTCAGGGGCTGCCCTGCCTGCTGGGTGTTGTGTTGGCTGCATCCTTCCCACCCTGAACACCAGTGCTGAAAGCCTTTGTGTCCAAGGCACGCAGGATGCCCCATGTCCTGTGATTAAAAACTGGCTTGAAGGCAGGAGAGTGAAGCTTTGGAAAAGACAAATGCAGAAACAGTTCCACAGTAGGTTTATTTTTAGGGTCTTTGCACATCCTAAATACTCACAGAAGCTGCTGCTTCTCCTCTTCACCCTGAGCATTTCACTCCTGTCCTTGTGACAAAGCTGTCACTTCCCTCCAGGCTTCCATTCTTCCCTTGCTTTTCCCCTTGCTTTTCCTGTGGGAATATTTACATTCCCCCAGGCAACTGCCACCAAGAAGCTGATTTTCCCTGCCAGCCTCTCCAGCTGCTGTTCCCATCTGGAAGCATTAAGAGTTCCAGAATTTGTGCACTGATGGAGCACACAGGGAAACCATGGGGACCTCAGGGGAGGCTTCCATGTGGGTGAAAGCAAACAGGGCCTGACAGGCACAGAGGCACAGAGCCTGGAAAATAACTTGCTGGGAGGTATTCTTCCCACTCTGTGCCATTTATGGCTTGTACATGTGCTTTACCTGCCCTAGAAAAGACTAAAGAGGGGAAATATTTTTTTTAAGTATTGCCCATGATTCTCCTTCTGGCGTGTTGCAGGCATGGAATAGGAATGGCTCCATCAAAGTGCACTCCTATTTCTTCTATCAGCTGTTTCCAGAGAGACTTTGGGACAGTAGTCTTAATTGAACATCATTATTAATGGAATACTACATGAATTAATAGAAGGTTTCCAAGCTTCCTTAATAAAGTTTTCATTTGCAATTATTTCTATGCAGATGATTCAACTAATTCAGCGAGCTTTCAACCACGCTGGCACATTATTATGATTGTTAATGTTAATTGTTTGTCTCATGCTTTGAATCAGAAAATAGTGGCTCTGTGCATCCCAGAGGAAAAATACCACTGTATGGATAGAGTGAGAAAAAAAACCCCAATAAATCAACAGAAAGCTACTTTGAGTTTTACCAGGGCTATTTATAGATGTCCATTTCTGAATCAATGAGGCCACCTTTACAGAAAGAGTTGATGTGATTTTCTTTCTGCCTTTCCAGATCTCACAATTTTGCAAGTCAAAGGAGTGGGGTTTCTATTTCTCTGCTTTTTCTGTTGAATCACACAATTAAGGTCATTTGGTGGAAATAATCACCAGGACATCTCTCTCTAGCAACAATCAGAAGCTCTCTCTGCCCATCTCTGGCCCAGCTGCAGTTAGCTGCTGGAGAATTCTGCTTTTCTTTCCCTCTGCTGCTGTTTTTGTTCGTGGAAGCCCAGCTCTGACACCCTGTGCACGAGGCAGTTCAGGATGTTGGGGGTAGGACACAGAGTCAGGGAACAACATGGTCTGTTCTGAGATCAAATAAAGGGGTTGTTGTGTGCAATTTCTCACAATACACCTCACTTTTGATTTACTAATTAGGAAGGCCAAGGAGAAGCATGTTAGCTTTCACCTTAATTGCTTCTTCATGTCCAGCCTGCTGCAGAGCTGAGCCCAGTGCTCTGTGTGTGGTGAGAGGGAGGTTTATCCCAAATCCCAGATAATCTCATTGGGTGTGGCCAGCACAGCCAGAGACAGGCTCTGGGACTCTGGATTCACTGGAATACACACACCTTCTATAGACCCATGGAGATCCATTGCAGTTGGAGTAGATCTCCAAGACCCTTGACTCCAACCATTACCCCAGCACTGCCAGGTCCACTGTTAAACCCTGTCCCCAGGGTCCACATCTAAATGTTTTCTGAGCACTTCCAGGGATGGTGACTCCACCACTGCCCTGGACAGACTCTTTCAATGCCTGAAAATCCTTTCAGCAAAGAAATTTTTTTTCTAATACCCAATCTGAATCTCCCCTGCTGCAACTTGAGGCCATTTCCTCTGGTCCTGTCCTTTGTTCCCTGGGAGAAGAGCCTGATGCCCACCTGGCTGCCCCCTCCTGACAGGGAATTCTAGAGATTGAGGATTCCCCTGAGCCTCCTTTTCTGCTCCTCATCAAACTTGTGCTTCAAATTCTTCCCCAGATTTGTTTCCCATCTATGCACAAGCTCCACTCTTGTTGCCCCCAAATTCCTGCAAATATAAAACAAGGCACTTCATAACTCAGTCTGCTATGAGAGTGTGCTGTCACTTGCTACACTCCTCTACCCAAAACCTCACATCATCAGCCTTTGAAACAGGTTTGGTGTTATGTAGACCAAGCCATGATGAAAGAAACACAAAATTCTCCTGCTGACACCATCCTTGGAGCCAGGTATTGATGAGCTCTTCCTTCCTTCATCATTCCTTCCAACTGGAAGGATAGAGGAGAATGCTATTTGTGCTTCTTGTCCCTTAACCAGTTGATGGGTCATGAAGACATGAAAACATCAGGAAATGAGGACAGCTGTGCTCCAGCCCACAGCAGGACTCCTGTGCATCAGGCCCTTGTCAGAAACTGCTGCCTTTCAGGAGGAGGTGTCTGGATACCATTCAGCACTGGCTCTTAAGAAATCATGAGGAGCCAATGAACCCTTTCATTCACAAAGCCAAGATGCCTCCAGTGGCAGTATCTTTTCTCTGCATGTCAGAAATTGTCTGTCCTTTTCTCAAGGAAGTCCTTTCCCTTCTGCCTGCTCCTTCACTCAGGGTGACACACACCTCTTGGTTGTGCCTGTCTGACCTTGCTGTATTTCAGGGGGATATTTCCTGTCCCAAACCTGCTGTCAAGCACACCCAGAAGTGAAATTCTGCATGAGCTGTGTGACTGCAGGATGCAGCACCAAGCACTCCTCCCAGCTTGCTCCCACAGCCATGCATGAGCAGTTTCTTGCTGTCCAGATCCAGGCTTTTTCTGTTCCTTCACCTTGCAGCTCCCAAAGGACAGGAGGGGGTGCATTTGGGAGGAAATGCCTCCTCATCCAGCCCTTGGGAGTGGGCAGACAAGCAGGGGTGTTCTACTGTGAATAACAGGTCATGAGCTCTTCAATCCATCCTGTTAGTGGAGTAATCCATGGTCTGACCCCAGTGAGCATAACCCACAAAGGGAGTCCAGTGACTCCTGGGAGGAGTTGGGGTCACCAGTGAGGTCATGTAATGAGTTTAAATGCAGTCTCTGAATCAGGAACATCTTCTGGCTGCCAGGAGCAAGGAGGTAAGAGCAAGGAACAACTTGCAGTTCAATTCCCCTGTTCCAGTGCTCTTTCCCAAATTAATTTTTACTGATCCCCACAGGGACTGAACCCAGCCTCAATGGCACATTGGTCTGAGTAAACATGAAGTTCTTATGTCTTTATGTTCCAACCTCAATTTTTAAGTCTGTGGTGAGTGAATTGCTGCAACTTCTCTCTTTGTTCCATCCATCCTCAGACCATGCACCAGGGAAGAGCTACCAGAAGAGTCCAGCCAAAGCTTTAACCAGTGATTTTGGTCTGAAAAGGATTAGAGTAGAAGGAAATTATTAAATCCTCCTCAGTGTGTGGTGTCTTGTGATGTGCCAGCCTTCAGGATCTCTGGGGTGGTGATTTGTGCTGCTGTTCTTGCACCATTCAGCACATATCAAAGCTTGTAAAACAAGTGGAAATGGCATAAGTGATGTTACCTGACAAGAAGATGAATAGGAAACTTCTATCATCAGATCCTTTGGGCTGGGGAACTCTGGAAGGCTCTGTAAGTCACAATTCCTTCCCAGCAGTGCTCTAGTTGTGTCTGAAGCAGCAGTTCAGCACCCAGTCCCCTCAGCTCCCATTTCTCCCCTCTCCCATGTGCCTCTTTCCCTCTTGAGAGGCACCTCTCTGCTCTCTGTGCTCTCATTTTCTTCATGCTGTCACTACCACCACTCCCAGATTGTGACATCCCCCTCCTGAGATCAATCCCAAATTTCTTAGCTTCTGGAGTTTGAGGGAATTCATTCATGCCAACCCCTGTGCCTCTAGAAAAGCTCAGTTCACTAACTTGTAACACAGCTTAAATTCCACCTCCTGCCAGTTGCAGTGTGATGGGAATGTTCTTTTTTTGTGCTGCCTGTGAGGGCAGTTATTGCTGCTCCTGGAGCACAGGTTTGGTTACTTTTTCACTCCACAGAACAAAGCCAATAATTAATCCAGGAGAAAGTAATTGTGGGCTCATTGTCACAGAAGACTGATATGGGTGTTTAAGTTTTCAAAATGGGACAGGTCATTTTCATGAATAGCAGGAGTATTTACATTTAAATTAAGACTCATAAATTTAAGCTGCCCTCTGTCTACAAAGAGCCAGGAAAAGACCTGGGTGAGGATAAATGACTCCTATGAGTGTTCTGAGGTTTTTTCCTCAGGCTTTGAGATGAATGAGTATGACAAGGTCAGCTTTGTCCTTTCAGCAAACATTAGCTGTGTGCAGGTCTCCTGTTGTTCAGCACTTTTGTTGCCCAGTTTGGGAAATGTCCTTCACTCAGTGCCCACCTCAGACTCCAGCCTGGCTGCAGAGATGGATTCTGTGCACAGGGTCAGCTCCTGAGCCCAGCAGAGCAGTCTCACGTGAGTAAAGCCTGGAATGAGGAGACATTTTCCTCAGTTCCCCTCCAGATGCTTTACACCTACTAAATTACAATAATTCCACCCTGCAGCAGTGCCTGAAAATGAGAGCAGCTTTCTCAGGTGACTGCCAAGAGACTGTTGCCCTGTTCATGGACTGCAGCCCTGCACTGCTGTGCCCTGCAGCCTCCACACACTTAATTATCCTGCAGATTCTCCCTCCCCACTACAAACCTGACACAGTTACTTCTCAAGCTTTCTCTGGCCTTGGCTGTGAAGTGCATTACTGCCACTGTGATTTCTGTGCTGGGGGCAGTTAGGAGACAGAACCATGGGCTCTGGGCTTGTTGTGAATAATAACAAACTTTCAGTGTCCAGTTGGGACTCTTATTAAAAGAAAATGAAAAGGAAAAACAAAACAAAAAAAGGAAAAGGTTAAAACCATTCTGTGCCTGGGGTCACATCACTGCCTGAGTAATTTAAGGAAGTCTGTGACACTTTCAGACATCTCTCAGATAATCTTTCATGGCTCTGTTAGCCCCAAAGACAGGAAGCTTTTTAGCAGGTGAAAGCACCTATTTAGCATCCAAGCCACACACCCAGTGTCTCCAGAAGGGGATGAGGCAGTGGTGTGAGGGTACTCATACCCAAAATATGGCTTTTGCTAAAGGCAGTGGGACAGGAGAGCCAACTGTCCCTGCTTCATGTCCAAAGCCAGAGCTTCACTTTGGTCAATTCCAGCTGGCCACATTTATACTTTGCTGAATTTTACACCAGGAGCACACCCTCCCTCAACAAACAGGGCTTTTTGAAAACAAGGAGTGTTTTGATAATTATCTGTTAAGATTGGGGTTTCCAGCAGACCCTCTTGTTTTGGGTCCTGCACAGACATCACTGGAAGTCTGAAGGATGCAGACTGATGGGCAAAGAATCAAAACCAGTAGGAACCAAGAAACAGAAAGAAGGGCAAAGACCATGTAGGCACTAGATTAAAAACCAAACCATAGAGTTGTTATAGTTGGAAAAGACCTTGGAGATCATCAAGTCCACTGAGTTTGTCTTAAGACAAAGAAGACAGTGTGGTTTTGATGACTGGGATCTTCCTGGGTGAAAAAGTCTTGTTTATGAACTGAAAATCTACAATTCTTTATTTGATGGTGTTTGCCTGTGTATCCAGTCCAATGCCCTGCTGTAAATCTTGATTTCCCCTAGCCAGGTTTAGTGATGTTCCAGTATCTGGGATGAAACAAAAAAAAAAAAAATCTAAATATATCTATATCTAAACAGGTGCCTGCAGCAAGGATTTTTTCCCCCACTGCTTTATCTTACCTTTTCCAAGAAATATATTCAAGTGGCAAATATGCTGGATCTGTTTTGTTGTTAGAGCTCTCAAAAGCAATTAATTTCATCTCAATTACTCACAGTTTGACCTGAATTTCCTTAATGTTAGTCCCCTACTTCCTTCTCTCCCTAGAAGCAATGTTTCAAACTCATCCTTTCATTTGCTAATCCTTGACCTGGAGGGAGTGAATAAACCTGTAGGTGAAGAGCAGCTGCAGGACATTTATGTGCAGGATGATTCCCAGAGGACAGCCCTGAGTAAGATGTTTCAGAGTCTCCTGGGGCTCAGCATGGGCAGCTTGGTTGCCTCATTTCTTTGAAAGCCAAACCTTGAATCTCAGCCTCTTGTCAGAAGTGAAATTCTCAAAGTGAGACATGTTTTACAGTGTTTTGGAGTTTGTAGCTTAAATAAGAGAGGGTCTGAGCAGCTGGAGATTTGTTCTCCAGATTAACTCATCATGAGTCACTGAGGCTCTCAAACCAAATACCAATTTCATTCTGGCAGCCTGAGTTGTTAAATTCAGAGGCTGTTTTAACATTGGCTTAGCAGGGCTGTACCTCTGAGTGTCTCTCTGTATCTCATATGTGGGAGGTCTTCTGATTGTTTTTTTGCTAAATTGCTTGAAAGCTCTGAGAGATTTGTGAGGCTGAAGGACATAACAATTGCTTCTGGCCCTAAGACTGACTAATTTAGTCCTAGGAAAAATACTGTGAGTGTTTTATGGTAGGAAAATAGTGTTTGTTGTTAAGAAGAGTGGCTTGTTTGCACTCAGAAGACCTGAGGCAACAAAAAGTTGGTTACTGGATTGTGACTCTCTTTTGCTGTCCCTGGGGTGAGATCAGTCAGTTCCAGCTGAGCAGCTTTGAGCCACTTTCTGTGTTTGTCCCACATTATCTGGCAGCTTCCTGGCAAACAGGGAGCCTGATACAGCCACTGCCAAATCCCAGGAAGTGCTCGAGCTGTTTGAACCCCAGTGGAAGTGATTTTCATAAATTGAGTGGTTTGCTTTTAGCTGAGAAAAGATCATTTAATTGAAGATTCTGTAACTGCAATGCTGCAGCTTGGTGCTTGCCATCCTTTACCAGTTCACAAAAAACCAGAAGAGAAATGTTCTGGTTTTAAATGATTGAACCTGTCCCAAATGACTCTGTCTTGTTTCAGTGATGCTTTGTTTTCTGGCAATAGCATCACACCCCAAATACCTCCTGGAACCATTTCCAGCAGCAAGTCTATTTCAGATGTGCCCTCTTTTCTTTCATGGCACTGTGTCCCAGCTTACTGTAGCTCGTATTTTGCATTGTGCTCATAATTTACATTGCACCTGAATGGGGGCTGGGAAGGGACTGAAAACAGACATAAATATTTCCTGAGGAAGGAGGATGTGCAGCTCTGCCTTGTCTAAGGTACAGCCAGCTAAGCCCAGGATTGAAAACCAGGCAGTTCATGCTCTCCTGTTGCATTAATTCAAACTCACACAGGTGAGCCTGTTCAAGAATTAACCAAATGTTAATTAACCAGCTCTGCCACTCCAGCACAAATATTTGTCACTAATTCTCCTTCTGTGAGCAGCTCAGCAGCCTCCAGGGCAGCCTGGTTGTTCAGAGGCTTTTCCAGTTGTTCTAGAGATGGAGGGAAGGGGAGCAAAACTAATAACCAAGGATGAAATGACCATTTGAATGTTAGATTTTTTTTTTTCCCAGTAGATCCTGTTACACATGCTTGAATTGATTCAATTGTGTGGTCAAGACAAATTGTTGTACATGGTTTTGCAAAGACACAAACCTCCTGTTTCACAGAGTAACAGAGGGATTGGAGGGGGGTAAACTGTGTAATGAATAGAATTTACTCATTTGTTTTATATAGTCACTGTGTGTGTATATGTATTCACTATATATCCTCATTTAAATGTGTTTCCCTGCTCAGGAGTATCAGATGCCTGCGGAATATTATCCACTGGAACCTGATCACCACGTTCATCCTGAGGAATGTCATGTGGTTTCTGCTTCAAATGATAGATCACAACATCCACGAGAGCAATGAAGTGAGTGCTGGGAGGTGCCAGGGCCCTGCCCTGCAGTTTGGGGTGCTGAGTTTCTTTGTGTAAATATTGCAAGAGACACTGCCATGCTTCCCTTCATTCAGTGTCAGCTGGGCTCTCATCATCCTTGATTAGCTCTTCAAATGTAAGATTTGACATCTGAACTTCAGCCCCATGCTTTGGGAAAACAAATACAGCAGTCATTAGTGTCCACATAAAGAAGATGTCCGTGCATAAATCTCTATTATTATTATTCATCCAGATGCTCCTTTGAGAAAATGTAAATTCTGTTAATTCAGTGTTTGCTCTGTCTGTGTTTCTGACAGTCTGACACTCCAGAAGATGGAGTTTTTACAAGCTTTATGGCCAACAGTTTCATGCTGTGTGACTTGCTCTTGTGATAATGCTGCAAATCTTCATTGAGATTTTCACAGTTTATTAGGAAAAATCTCTTGGAGACAGGACTTAAATACCTCTTAAAATGTGAGCACAAAGTGACAATGAAAATATAAACCTGCAAATATAAAGATGGATAATCACCTGCCCCAGTTTTCATTAACTCATCTTTTCTTCTGCAGCCTTTTTGGGAAAGCTGCTTTATACAAGCTTGGTGATAACTTTGTTATGTGATTGTGGGATAAGTCAGTCAAAATAACACCACCAAAATGAATGGGAACATCATTTATTCTAGCTATTGATGTGATCAGTGGAGATTAAATAACAGACACCGAAGCATCAATGTGGAAATATTTTGCATTAAGTTTATAATGCTTACAAAAAATCAAGAAGAAATTGGTGAAGTTATCTGGAGCTTAATGGTGGGTACATGTGGGGATCAAGAATCCTCATTCAAATAAAAAGAAAGATGTGAGCTAATGAGCTCTGCAATTTTGGTTTACTGTTCAATATTAATAAATCCACAGAGGACTTCCTCAAAATTCATTTTTTCCTGGTCTCCTATGGAAATCATGTAGGGGGAGATCTCACCCCCATTATTTGTATTTGTCTCTGTCTGTCCTTTCATCTTCCCAATCCACCAGCCAGTTCCTCTTAGCTCTGAAAAAGGAAAAATTGATTTGGATATAATTGTTTTACAATGAAGGAAAGGAAAGGAAAGGAAAGGAAAGGAAAGGAAAGGAAAGGAAAGGAAAGGAAAGGAAAGGAAAGGAAAGGAAAGGAAAGGAAAGGAAAGGAAAGGAAAGGAAAGGAAAGGAAAGGAAAGGAAAGGAAAGGAAAGGAAAGGAAAGGAAAGGAAAGGAAAGGAAAGGAAAGGAAAGGAAAGGAAATTTGGTTTAAACAAACTTTTGAAAACAAAATGTTTCAGCTTCTTCTGGGTTGTTTTGGGCTTTAATCCTATTTTAAAGGGGAAGCCAAGCTAAATTTTAAATATTAATGAAAGAATACAGAAATGAAAGTGTTAACACATCCAAAAGATTTTTTCTTTTTATTTCCATTCAAAAAACAGAAGTGATCACAGCGTGTGGATAGGCTGTCATTTTGTAACTGTGCTTCTTGCCCAGAAATTCTTAAACCTCAGAATTTTACTGGGCTTGGTGGTGCATTTGTTGCTCTGTTGGCTGCCTGTAGACCATCAATGTGTCCTGCCTATGAAGGCTAAAATAAAATTAACTGAGGGTAAAAGTTCCAAATACTTCACTAGGGTTAATTAAAAGGCTGGAGAATGGTGAGACCAAAGTGACCAAAATCAGTGACAGCAGAGAAGCCAGGTAATTAGAGTTGTGCTTCAGGTAATGCATTCAATGTCTGCTTGGTGAGAAGGAAGTTTTCCCAGACTTGGGTGAGCAGCACTGTGGAAATCACCCTGAGTTCCTGGTGATTTATTGCTCGGATGTTCCCATCTGGAGCTGATTGTGCCTCCCACAGCTGTGCTCTCACTGCACAGCCCTTCTGGGCAGATGCCTTCACTGATACACAAAAAACCCCTGCTGAAATTATGGCAAAATTCAGAGGTGACATGTGACATGGTGTGGCTTACAGAATGGAGCACCAGTGGCAGGAGCAGAGGGGATAATTTAACTGATAAAAACATGGTTTTAAAGTGATACTTTCCTTTAAATATCAGTCGTGCTTCTTCCCCTCAGTGGAAACAAATCAAGACTGTGACATTGACACAGCTCACCTGTGGTCAGTGACCTGCTCCTCTTGGAGGCTTGTTCTGGAACATGAATTTTCCAGAAAGGTTTAGATACAGCAGATCCTGCATGTAATGGTCAAAGCCAGCCTCAGCAGAGGGATCTGTGAGTTCTGTCAGCACCTAAAATATTGTGATTCCAAGCCATGGGATCAATCTGCATCCCATGAATGAATTCTACCATTGATTTTTTAAGGGAATAACAACATGCAGAATCTTTCACATGTTCTCACCATGATTTTAAAATATTCTTTTCCATTCCCTTTCCAGCCCTGGTGTCGATGTATTACCACTGTCTACAATTATTTTGTGGTGACCAACTTCTTCTGGATGTTTGTGGAAGGCTGCTACTTACACACTGCTATAGTGATGACCTACTCCACAGATAAGCTGAGGAAATGGGTCTTTCTCTTCATAGGATGGTGTAAGTGACCTTTGTGCTTAAAATGGTGTCCTGTGGTACCTGGCATTAAAGTGTTAAAGACAAAGAGAGGCAAGGATAAATATTATAAATCCCTCTAGGGTGAAATCTGGACCACTCAGTCTGAACAGAGTGAGGGGCTGACTTGGAAAAGAGCCTCATGAACTGCCAGTCCAGCTCCACAGCTCTTGTTGGGGCTGATGAGGGATTTGTTCCTAGCAAACAGCCTTTAGCAAAGAGTCACACATCATCTTTGTGCTGGCCTTGGGGCTGCTCAGAGACTCAGCTGTGGCAGAGCTGCCTTTGGGGTGCTGTGGTCAGTTATGGTTTCTGAGGTCAGAAAGGGATGTGGAAAACTGGAGATCCTCCAGCTGAAATTGTGATCAGGGATACAAAGGACATGAGCTGTGATGTGAGGCTGAAGGAGCTGAGCTGCCTTAATCTGGCAAAGAGGAAGATGAGGAAGGATCTGTTTGGTAGCAGGAGTGATTTGAAAGATAATTACAAAGATGATGCAGCCAAATTTTGCTTGGTATAAAGAGCAACAATATCTATAAACTGCAGACTGGGAGGTTCCAGTTGGATGTTAAGAAAACAGAAAATGTACCAAGAGGTGCTGGAACACTGAAACATGTGACTTAAAACTGTGAAACCTCTGACCTTGGGGTTATTAAAAATTCAGCCAGGCTAAGCCCTGGCTGAGGTGGGTGAGTATTGATAGTTCTGCTCAGAGCAGGAAATTGGAGCAAACACCTTCAGAGTCCTTCCCAACCAACAGCTCCGTGTTTTGAACTCAGCCAGGAGATGTTTGGCAGGACAAGCCCCATGCAGGCAGTTTGTTCACTTGTATGAACATCTGAGGTCAAACAAAGCTAGCAGTTATTTTCTGTTGAAGGAAGAAAGGTGGAAAAAGTCACCAATATTTTCTTTTGTGGAAGTAGAATGACATTTAGTTCAGAAGTGCCTCTCCCCCTCTGCAGAAGTAATTGGATTGCAGTTCTGAAGGCAGAAACAGCCTTTGAGACAAAATATGTAATTCAATCCAAAATCAAATGGGAGGAAAGAGGAGTTGTAGTAGAAAGAAAATGTTTATCTGGGGAGCTGATTGAATTTTTTCCCCAATAGTTTTCAATTCTCTCAGCAGACTGGAAAAATTAGCTGCTTACACAGCTCTCACAGACCCACAGGCTGGTTTGACCCAGGTGTTTTCACTCCCTACCTCTGTCAGAATCCTCTGGGTGTCTCATTACTAGTGTGGGAGTACTGTGAGCTGAATAAACCTTTCCAGCCACCTTTTGGGGGCATTGTGCCTCTGCTCTGCCTCTTCATACACATTTTTTACCAGTCTAATTCTCAAATCCTTATTCTTCACTTAACAAGGAAAAGTAAAATGTTTTCCTTCAGGAGAGAGGACATGGCTCCATTTTCTCTGTCCTTTCCTCCCAAAAACATGGGAGAATGAGTGCACCAGGCCCTTTGAGTCTGTGGTGAACAGGATGAAACAAACTCCATCATTTGAAGGGCACAGGAGCCACCAGGGATGATGGGGCAGGAGATCAGAGCTGCTTTTCTCCTTGCTGAGGTTAAAGATGACCCCTCAGCAACTCAGCCCCATCCCCTTTGTGTCGTGGCTCTCTTTCCATCTCTTTAAAGCTTCCATTTCCCACAGAAGGGGCAGCAAGTGGGAGGTTAAAAAAGACAAATTTGTGTTGGAGGCAAATCCACCTCTGCTCCTCCATGAGGGTTTAAGTCATGCTGCTCTCACTGGGGTAGGAGCAGATACTCAGAGCTGGGGCTCTGTCCATGCACTCACATCAGTGATTTCAGAGACACATGAACCTGCAGTTTGGGTTTGGAGTTTGCAGTTTGGGACTTGTTTGGGTTTTCCTGAGGTAAGAAGTTAAAGAGGGAATAGAGAGGGAAAAAAATCTCCCCTTTTAATTGTGACATTGATCTAGTCCTTGCCTGAGTGTGTCAAGAGGCCACTTCCATTTACTCTTCCTCCCTTCCAAGTTCCTCCTCCAGCAAATCCCCTCCAAACCAGCTGGTTTGCAAGGACTGACAAACACTTGTTAGAGAGTGCAGTGATGTCTGTGAAGTTAAAAGTGGCTGGATCCTTCAGAAAGAGAAAAAACCAAGAATTCTGCTACTGCAGTATATCAAGCTATTCTTTCTCACAATCCTGTTTCATAAGGAACACTGAACTCAAAAAAATGGTTGAAAGTTTTGAAATTGTGTTTCATCTAGAGATCCCAGTATGTTTACAAGCTTCTTGGAGCCTGGGAAACAAAAAAAAACTAAACACCCACTTCCAAGTACTGTCTTTTAAGATTCTGCTGTATCAGTTGCAGGAAAATGAAAAGGGACCAAAACTGCCTTTAAGTCAGACAAAATTCTTCTGGTCATTTCTATGGAAATATAGGTATTTATGTATGTGTTTGTTAATATTTTTATTAACTTTCCTTACTGGTACTAAAGCTTAATTGAGATGATCTTTTTTCCTTTTTAAATTAAAAGGTCTTAGCAGTTGTGATGTCTCAAGCAAACCAAGAAAGGAGCACTATTGTTTAGATCTCCCATTCATTAACTCAGACTCTCCTCACACAAATCTGAACTTACTTTGGTACCATGGACATGTCCATCCATCCATGATTAACTCCTATTTTTTTTTCTTTTTTCTCCTGCAGGTATTCCCTGTCCAATCATCATTGCCTGGGCCATTGGCAAGCTATATTATGAAAATGAACAGTAAGTGATGTTAATATTTTTGTTTGTGTGGTTGAGATGTGTATTCATTTCCACAAATCAGGAAATGAATACACATCCAAACCATATCCCAGGTCACATATTCCTGCTTCACTGGCTGTGCATTTCCTTCTTCCTCAGTTTGAGGAGCTGGTCCTTGCTCAGCCATGCCCAGTCCCTGCCTGTCCTGCCTGATTTCTTACATGTGGGATTGGAGAGCTCTTGTTCTCAAAGGAAAATGTCCCTAAAGAGCTGCCAGGTCTGATCAGTTCCTCTGTCCCTAAGGACAGATTCCCAGGGGGATCTCATCCACTAATTCTTCTGTCCTGGTCTGAAGGACAGGTGTCTGCCAATAAAGGCAGAAGCTTCTCTTTGAAATGGAGAATGTAAACCCCCTCCCTCCAAATTATTAGTATAATTTTGAAATTAAGGGGCTCTCAGGCAAAGATATGGGAACTAGGAATAACAGTTCTTTACTAAGAAAATTAAAATAGAAATACAGTATTACAAAGAACAATCCCAAAACCCTGCCAGAGTCAGAATCCAAGCTGACACCTGTCAGTCAGTCAGGGTGTTGGCACAGTCCCATTCCATGGTGGCTGCATCCTCCTGCAGTGGCAGATGTGGCTCAGCTGGAGCAGTGCTCCTGGAGAAGGGGCAGTTTCCTCTGAAGGTGCAGGGATGATGTGGAAAGGTCTGGCTTTCCTCTGGAATCCAGTGGAAAGAAGGTACCTTGCTGTCCAAAATGTCAGTTTTTATCTGGGTAGGAAAGGCTTGGCTCCTGCCCTGGCTGGAGCATCTCCCATGGGATGATGTAATTTTATCAGCCATGCCCTGGGACTCAATGGGCCAGCAGCAGATGATATCTCCTGGAGGGAGGGTGGGCTGTGGGAAAGATAAAGATGATTGCCCCAGCTGGTTTAAAGCTGGCCCATTAGCAGATAGTATATGCCACAGATGGTGACAGAATTCACATTTCTGGTCACATCAACCCAACAATTCTTCAAACAGCTGGAAGTTCCTCTTCTAAAACCAGGGTCCTGACTTTGCTCCTTGCCAGAGCTTTTGTCCTTTTGTCCTGAGCAGTGGGGGAATCCTGTGCTGCTCCCAGGAGGTCAGACCCTGGACACAGACAGCAAACAGGGACTTGCTTGCACCTTCCAAGACTATTTTGGACTGCTCAAATTCAGGAAAAATGGGAAGTTCCTCTTTCTCCATCTGAGTATCCATTTAAGTCATTTGGAGGTTGAGCTGGAGTTCAAGTTGCATAGGTCATTGTAGTTGGAAAGCTCAAAATAGAAAGAATTCTAAGAAAATGTTTCAACCAGCTTCCTTACTTTTTAATATTTGTATTTAATAGAGATCATTTTTTTTGCACAGTGAGGCAACTATGACTGGTACTGTGGCAAATACTGTGTCTGGGGTTCATCAGTTCTTTAGCAAAATATAGCAACTCTGAAAAAAAAATACTGTTACATCTCAATTTAAAAAATCACACAAGTTATGAAAAGTTATTGCAGTAATTTCATTGATGAGCATTTGTTAAGGGGAAGAATTTTAGTGAGATCCAATTAATAATAGTGATAAAACCAGTGGTGGGTTTGGTTATATAAAGAACTGTCAGGGAACCCTGAGGAATATTAAGTACTGCTATTCAACAGAAACGTGTTCTACATATCTGAGTCTTAGCACAACTGTCTTCCTGAATTGTCCTCTTCAATATTCAGGGAGTGTTTATTTATCCTTCCAGAAGTAAAAAAAAGAATAAAAAAGTGTTTAAATGGCTTTTATTTCACACAGATGCACCAAATAATTATCAGAGATGCACCAAATAATTGTCAGTGATTTAAGTTTGTCATTTTGGTTTTAAAGACATTATTTTATTGCAGGAACAATGGCTTGTGTTGGATTTAAAGTAAGAGTTCAGGTGATTGGCAGAACAGTTTGCAATACCTTAGTTAAAAGTCCTAGTTGGAACAATAAGACTCTAAATATGAAATATTGCTGATCATTTGCAGACATTTATAATGTTTCTGGCCAATAACTGTCTCCTCTGGGAGTTACTCACACAACTTAATTAGAAATATTTAGATTACAATGTAACAGATCATGTTTATAACCTAATGAGATGAGCACAGATCTAAAAAAGCTGTTGGGTTTTTTTTTTCTCCACTCCCTACAAAAGGAACCTTGGAGCACCAGCTCCCCTGGAGAGTCCCTGCTGCAGAGTCTGTCTTTGACCACAACCTTGTTTCCTCAATGTGGAAATAAATCCACATTAATTCTTCACTCAGCACAACCTTGGTCTGATACTCGACTTCAGATAATAAATTCCAGCATTTTGGTCTTCCAGCTAAGCAACATTTAAATTCCAAAGAACAACAAGCAGCCTTTGCCCTGGAACCTTATTTGTGCTCTACCAACTCAGTTCCAAATTCTTTGCTGACTTTTTCTAGCCCACTAAGTTCTGCCCCATGCCTCAGTCTGCTTCATATTAGTCCCTCTGCTAATTCAGCTTCCCAGGAACTCTTTGCTTCTCTTAGCTAAGTTTCAGGCAATAAAAAATGGTTCTCCCAAAATGCCTTTCAAAATCTTCTCTCAAATGTAGATCTTGTAAGTTCTGGAGAAATTTGTTTCCTGCCCTGGCATATTTGGTAATTTTTTTTTTTTCATCTCTTTCCAGCTACATAAAAAAAAAGTAAAATCAAAACCACAGTTTCATTCATTTAAGGCTGCCCTGGGGATTCTTCTTGGATGATAATTTGGCTGGAGGAACTACCTTATTCCAAGTCTTGCTTTTATGCCCAAATTTTGGAAGATGAGTTGCAAAATTATCAATTCACACTCATTTTCAGCCAGTGCACCAGGGAATAGCAGACATCTTTCACATTTCTAAAACATTCAAAGCTCCCTCATTCATTTGGAACTTAAAGGATGTAGGAATTGAGCCAAGAAAAGGCAAATAACTGTGAGGTACTGAGCTGTGTTCCTGATTCCAGCTGTGTACCTCAACACTCCTGCCCAGTCAGAGCATCTTGCAATGGGCAAGCAGCTCCTCCTGTTTTAGCAAACAGCACTTTTTGGAGAGAGGCTTGGAGGGTGTGGTGTGATCCACAAGGATCCCATCTGAATCAGAGCTTTTCTAATCCCAGCTCACTTCCCCTGGGCTCATGAAGTTGTGTCTTACAGACTCCAGCTTCTTTGAGGCAACCAATTACATCTTGCTGCTTGTAAAAGTGCAAATGTGACTCTGTGGCTTCCTAGACTCAGGAATTACCCCTGTTTCCATGGCTCCAGTGGCACTGAATTATCTGTTTCACAAAGCAAACATGGGCAAGGCATAAGTTTTTCTGTATAGATTTGTTATGGGGTATCCATAACAGGGAAGAAAACTCTCAGACCCTTGAGCTCCAAAATCTACTTCCTAAGGGATCTGGAGCTCCAATGATCTTAGCCTTGAGGAATTAGGAATGCAAAACTGTCTTTGCTTGGTGAAATTCTGGATCCAGACCCCATGGCTGTATCTTCAGTACTAAATTAGCTGGGCCTGGATTAATTTCTAAGGCTCGACTTCCAACCAGCATGGAATAATTCACACCCGTATTATTAAATCTCCTTGGCCTCCACAATCAGGGGAGCTGCAGTTTGTGGACTATTGGGAATGTCCTTTGGCTCCTGCTAGCTCCAGATTTGTTCCCCAGGAATAGTTTTGGACTTGGTTAGTTTTCGGCCTGGAGCAAAACTACCCCAAGGAAAATGGAATGATGTGAGTTGAGACCTGAGCCCAGTCTCTCATTCATTTGCCAACAAAAACAGAACAGATTTATTATTCTCAGTGAAAAGGGTGAAGTGAGTGTCAGTGTGGGTTGCTGTGAAATCTCAGGGTTCTTTTGGGATCAGTGGAAGTCAGGCCAGCACTCACGTGTGTCACATCCAACAGTCACAGATTTCCAAGCCATGATTTGAAACCCAAGTGCTCCAAGTATCACAAATCTCCCAGCTTGTGCTGTGTAAACAGGATTTATTTGTGAGGGAATCTCTGTATTGAGCTCTCCCCTGCTCTGGGGCCACTCAGTTCACCTGTGATTTCATTTGAGTCCAAATGAGTCCATTTCCCAGCCTGTTTTGGGTTGTCCCAGGCAGTCTGGAAGGGGATGTTGGAGCAGGAATTTGGTGGCCTCGAGTGATGGCTCTGTTCTGTCTGCTGGCTTTGGTGGCCATGGAATCATTTAGGTTGGGAAAGGTCTCAGATCATGGAGCCCAGCCACTCACCCAACACTGCCAGGTCCTCCACTAAGCCATGTCCCCAAGTGCCACATCTACGTGGGTTTTGAGCACTTCCAGAGCCCCCAGTGGTCCCAGATGCCTTCAAAGCCAATAGGATGACTCCTTATCCATTCAGTGTTCTATTTAGACATCATTTCCATGCAGCTTGAGACATTTGCTTTAATTAACAGCCCTTACTTTGTGGAATGTGTCTCTGGGCACTGCAATGGATAACAGAGGTTTTTTTCTTACACAGAATAATTCTTTAATCCCTTTCTCAGACATCTACTGCATCATTCTTATACCAGGCTCTCATATGTATTGTAAATATTTACATAGGCAATAGCCAAAACCACAGAGGGAGCACAAATGTTCTAATGGGAGGGGAAAGTGGGGCTCAGATCTGTATCCAACAATAGGTGATCTGCAGCAGAAAATTCAGTTACTTGCTGATCATTTATATATGATTAAACAATGCAGTGAGTAAAGGAACATCTCTCTATAGTGTCCTTCACATTACAGTCTAAAAGAAGTGAATTTACCTTTACAAATTGTTTTCTTACTTGTTTTGTTTTTTACAGGTGCTGGTTTGGAAAAGAGCCAGGGAAATATATTGACTACATCTATCAAGGGCCAGTGATTCTTGTTCTCCTGGTAAGTGTTTGTGTGGGTGGGAGGACACTGCCATCTCCCACATGATCTGCCATGTTCCAAATGCTTTTATGGGAAATAAGACACAAACAAGGCCAAACATCTTCAGGTGTTCTCTGAAGTGGATAACACTGCAAGAATTGAAGTGATTTGGGTTTTGTTGTTTCTTTGGGCTTGGGCCATTCTTTCCTCCTCCCTCTGCAGTGCTGTTTGCCTTTGTACAAGGTTCTAAGAGGTGGGAAGGAAAAATGTTCAAAGCTGGGGGTGCATTACAATATCTGCTCATCCACTTGGGGCTCATGACAACTACAGCAATTCTGTCTCAGACATTATTTAGAAAAGTGTAATAATCACAGTCAGGAATTGCATCTTGCACAGTCCATCTCCATTTTCTCCACCACCATCACTGCTGTGTGTTTGTGTCTGGATTTCCTGCTGTGAAGTTTCCTTCCCAGTGCTGCCCACACTTACCAGGCTGTTTATCTGTTTACCCAACACTCCATCTCTTGTGCTAACCAAGAGTAGGCAGAGAGAGAAGGAAGCTCATTCATAATCCATTTTGAGTCTTCAGCTGAAGAATGGTGGTGCTTTCCCAGAAAAAAAAAAAAAAAAACAACAAAAGTAAGTGTGGATGGAAAGTATTAGTTAGCTACTAGTAAGGACAAAGCTGAAAAAAAAAATTGGTTCTGCTCTTCCAGGCAGGTGAACCAGCAGTGAATTCCCAGGGCTCAGTGGGTTCCCCTCTCTTAGGGAACCAAGGTTTGCTGTAGCTGTGCTTTTATGTCACTCCAACACCCACTGGGAAGGTGCAAATGCTCCTGAACAGGCACCACTGACAGCTTTCTCAAGGTTAAGAAGCCTCATGTTCTCACCTTGTCACTGCCCTGTTCATGGAATTCAGCAGTTAAAAAGTTTCTTCATTGCCCAGCAGCTGATCTGAGTGTGTGTCCTGAGAGCAGGAGAGTTTATTTCTCTGTTAAGTGTTAAGATACAGTAAAAAGTTCACCTGAGAAGAGAAAAAAAATCCATAATAGGAGTATATTTTTGTGTGAAAATTCTTTTCTTTATGTTCTAAGGAGAGAAATAACAATGGGTGTGATATATAAAATAAATTTGTGTTGCTGAGGGAGCATCACAAATCCAGAAAGAGACTGACAGTAAATTGACCTCACTGATACAGAGATTCCCTCACAAATAAATCCTGTTTAGACAACACAAGATGGGAGATTTGTGATACTTGGAGCACTTGGGTTTCACATCATTGCCTGGAAATCTGTGACTCTGAATTTTCTATAATCCATTTAGTCCACAGGATCTGTACAATCATTGGGTAGCATCTCTAACAAATACCACAGAGTTATGAAAATGGATTTTTTCTCCCCAGAACAGCACTGTAAATATTTAAAGTCCCAAAGAGATCCAGAAGATGAAGGTATAGTTGGGAGCTACCACTCTCTATACAGGTCATTATATCTGCCACTAATTTGGAAATAGCCTTTAGATCACTCTAAACAGGGTCAGTGTGAAGAGCCCAGACCTGACACTGTGAATTGAACCTTCCTACCTTGGCCTGCCTGCACTTGAGCCCCAATTAAAACACTAATGAGCTGACAGCAGTAATTGCACCGTGGAGTGGAAAGGATACCAATAACAGAAGTAAGGTAAAGGGTGAGCCCTTGCTCCCCTCACCTTTGGGTTATTCCCTTCAGAAAGCCCTGCTGGGGGAGGAAAACATCCCTCTGCAAACAAAATCTGAACAGCAAATCTGAAAGCTCCTGTTAAACACACTCCTGAGTCCTAAAATCTGCTCCCCCACTTTTGTTTTGTTTTTTTTTTTAATTTAAACTGTCAGTTCACTTTTGGAGTGTTTCCAATTAAAACCCACAACCCCATGATGTCTTAAAGCCTCTTGACATGCTCATTCTTTTGATCCTTATGTGAATAAATTCAAACTAGATAATGATGGAAGCATCACTTGCTGTTATTGGAGTCACTGACCCTTTCAAGGGTGCTGTGAAAAGTGCAGGATTAAGAGCACTGAAATTTGTCATCTGCCATGTACTCAGGGCAGCACAGATGGGATTGTGTCCCTGCCTTAGCACACACAAAGTGCTGCCTTCCTCTTCCCTCCAGTGAGCAGTGGGCACTACACATGGAAAACAAAGGGATTTCATAAATAGGACAACTCTGTGACCTCTTTCAGTCAGCACTCACCAGCTGGATTTGAAATGAGGAATGGAAGTAGAGCTGCAGCTGTGTTTTGTGAAATAGTGGACAGGACAGGGCACAGGGATAAGGGGGAATGGCTTGAAGATGATGGAGAGTGGATTAAGATTGGATATTGGGATGAAATTCTTCCCTGTGAGGGTGGTGAGGCCCTGGCACAGGGTGCCCAGAGAAGCTGTGGCTGCCCCTGGATCCCTGGAAGTGTCCAAGGCCAGGTTGGATATTGGGGCAGCCTGGGACAGTGGAAGGTGTCCCTGCCTGGCAGGGGCTGGAACAGGGTGGTCTGTAAAGTCCCTTCCAACCCAAACCATTCTGTGAGGATTCTGTGAGACAGCTATCCCAGGCCTCTGCTGGAAAAATGAGACACAAATGTTACAAGAAGAAATGAATGTTATTTCCAAAAGAGGACTAACATTGAAAGCTGAAATTCTAAATACTCCATGAAATCACAGTTCCTGTGCACCTGGGAACATCAACCTGGGGCAGTTAAAATTGGCTTCACCCACCTGAGTGAAGAGCCACAAGCTCAGTGTCCAGCTCAGGTGAGCTTTGGTTCCTCTTGGGCACCTCTTTGTGTATTCCAGGAGCATCATACTCAGTATGATTAGAGTGCTGAATATTCTTAGAGGGATAAAACTTGCTTCTAAAGATGCAATTCTGGTTTAACATTATTTTTAAGTATTTTTTCTGTCAAAAATTATTTCTACTGGTTTTGATTTCTCATTGCCTTACCTCTGTGCATTGAGCTGTTGCAGCTCAGGATGGTGTAACACAAGGAACAGGTCATGCAGGAGCTCTAAGCCTCACTGGGAAATAAAGATTGGCCTAAGAAAGGCCTTTGATCATGGTATCAGTTCTCAAGTCCATCTCTAGATCACAATATTGTGTTGTATCTCAGGTACAAAACCTTTGAATGAGGCAGTGGAGTTGTTTGATTGATTGATTGATTGATTGATTGATTTTCTGCTTGTCTGGAGAAGGAGCTTGGAGACTGACTTGTGCTGAAATCAGGGAAACAATTTCAGAAAAAAGGAAACTTAATATAAGTGCTGAATCTGTGTATTGGGCAAGAAACCTGTATTTTTATTGACAAAACATCTGAGGGAGAATATTTAGGTAATTTTTTTTTTTTTTGTTGCTTCATTCCTGAATGGATTTTGACTTGTACATATCCCACAAGAGAACTAATTCAGCACATTGGATGCTTTGAAATTTCATTTCTGATAGGACTAGAAAAAAACTCTGTTAGGTATTTTCTCTTCAAATGAGCATATTGGGGTTTTTTGATTCTGATCTGTTTTCAGAGTCACATATCTGAGTTATAATCACACACCCTCCCTGAAGCTAAAGAAGGAGCAAAGGGTTGGAAGAAAAACGGCAGAGAAGTGAATTTCTTCCTGATTTTATTGAGGAAAATACATTTCTTGTGTTCAGTTTTAGATGTAAAAGTGCCAGAGAACTGGTGAAACACAGCAGGGGCAGAGGACAGACCTCAGGGCAGAGGCACCAGGGGCAGTTACCTGAGCTGCTGCTTCCCTCAGTAACTTCTGCTGTGAATTGCCCCCAGCTATGAGCTGCTCTGCAGTATTTCTCAGACCTAAAACTATAAATTTGTAATTATTCAAACAGGCAGATCAATTTTTTTTTCCCCAAAAAACTTTAACTCTGCGTTAATTGATTGGATTTTTTCCTCTTGTGCTTGAGAACTGAACAACCTCTGTGGTTTTTGTGTCTGGTTGAAAATAATTCACTACAAGCAATTAGCTGTTAAGAGTGAGTGGGTGTATGAGGTGGGGGAGGACCTGGAGTTCACTTCTGCCTCTGCCTTCATCATTTATTTAATTTTGAATGTCAGATTGCTGCTCAAAGCTCAGCTTCCCCAGCTATAAAGCCACTTGAATGATTATCTGTTTTTAAATTATCTATTTAAAAGTTATCCTCCTTTGCTTTGAGATTCCTGGATGACAAATAGAGGAGTTAAGGGCCTTTATTTCAGTGTGGAATTTTGGTCAGGACAGAAAACCACAGATAGCCAAGAGGTTTTTATGATGTGCTGCTCATTAAAGATTTTTGTGGTGGCAAGATCAAAGCTGGCCCCAGTAATCGAGGTGTGACCACACAAATGGATTTTTACATCAGCATCCTCTTGCTTGGATTATTTTCTTTCTCAGTAATTCCAGGTGGTTTCTCTGTTTCCTTTCTTTTGTGAATGAGAACTCCCAAAGCTCACAGCTCTCCATGTAAATCTCAGACTGTGAGTGGTGTTACCTTCCCATCAAGTGATTTCCCTGAGCAGCTCTTTGCAATCAGTCTTGATTTTTGCTGGTCTGAGCAGTTTGATGCTGCTAAAAATCTGGCAGCCAGTTCTTCAATGCCTTTTACAGATCACTGAGATTTTTGTGAAGCAGCACAGATCTGCTGGTAGCCCCTTTCCATTGAGAAATCAGAATAATATATGTGGGTATATACATATATATATATATATATATATATATGTGTGTGTGTGTGTGTGTATATATATATATATATATACACACACACACACATATATATATATATATATATATATATAGGTACTCCTGTGCTTTTTTTTTTCCTTGTGTCCTTGTGCGTAGTGCTCTTCCCTTCAAACCTGCAACAGCCAAATTTCTATGGGAATCTTTGGAGTTTGGAATTTGAATTCCTTTCAGAGGGTTGTCCACTGGATCTCCCTTGTTCTCATATTGTCTCTTTCAGAGGACTTTACAAACCACATCATTCTTCCCTTCACATCTTGTTTCTCTTCTTTACAAAGAATTTGTCCAGACCAGTTTCAGATTATGGGAAATATCAATATCTCAATGTAGCAGCCACTGGCTGATGCTCTGGAAGGAAAAAAAATTCAGTAAATACCTGAGTTAGCTCAGTTTTTCAGAACCAAGGCTATGGAAAGATAGGGTGTTTTAAAAGTTTGTCATATCAGAAAGTGGATGTGCTTATGCTTATCAATAAAATCATCTATTTATTGACAAAAAGGAAGTTTTCATAAGTGAGAGTTATCTTTCCACAGTCCCAGGATGATCCAAGCCCTGTCCAACCTGCCTGGGACACTTCAGGGATCCAGGGGCAGCCACAGCTTCTCTGGGCACCCTCAGCACCCTCCCAGGGAAGGATTTCCTCCTAACAGCCAATCTAAACCAACTCTATTTCAGTTTGAAGCCCTTCCCCCTTATCCTGTCACTGTCTTCACTTGTTTTGATCTGTCATGGTCCATTTCAAACACCACAGTCCACAATGCTGAAGTTCTTCTGACCTGCTAAAGAAATCAAAGTTTTCTCACTCACTGTTTTATGTACAGAAGTATCTCACCTATGTATGCAGCTGGATGCATTTCATTTATGTTTTTTTTTTTTTGAAAACATCCCCTAGTCCTGTGTAAGCATCCTCCTTGCTGAATATTTTCTTAGTTTCTGCTGACTCTCTTCATCCTTCTGTTTCCAATTCTGCATTGTTCTGTTCAGAGACTGAGATTTTATTACTATCATTGATACACTTTTTCATTTCCCCTTCTCCTTCCTATCTGAATGGCTTATGTTTTTTCTCAAACACTGATCAAATTAGTTTTCCTATTGATTTTTGAAAATTTATTTTCTCTAAAGAGGAGCAGTTCCTCCTCTGCTGCAGGTTTGCAGTTCATGACCTGTTAACATCCCTGAGTTGTTCTTGCAGGAGTTGTATCATAATTTCTGCTGGTTTGCATGCAGGTTGTGCTCAGCTGCACAGAGCACAAAGATAATGTGCTGGTGTGATTACAGTCCATCCAGAATTTATCTCCAATTTGCCACCATTGCTATTACTGACCTTCTGCTGTTTATATTTTGTGGTTGTGGAATCAATAAGTGCCCAACAAGGTGTCCAATACCATGTACACTCTACAAATTGTCTGAAATTTCTGCTTCTGTTTGTGACATGTTCATTCTTCTTAATCCCATGTCATTATTCCTGATTGTACATAAAAGTGTTTCCTAGCCCTTTGCCCAAAGAACTCATTGTGGTGCCTGTGACCTTTGAAAAGGAAACTTTTGTGATAAAAAGCCCTGTCTGAGGATCAGGTTAGGCCAGCATGATGGAACAATTAAAACAAAGCATTAATTAACTGGCAGAGTGCTCATCTGAGGTAAGGATGGCAGCATCCAGAGCTCCCACTCAAATAACTGCTCTGATCCAAATTTGGGTTACTTAACCCTGAAGTGATTTTACAACACTGCATAAAAATAAGACGTCTAAATGGAATAACTGTTACAGTTTCTGGGAGTGAAGAGGAACAAGCATTCTAGGAAGCACAGGAGCACAAGCTTTCTGTGAAGCATGAAACACAAAGCCTAGCAGAAAATGAGCAAAATAAAAGCCAGTTGTCCATTAAATTCTCAAAAGAAAGAGCAGAGCTTAATGACTTCCCTTTTAAACTCCTGGGCCTGGGGAAAACTGCAAAGAAGCCCTCAGAGTCAGCATTGCCTCTTTTGTGCACTTTGGCTATTTCATCTTGATAAGGGAGATAAATTTCCTCTCAAGTGGAGTTAGGTTTTTATGAGAGAAAAATTTTACCACCAAAATAATTTACTGAAAGATTCTTTTGATTCAGAAGAGTTTCTGGGCTCATGTGTTCAGGTTGTAATAGAACAGTGCCAAAACAGATGGCTCAAATACTTTCTGGATCACTGGCTTGTAACTCCATTTTGGGGGTCTGAATTTTCATCCCAATTTAGAAATGAAAAGACTAAACTTCTGGCAAGAAATGAAAACTTTTTCTTTCCCATCTGTGGTTGGAGAGGGTCTTTTTCCAGCAATATCAATATTCTTAGCATGGCATAAATAAAGGAGAAGAAGAAATAAGCCACTTTATTCTGCCTTCAAGACTTTGCCTTTGGATTCATTTAATCTACCAGTAAAATGTCAAGGTAAAAAACCTTAGTTATGTTTTCCATTAGGAAGCAGAAAACATAGATAAACAGAAATGAATGAAAATAGAAAATTAGTCTGAAGGGAAATAAAAATGATGCACTGCCTGTCATCATTAACCTCTCTTAAATGGCCTTTCCTGAGTCTCCATTTATGGAACTGATGTGTGGGTTTTGTTTGAGCTGCCCAGCTCTGAGGAATTAATCTGTTGACACAGAACTCCAATAACAACAAAAAAGTCCTTGACAAATAATGGTGTACTTTGGTCAATACAGCACTTAGGCTCTTTTCTAGGAAAGCTCACTCTGCAGTGGAGTGAGATCCTCCTTGCTCTGAAACACTGTCATCTATCTGAGGAACAAACACCAGAGGCTTCATCTTGTCAGCCTGTAAATCAGGCTCAGTCTGGTTAGCCACAGAGCTTGATGGATTCTCTCCAGCTGAGAAAACAGCTCCATTTTCATCTCCAAGCCTTCAGCTCTTGCAGGCTGTGTGCAGCAGCCTGTTCCCTGCTTGATTCCCAGATCCTGTCCTCTCTCCTGAGCAAACTCCCCTCATCATCCCCACCAGCTGTGGTCTCAGGCCCAGCAAGGACAATTAAAACCCCATCTAATTATGCACTGAAATCTGATCTTCAGATCAGACCTCTCTGAGTGCTAGAAGGCCCTACTGAGCAAAGTGTCTTTCTGAAATGCAGTGGGTTTTTTTTTAAGAAATCCTTAAAAGTGAACACACTGAGTTGTGCATTTAGAAGGCAAAACCAAAAACAAATATTTTGCTGTGACCACATTTTCATCTTTTCCCTTGGATTTTTTGTTTGCTAAGATCTGCACTCTAGGGGTGACCCTATCCAAGTCTCAAAGATGTCTCAGAGAAATCTTAATAGAGACAAAGTGTTGGTGCCTCCAAACATTTTTAAGCTTCCATAGACTGTAATGTCACAGAACCTCTGTCAACACAGCCCCATCCAAGTCCCTGAAGCTCACCTGGGATATCCTGGGCAACCTGAAGATCAATGGAAGATTTGTGTGGGCAGCTGGTTCAACTCCAAGCCCTGGTAGTCCAAAATCACTCATTTAAAATATGTCAAATGGACCACTGTTGAAAAGTTTCCATTTCTTTCCTGTGAATATAAATACATCTTGGGATAACCAAGTGCTTAATCTAACAAGAAATTATGCCAGCCCAGCTCAGTTCCTTATGCTCTTGCTCTTCTTATCCTCACTCTGGGATGGAATTGATTTAATAGCCAAAGCCAAGTCACTTGGCTTTTCTCTCTTAGGTACTAAATCTAGAATGGGGAAGAATTAGTTATCCTTTTTCCTGGAGAGACTGTGGGCTGAATCCAGCAGCAGGAGCTGTGTGTGTAACAGGCTGCACTCATGTCCTGTCCTGCTGCAGCAACAGCTGGGCAGAGAAACTTCTGAGAAAGTGGAAAACAAAGCCTTGAAGGAGCTTCACACATTCTAAAGGAGATTCTAAAGCCAGAAGGAGCTGTGAATTCTTTTTCTAACCTCCCTTTATGCACAGAAAAGGGCAGAGGATTCTCCTGACTTGAAGCATCCAAGGCAGCACCTCTTGGCCATACACATGAGACCCATTCCAGTGCCTTCCCTCCAGCTCAGGGTACTCTTCTTCCACCTGTCCCATTCACCAGCCTTTTAAAAAAACCTCAGTTCTCTGGTTTGTGGGTAAAGGCACACTGCCAAAAGAAGACTACAACAATAATGGAAGAAGCAGAGTGAAAGTCACTCTGAAGTTCAGACTGAGATGACTCAGGAGGAGGATTCACTTTGAGTGGCCAGTGCTGCTGTTGCCTTCTCTTAGGAAATGTAATTGGAAATAATGTCCTGGCAGGGTTTTCTCAGGCACCTGGGCAGTTTGTTCAAAGTCAGCACTGCTGAACCTGCCTTCCTGGTGCTCCTGGAGGGAGCTGGGGTCTCTTGCCAGCTTTGTGTCACATGTGCCAGTGCCACCCACAGACTGCAGGGGTGCCTCAGGGGCTGCTCTGCTCTGGGCTTGGGCAGCTGAACTTGGAGAATTAAAACCAGACTCCTATAAAGTGACAGTGTTTCTGATGAAATAACTCCCAGAATTTTCAGCTAGCAATTCTTCTGGACTGATGAAGCATGCCTCTGCAATTGAATTTCAGAAAAGGCCAGAATCCCTAATTTTCTGATGCAGGCTGTGGCAATTTGAATTTCCAGTTCAGGTGGCAGGATGCTGTCACATTGAAGTAGGACTCATGAAACTTGAAATGCCTTCTTCAGCCCAGTTCATCATGATAATGATGCCATGTGATCAGTCCAGCTGATACTTGGAATTTGCTCTTACCTAGGAATCTGTAATTCAGTCTGGCACTTTTCATTACAATTGCAAAACTGGCACATTTTGGACTGGTGCCTTTTTTGCATCTTTGGTAAAAACAACCCAAGCATGGCTCTGAGCTGATAGAGAACCTCAGTATTTAGCAGCAGAATTTCAGAGGGGAATGTTTTCTTTCTGTGGGTGGAGGTCACCTCCATTCACCTTCCACTGAGCAGATTCTGCCTGAACATTTCTCTGTGTTACTGAAGAGCAGTGCAGGCACCAGTGTGAGCAGTCCCAGATCCAACCCACACCACAGATATGGAGCTGGTTTTGTCTCTGATAGATAAAGCATGAACCAGTTGACTTCAAGCTCTTAATATGACAAAAACAAATCTGAGGAGAACAAACACACAAGCTGCACTGTTTTATTTTCTTCTTGTACTCCCCAGGGCCCTGCTCTGCTAAGGAAATCATTTCCAAAAATGCTGTGTTAACTCCTAGAACAGCATTTTTGTATCTCACATAGTGTGTTTACACAATTCCCAGTGCTGCCAGTCTCCCACTGTCTGCTCAGGTGTTTTATTGCTCCATTTGTTCCAAACCATGTAACAGGAGCCACAGGGAATGCTCTGATGGATGCCAAGATATGTAAACATTGAAATATACCCCATAACACAGGGGAAGAAATAAGCACGTTTTGAGAGCACCTTGCAGCTCTGCTGTGGTGTTTGTAAATATTCAGATGTCAATCACAGAATTGTTCCATTCATGGGCTGAAAAATGCCTGGAGCCCTGGGAACCTGGAATTGTGTTTGAGGTAAATATTTTCTCCCAAGCTGTGCTGGGACCTCAGCAGTTGTGTAGTTCTGATAACTTTGGGACAGACACATGTCTTGTAAGCTGGCCTTTATGCTCTGAATGCAACTCCAAACCTGCTCCTAAGAGCCAAATCCTTCCACTGATCACAGTCTGCAAATCAATCTTCTCTTCAGTTTGTTTGGTTCTTTTTAATCTCCTGTTTGCACCATGCAAGAAAGTCACTAGCAGATGCTACAACAGTAATTAGAGCAAGTATCAATTCTCAGTGGTGAGGCTGCAGCACAAATAATTTCCCAGCTCAGCAGATTGAAAAGGGGAGTGGCAAATCCATCAATCTCACCTTTAGTTTCTCATTGCACCCAAAAGAGGAGAAAAGGGAGTAGAAATAATCTCCTTGTTAGGAGATTTTCACTGCTGTTTTGGAAACATTAAGTGCTGTTGGATGTTTGCTGTATAATCTGGTATTTCTAGTAAACTTCTGAGTCTGTTGCAATCAATGGTAAAGCAAAAAAGCTGTTTTCAGTCAGATTGAAACTGTGAAATGTGCCTTTTAGGGTGTATCACATCCTGGAAGCCATGATTTTACTGATTTGTTGCAATTTTTTTCTCTCTCTCTCTCCCTTCTTTTCCAGATAAATTTTGTATTTCTATTTAACATAGTTAGGATTTTAATGACAAAGCTGAGAGCTTCAACCACTTCAGAAACAATCCAGTACAGGTAAGTCAGCTTGTGATTCCTGCTAACAGAGTTCTGTTTTTTTGTCCTGTCCTTTTCCTGTCTTTGTCTTTCCAAGTGCCACTGTTGATGGAATTCATAAATTAGGCCCACAGTATTTATCTGTGCAGGCTCTCCAGAAAAAGCCTGCCTGCATTTTTTCTGTCCACTCCATTTCACTTCAGGCCTGCATGTGCCCCAGCACACACATGGAATCCCCTCCTTTCCATGAAATCTGAAGGATTTGATCTCATGGGAGGACAAATTCATCAATTTCTATGTGTACACAAGTGTAAATATAGTAAGTGCTGCATGCAGCTCTGCAGTCCCCAGCACAGGGAGGAGCTGGAGCTGCTGGAGCCAGTCCAGAGGAGGCACCAGGATGATCAGAGGGATGGAGCAGCTCTGCTCTGGGGAGAGGATAGGAGAATTGGTATTGTTCAGCCTAGGATTACTTAATTTTGACCTCAAGGGAGCCTGCAAGAAGATGGGAGAGAGATCATTTACAAGGATCTGGGGTGACAGGACAAGGGGAAGTGGCTTCAAACTGACAGAAAGCAGGTTTGGATGGATATTAGGAAGAAACTCTTCCCTGTGAGGGTGGTCAGACCCTGGCACAGGATGCCCAGAGCAGCTGTGGCTGCCCCTGGATCCCTGGAAGTGTCCAAGGCCAGGCTGGACAGGGCTTGGAGCAGCCTGGGACAGTGGAAGATGTCCCTGCCCTTGGCAGGGGGTGGAACTGGATGAGCTTTAACCTTCCAACCCAAACCATTCTGGGATTCTGTGATTAATGTGTGCATACAGGTATTTAATGCAACAATTAAAATGTAGGGAAGGGGAATAAGGGGTGATTGTGCCCCTTCCTTTCAGCTGGTGCCAGAATTAGTGTAACCACTCACTGGCTTGCATCACAGAAATGATCCTCAACTAATCAGTACCTTTATTTGGGTTTGGCTTCTCAGGTAAATCAGTTCCCATACCCAGCATAACCCCCCACGCACTGGGATGGCAAAAAGGAAAAGTCAGGAGGGAAGGTGGCCTGGCCCCTTCAGACACCAGGGCTTAGATCAGCCTGAGCACTCTAAAAGCAAATTCTCAGACACCAGGAGATGCTGAGTCTCCTTCTTTTGTCATTTGCAGTTTTTTACAAGATACTTGGAGGACTTAAAGACTAATAGGTCCTTGCAGTTGGAAATGGCACAGATTTTGTGCAGTGAGATCAGTCACTCTAACTCATTTCTGGATAAAAGCTCAGCATATCAAGCTGAGTTGCATCTTGATGTCCTCAAATCAGGCTGCCCTTGACTTTGGAGGCAGCTTTGCTGCAGTAATGGGCTTTGTTGTTTTGCCTGATTCCTTCATTTTACTCCTGTCAGGGTTTTGTTACTGAAGTCAGTGCAGTGCTCTGGTGTTCAGACCCTTCTCTGCACATTTCCTGAAAAATGAAAGGAAAAATACCTTTTTTTCTTGCTCAAGCCTCATACCATAAAACTAAAACTGGCCTGAATAAGCCCTCAGTACATTTTTATCCCTTTTGCAGCTTGCAGGGGAGCATTAGAGGCATTAGAGTGAATCAATCTGCAGCAGCTGCCATTGTTCTTGAGAATGATCTTACCCTTGCAGGCTCTCTGAGGGAATTGTCCTTACCACAGCCTACATGGAAAACTTGAGAATTCCAGCAAAGCCTGGGGCAAGCCTTGATGCTCTAAAGCAGAGCAGTGCAACCCTTTGCTAGGCAGGTATTCAGTGGTGTGGCAGCTGGCTCCTTAAGGCTGTCACTGTATCCTGGCACTGGCAGTGGTTTTGTGCTCTCCTGCCTGTATTTATCTACCTAATATCTACCTGCCTACCTTTATCTACCCATCCATCTAACCCTGTTATGGGATTATTCAGAGATCTATACAGATTTAGCCAAATTTCAGCCTTTGTGTTTGCACAGTGACAGTACAATGACATGCTGCTCTCAGCTGGCACACCAAGACACTGTTACAGCACCAATAATAAGGATTAGCCCTGAATAATTCTGTTAATCACTGCTGCTTCCTCATTCACAGCCTGCTTTGTGATTTGTGATTCCTGAGACAGCCCTGAGCAGCTGAGTTGGGTGGGCAGATGTTGCAGAAAGTGTTCACACTGCAGACAAAATGAAATGATGGGCACAGAGTGGGTCTCAGCTGAGCTGGGCATTGATCACATCTCCCTGAGGTGTAAAAATCACTCCCCAAACCTGCAGAGAACCCCAAGGCTTCAAGCCTCGCTGATAGGAGAGAAAAAGAGGAAGAGAATTAAAAGAGAGGGAATGAAAGAGAGGGATATAAATATAAATAAAGGTTCCCATTCACCCTCTGGAGTTCAGGGTGGGGAGGAAAGAGCAGGATTCCAAGGCTTTCCCAGGACTCTCCCCAGGTGGACAGGCAGTGGTCAGGCAGGGAGGCTGTCCCTGTTTCCATGCTCCTCCTTCCCACTCCCAGCACAGTTCTCCTTCCCTGTGCTCACTTGTTTTCTCTTCCCTGCCCACAGGAAGGCAGTCAAGGCCACGTTGGTTCTCCTGCCTCTGCTTGGCATCACCTACATGCTTTTCTTTGTCAACCCTGGCGAGGATGACATTTCCCAGATTGTTTTCATCTATTTCAATTCCTTCCTTCAGTCTTTTCAGGTAAGAGAGCAGGCTTACTGCTGCATCAGCTGAAAGGATCCTCGGTGCTTTTCAGCCATGAAACTTGAGGCAATGAAGTCTGTGATAGAAATTATAGTTGCAAATAGCTCAGTTCACACATGCCTAATAGATGTACAAGTGTGTCATGTGGAGTGGAAAATCCTCTCAAGTGTGGACTGGAGGGATTCATCTCCCTTAACTCAGCACTGTGTTCAGCTCTTCACAAAGAATCAGTGGAGAGAGAGAAGATATTTCATTCCAGCTGTCTTCCAGAGCACACAGTGGGCTGACACTTGGACTCAGTGTTGCTAAACCAAAGGGAAACAGCTCCTACTTGTTGGACTTGCTGTTTAATTCAGCTTGTAAAAGTCTCCAGACAAGTTTATGTGCTGTTCTGTGCAGCCAACAGCCCAATTTTTAATTAATATTACAAGGTATGTAATGTGGTGATTTTTAAAGGGATGTTTGGGATTTATTTTAACTATTTTCTCTGATTCAGAAAGAAAAGACATGGTGAGTATAAGTTTAGAACCAGTGAGCTAAAAAGAAAATTAAAGCAAACACTCCCATAGGCAGACAACAAAATTTTAACCATCTGCTTTCATAGAAATTCCAATTATTTTGCCTTCAAAGATCATTCATGTTTCAAGGGATGGATCACTGAACAGATTTTTGCTCGAGCTCAGGAGTTGAACTGGGAGGGAAGGGGCAGTGTTTCAGACACAGGGGAGCTGTGCTGCCCAGCCTGCTCTGGTGCATTCCCTGAGCCATCAGCCCCATCTGCCCCTGCCCTGGATGTTCCTGGAGTTCTGGCAGGATGGAAAAGGCAGTGGGATGTGAGTAACTGCCCCAGCTCTGAGAACCTGACACAAACTCCTTTCTGCCCAGGTGTGTCCTACAGCTTCACCTCTTGAGCTAGGGTGGGAATTTGTTTGACATTGATGTTTTTACCTCCAGTGTGCAGGAACAAGTGCTCTGATACCCAGATATCAATACAAACATACAGCTGGCAAGCCAAATCTAGGCTTGGCTTACTGTTTTACTGATTGCATCCCACCAGAAATCACAGCTGAATATCTAAAATAACAAATGTCCCTTTTAATTTGTGAAAGAAGGAACCTTAGCCTTCACCTGTGAAGTAATTCCACACTTTTCATTCCCTATAAATGACTGTATTTTTTATCTGCTGTTGCTCAGCATCTCAAAAAAAAAAAAAATTCTGCATTGCTCATTAGTTCTGTGAAGATGTGTGTGAGAAGGACACACATCTCGTTAATGGTGAGAATAATTACAGCCCTAAAAACAAAATGGGCAGAGTTCCACTCACAGGAATTCCAACCTTTGCAGTCATCACAGGGGTTTAGTCACTGCTGTCAGCAGATGGCACAGAGCCTTTGAGCTCAGGTGAATTTGAGCAGTCTGGTGATTTCTTGCCCTCATGAGCCCATCTAAAGCAATTTAACAGCCCCTGTGAGTGGCTGGGATGTCCCTCAGAGCTGACAGTCCCTCTGAGGCTCTCAGAGATTGGATGCTGTAAGATGTTTTAGCCCAGCTGCAGGACAATCCCCTCTGTCAGTGGAAGTATTAAAATATTTACTTAATGATCACCTGCTTTCTCTTCTTTCCAGGGTTTCTTTGTGTCAGTATTTTACTGCTTCTTGAATGGTGAGGTAAGTAATTCACCCTTGGGAGGTGGGGGTTGTTTGAGTGCCTGATTACTGAGATCTCAGATGTTTTTCCAGGGGGTCACAGTCCCACCAGTCTCTTGTAGAAGGTTCTTCATGTGCTCCTGAATTTCCCAGCCTTTGTCCTCAAAACTTTATCAGTTTCAGATTATTACCTGTGAGGTCAGGGCAAGGGAAAGAAGTTTTGTCAGATTATAAAATTTCTGTTCTTCATCTTAAGACTTCTTTGAAGTTTCTCATTAATTAAAAATATTCTTTCTGGCAATAGCTAATTACTTCTGAGCTGGACTCCTGTTAAGGATATGCTGCAGGTGACCCATTTTTACAGGTCCATGCTGAGCTGAGTGAGTTTGTTCATGTGGGTGACTGTCTCTGAGTGATCAGTGCCTGTTGCATTCAGAAAAGAGGGTTGAAAACAGATTAAATCAGAATTAATTAATGAGGTACTGCTACTGAAGCAAGAAATGCTTCACTAATATCTTTCAGTGTTTGACTTCCACCCCAAAGTGTAAGAGATTGAAATCTTTCCCCTGCTTTGTCAGTGTCTCATTTACCTGCATTAAAGTCTGTCATCTGTGTCCAGCTAGAATTTTAGTCTTTGCAGAAATTAAATCCATATTTTATTATTCCTGCTGTATTGATATAAACTTTGTTTGTACTGCTCCTTAATTTCATTGTGGGCTATGAGAAAGAATGGGCATGGCTTCAAAGCAGCAGTATTTTATTTTAAATATTTTATTTTTAAAATTTTTATTTTTATTGTGTTTCTTTTGTATTATTTTACATTAGTAACTTTCCCTCATCCTCATTAATTCTGAGGTGATGTTAACAAGAAGCAGCTCAATTTTCTCACATTAAGCACATGCCACTTTTATATCCTGGCAGCAGAGTTCTCAGTTCTCTTTCCAACTTTCCTTCCATAAATTGTCACCATTCCATTTGCCTCTTGTAAAATAGGGAGTTTAAATCTTCCTGCAAAATACAGGTGCCTGTAGAACATTTACCTCAGGCTGTGTCAGGGGAAGTTTGGGTTGGATTTTAGGGGAAGGTTCTTCCCAGAGGATGCTGGGGCTCCCCAGGGAATGGGCACAGCCCCACCTGAGGCTGCCAGAGCTCCAGGAGTGTTTGGACAACACTCCCAGGGATGCTCAGGCTGGGATTGTTGGGGTGTCTGTGCAGGAGCTGGACTGGATGATTCTTGTGGGTCCCTTCCAACTCAAGATATTCTGTGATTTTACTTGTCATATTCATCAGGTCTGCACTGTTAAAGCAGAAGGAGAATGTTCCTGTAGACAGCAGGCTTTTTAAATGTCTTTTTCCATTTTCTTCTTCATGATGTCCCAGTGACCATCAGGGGGAACCCAGGCCATGTGGTCTCATAGCCAGTCAGGACTTTTTGTCACCCCACTTCCATTTGTGGCACTCAGACTTGGAGTTGTTGGCTCTTCACAGATTTTCACTCCTTTGTTCTGGCATTTTTCAGCTCTTTTTATTGAGAGAAATATCCAAATATCTCCTTCCCTTCAGCAGTCTGAAGCTGTCTGTCCAAAGCCATGAGCCAGCTCCCCATCTCCTGTAGCTTTGATGAGTTCAGACATAATGGAGCCTATGATTCACCTCCTGCCCTTCCAGACCTTGGCAACAATCCACTGGGGAATCTGGAATGACTCCAGAGCAGATTTTCCAGCTGGGTCACACTGCTGTCACAGTGGGAATGGGCATTTCTGAGGGAGTCAGTCCAAGGCTGAGACACCCAGCTTGGGATGTTGATTCATTTCCCCAAACTCAGGGATCTGGTGCTGCTGGGGAGGCTGCAGCAGATCTGAGGCATCCACGGGGCTCTCAGCAGCTGATACAGGATCTGGGGAACATTCACATCTCACTGGGAGTGGGAAAACCAGGTGGGATTCAATGGGGCTTCTCAAATTGTTTGGTGTCAGTAATTCAAGCCACTCAATACAACCTTTTTGTTTTTTAAGTTTTCATCAGCTTAGTCTCCAACAGACACCTTTATCTGCTCACCTGAGAGCTCCAGTCTTTGCTGCCAGTCTGGGCTGGATGTCCCAGCATGCCCAAGCCACCCTGTTGGCATGGGGGCACCCAAAAAAGTTGAATTTGGGAAGGAAATCTTCCCTGTAGCATTTTTTGACATCTAATGTGCCACTTTCACTTGACTGGCTAAACCATGGCAACTCCCTCACTGCTTCTTTGAGGTGAAACATAAGTTCAAACCCCCCCAGATATTAGAATATTGTCTATTTCAAAACTGTGAAAAAACTTTGGGCTCCCCTTAATGTACTGTGAGAATGTTTGTTTTTTTAATATCACAAAGCTTTTAAGGGATAAAATTTCCTGTTCTGTTCTAGCCTCAGCTTTGCACAGCACTGAGGAAAGCAGCAAACTCAGAGAATTTTCAGAGCTTTCTGGGAGTGGAATCACATTGTCCAGAACACAAATTTGCATTTTATAGTACACTATTTCAAAAGCTGAGCTGCTCCCAGCCAGGCATCCCTACTAGAAGTGGTGATGAAGGCAATGCCACTCAATCCCCATGAGGTACCAGATTTTGCTCAAAAAGGGGAAAATAACCTGTGAGGAGCAGCCTGAAAGCTTCATAGACATCACTGCAGCCTTGCTATTAACTTTTCAGTGAGCCTGATGTCTCTGTCTCCCTGATATGGGCTGATAAGTTGCTGTCTCAGAATGTTTTAAATACTTCAGATTTTCCAGTTATAGCAGAGCTGGGTTCTTTAAATGCATGTAATGGTCTTTATCAGGTTACTCACCCCCCACAGTGCCAGGCTTGCTCTGAATGATGACACAATCAAAAAACCTGGAAAATCCATCAATTTAAGCTTTAATAATGCTGATCTCAGCTGCATCTCTTCCACCCCCTATTTGATACACATCCCACTGGGTACTTACAAACTGCTAGGAACTGTCTGTAGTAGAGCTCAAAAATTATGGATTGCCCTCAAAAAAAACCCCCAAAATATCCTTCATGAGATCTTCTGTGAGTGCTTCATGTCTGGGAGACTTGTCCCTTCACAATTTTTGTGTTTCCTTTTGCTGTGGCACTAAAGGCTGCTGCATTTAGTTGAAGACAGAGGAAACACCATTGTGGGTTCCTCAGATGTGAAGGAATGGCTGCAGGGATGTTCCACTCCCTAAGTAACCACATTAAAACCCCTGATTTGGTTTTTTTCCTGAGGCTCAATGTGTGATTTCACTGAGTTTTCTCATCAGGAAGTATTTTTGAGGAAGAAGGAGAATAACAGGAAGTAAAGGAGCAGAGGTGATGTTGTTTTCAGCAGCCACTGAGGGACCCATGCAAAATTCCTTCCCTGTCAGGGCTGGAATTGGATACAGCCTTTGCAAAGTTGTGCTGGATTTTAATGTTCTCAGAATAAGGAGAAGCTACAATTAACCCCAGTCCTTTATGAGGAAAGGAAATTGTGCAATGAATTTACTGCCTGTGTTTTAAAGTGCACGTAGAGATTTTGCAGTGAGATTTAGTAAATGTTGAGACTATTTCTCAATCTGATGTGAAAATCACTTGGTTTGGGTACAGGGAAAGCATTAACAGCAGTTACTGGAATCTGAGCAAATGGCAGAAATATTACTTAAGGCTGCATTTTGATAGAGTCATGGGAAATAGAACCATGTGTCCTGACAGACCTGCATGAACTGAAAATAAAGAGGAAAATTCTGCTGGCTCTGGTAGCTTTAGGCTGTACCCCTCAGTCCAGTTCCCACAATATCTGAGCAGTGCTGTGCACCTTCAAAACCTCTGTACAACTAAAACTGGGTTGAAAGATTAAAATCAGCACCTTAAAAACACTCAGGATGTGGTAGGCTGTTCCAAAGAAGAGTTTGCCTACAGAGCTGGCAAGGTTTGGACTCTGTGATCTTTATGGATCCCTTCCAAGCTGAGATATTTTGGGATTCTGGGATTCTGTTCTATGAAGTTTCTGTCCCTTTGACTTCTGTCTGTGAAGTTTGGAAATTTCCTCTGTGACTTCCATTGATTTTAACAAACATACCTTGAGATCTAACCAGAAATGACACCTGGTACCACCATGAAATGTCCTGATTTTCAGTGATTTGGTCTCACAGATGTGATATCACTGAAGGGAAAAAGTGAAGCGGTTCAGTTGCAGTCCATGCAAAGAATTTCAAAGAGGATGAGTTTATTTCCTTCATTTTTGAGTAGATACTTGACTGGGAATGCAGTCACCTCCCTTGCCCTCATTTCCACAGAACACAGTGTTGAACAGCTCCTGGACTGGCTTGGTGGGCTGCAGTGGTGGGAGGTGTGTCAGGCCCCTGAGCTGGAGATAAAAAATTCACTCAATCAAAGAACCAATCTAAGATCATCGAGTTCAACCATGACCCACACACTGCCAAGCCCTCCACTGAACCATGTTCCCATCTAGTTTTTGAACATTCCCAGGGATGGGGATTGCACCACTTTGTTTGCCAGCCTGTTCCAATGCCTGACCACCCTTTCAGTGAAGAAATTCTTCCAAATTTCCAATCTAAACCTCCCCTGCTGCAATTTGAGGCCATTTCCTTTTGTCCTATCTCTTCTGACTTGGGAGCAGAGCCCAAATTCCCCCCAGCTGTCCCCTCCTGTCAGGGAGTTGTGCAGAGCCACAGGGTCCCCCCTGATCCCCCATTTCTCCAGGCTGAGCCCCTTTCCCAGCTCCCACAGCCTCTCCTGGGGCTCCAGACCCTTCCCCAGCTCTGTTCCCTTCCCTCTTTCCAAGCCAACACCTTATAACAAATTATTGCAGTGACTCCATGGAGGAGAAGCAGTTTAGATTAAAACTTTACAGCTTTTTATGTTTTATTGCTTCTGAAAATTCTGAAGCTGTTTTGAATGAAGTGTGTGTGCCATGGATGGGCACAAGAGGCCGTTGGCACTTGACTCATTAATTTGTTTAGAGACTATGAATAAAGAGCTTTTTTTTTTTTTTTTTTTTTTTTTTACATAAAGAAATACTAGAGGGCAAAAATATGCAAATTTCATTTAATCCAAGTGGAAAAGAGCATCTCTGGACTTCCAAGAAAATTGACAATGAGAGGTTTCTGAGAATTAGAGATGTTACAAAAAGTGGCATAATGAAGAATCTGTATGCATTTGTGTTGAATGCCACTTCAGAAGAGTGAATGCAGCTTGTGAACTTCTTTTTCAATGACTGCAAAGAACAAGATGCTCCTCAAATTTTTTTCAGTCAACTTAGAGATGACAAGACTGAATTTAATTTCAGATAACACTGGATTAAAAAAAAAAAAAAAAAGAGTTTAGGATGTAATTTTTTGGAACAAGGATAGGCTTTACAAAAGCATGTAGTGATAGGACAAGGAGGAATGGCTTCACACTGACAGAGGGAAGGTTTAAATTGGATTTAGGAAGAAATTCTTCCCTCAGAGGGTGGTGAGGCTCCAGCACAGGGTGCCCAGAGCAGCTGTGGCTGCCCCTGGATCCCTGGAAATGTCCAAGACCAGGCTGGACAGGGCTTGGAGCAGCCTGGGACAGGGGAAGGTGTCCCTGCCCATAGCAGGGGGTGAGTTTGGATGAGATTTAATGTTCCTTTCAAGCCAGGCCAGTCAATTCTGTGATTCTGTGACTGGCTTGGAGCTGTGCTGCAGGAATGCATTCCCACACAGCTCCTGCTGGACAATTTTCACTGCAGCTCAGTTTTTCCTTTCAGTTCTTTAATGTGCACTTTCTGCTCAGGGGAGGATGGGTACAGCACTCCCAGCATTTCTCTTCTACCCTTGACTGATTCCAGACAAAGCTGCTTTAAAGGAAGATGGATTTTCCATCCAGTTCCCTTACTGGTGTTGTGTCTGCCTTCTAGCCAGACCTTCTTAACATGGTTTTCTCCTGAGACAAACTGAAGTATTTCAGAGAGAGGCAAAGAGTGCATTCAGAGTGTTTTATATTCCAAACAGGGCTGGCTCCACTCCTGCTACCTCAGCAGTGATGATGGAAACAAGAGGATGACAGAGGAATAAGAACCCCTGCCTAGAGATCACTTATCTTTGTCATTAGGTGCTTCCTGCAATTTCCAATTAGCACCAGATCCCTCAGAGAGTTCTGTGATCCTTGCAAACCTTTCTAGCCATGATGGGAGATGCCAGCACAGCCATCCCAGAGCAGGAGCTTGGGAATGGAGGTGACAGTGTTTGAGAGCAACCTGCATCTGTAAAGGGATGGTGCTTGATGAGGGCTGCTCAGGGAAAAGCAAGTTCCACTCTGAAACTGAATGAAGGGGACAAGGCAAGTCCTGATTAAACAGGCAAGAAAAAAATATAACAGTGAGGATATTTAGGCACTGGAAGAGAGGCTCAAAGGTGTTCTGAGATCTCTGTCCTTGTTTGTGCTCCAAATGACTTGAGAAGACCCTGGCATAATCTCAGAACTGGATAAAACCACGGTGCTGGATGTGCTCTGATCTGGGACCAGAGGCCTTCTGATGTCCTTTCCAACCCTAATAATTCTGTAACTCATGAGTTCTGTGTCCATTATAAGGTGCCTGTCCTTCATTTCTATCCATAGCCTGGATGGATACATAACCAGCCAGACCTGAGCCTGAAAACATCCTTTTAGAGCCTGAATTCTTAGCTCAGGACTCAGATTCAGAATTACCTGACCAATATCAATAATCATCTATGAATTGACTTCTAAAAGGGAAAGCAATTAGCTGGTTTAGGGGGAAAGCACCATCAGAGAGGAATAGATCAGATGCCACTTTAAATTATTCTCACAACAAGGTGCAAGGCAAAGATGAATTTGTTTAATTTTTTTTTCTGTTGACCCTTTAGCCAGGCACCATCTGTCTCTCAAAATCAATTAAGCTCAAAGTGTCTTCCTTTGATCTGATCATCTTGGGAGGCTGTTGATTAGAGCTGCCAGCTCTGAGTCACCCCTGGAATGGTTACTCATCCCCTTGCCCATCAGCCCAGGCAGGCTCCACATTATTCATCCCCAGCCCAAAGGACATGTATTAAGCATTCCTTCAAATCTCTGAATAAATCTGAATATAGAGGTGGACTAGAAGGCTAAAATTTAATTCCATCTGCTCTGAGGGTCCTTCCCCATCCCCTTTTCCTTCCCATTACACCACTGCTGATATGAGGGTGACTCCAGAGCACCCCACAACAAAACCACAGGGGTTTGAGGAGGGCTGGGTGCACCCATGGCCTCCCTCTGCTCTGGGGAGTTCTGGTCCTTTGTGGCCCAGAAGAAAGGAGCAGCATTTATTTCCACACAAAAATGCCTGGTAAATCTTTATGACTAGTCAGAATTGCTGCAGCTTCTTGAACTGTTATTTGTGATAACAAAATTGAATTGCTGTGATCCTAGAAATAAGCTTTAACATCCCAGGCTGGCAGGTGCTGTGAGATTGTAAAGAATTGCTGCCAAAGAAAAAAAAAAAAAAACAATTAATAAAGAAGGATTGCAGACCAATTAAGCAGGATATTTTTTTAGCAGAAAAATCCCCATAGCAATGTTACATAAATAGTGGTGTGGTGTAAGGTACCTGTTGAAACAAAACCCAACATTCTACCCAAGCTTTGTTTTTGTTTCCTTTGAGCCTTGCAGGTTGTTTTGACTACATCCCTTCCTGCCCTCAGGAGGATGAAATACTGCTGATGGGATCTTGATGGGGATGTTCAGTTCAGTATTTTGTGTGATGGTAACATGAGCACCCTTGGCCTGAGGGGTTGGGTCTGTGGGAGCCTGGCAAAGCCACAGCAGCAGGGTAGGACACAGGTGCACTTGCTCAGTGATGTAGTTTATTTACAAAACATGGATAAAGACACTCCTGTCTCTCTGGGAACATTAGAACTCCTCACCTGGAGATCCAGGACCTATTTGCAAGAGAAAGACAAACCAAGGGTCAACACAGGCACCCAGCTCTGTGCTCAGGGATCATTCTGGTCCTCTCAAACAGCTGAAGTTCCACAGAGATGAGGCTGATAATTTATGTTCCCAGGACTCCTTGTGGAGCTCTAACCACTGATGACAGCCTGGAGCATCCTTGGGCTGTTAAAGGCCAGTGATGGCAATCTCAGGTCATAAATGTGCTAATGCTGACTCTGGGGCATGGTCCTGACTCTAGAAATGCTCGATAGAGGAGGCTGCTCTTACAGAGATTAACAGCCATGTTGGTAGGTGATATTTTGCATTCTCTTTTTCTCTTATCTTCCACTGTGCAATAGCTTTTTTTTGTGTGTGTGTGTCTTAACACACTATCACAGCAGCCACAGCCAGTTTTTTTCTTTTCTTACCTAAAGTTAACCTAGCATTTTGTTTCTGAGTTTAAGTACAAGATATAAATTTGACCTTAACCTTTTCTGCTTGCACTCTGGTTGCATACTAACTGCAGTTAATTAATTTGTCATTAAAAAACGCTTTGCCCTCACCCTTGAAAGTGCAGAGCCCATTTCCATGTGTCCAGTCCATTAGGAATGGCTCCAGCTGTACAAGAAGACAGCATTTTTAGTTTTGCTTTTTTTTTTTTAAATCTTGTCTCAAACCCTCAAACAAAAGCCAACTGCTTGTTTAGATTCACATCTTTATCTCCAGGTGGCTCTTTTTGACTTGGTTGGCTTGAAGCACAAATGATAAATCTAATCTGGCTTCACTGGCTGAGTAAGTATCTCTTCACACTGGTTGCTCAGAAAAAAATTAAAAAAAAATCACTGCAGAAGAAAGAAGGAAAATTTTCTCTGACAGTATCTCAGCATTCAGTGACACCTGGGGAGAAAGGAGCATTCCAGAAGCAGCATCCCTCTGCATCTCAGTCTCCATGACAATGGTCTGACACTTCATGTGCTACCTAAACCACTTGTCTGAGGTGCCCAGCATTCAGTTCAGCTGGGTTTGTACCCAGAGGAGCAAGGATTCTTTCATTCCACATGTCTAAGTGCCATCCTCAGGGGAACTGTCTCTCTTCCTCCACTGTCTGTATTGGGAGCATAAATAATGGATCCAATACTTGGATGGGGCTTGGTGCAGCCTGGTCCAGTGGAAGGTGTCCCTGTCCTTGGCAGGGGTTGGAATGAGAGGAACTTGAAGGTCTCTTCCAACCCAAACTATTCAGTGATTCTGTGATAATTGGATAAGATAATTGTGAGTCTTTCAGGGCAGGTGCCTCCCCCCTTGCATTTACTCTGGCTCATGGATTTGCCTTTGGCTGTGCATTATATCCTCCCTCCCATCCAGGATCAGGAGCAAGGATCCCTCTGCCATTCCATGGAGCCAGTTTGCAAAGAGTGAATTTCCAGAAAAGTACAACAGCATGGCATGGCTTTCTGGTGTTTCTCCTGTTTCCCCAGGAGGGTTCAGTGAGCCAGGGAGGTCAGTTTGGTGAGAAGGGGATGGTGGTCAGCAGTCCAGGCTGCTGCAGTCTGTGCTTGAGTTCATCCATCCTGGCTCTGCTGTTTCATAAAATTGTGTCATTCAGCTCATTTTACAGCCTGGCCAAACCCCATCATGAAACTGGTGGAGAGGTGTTGTAGCTACTGCTTCATCATGAGAGGCTCTTCCAGAAATCCTCTGCACTGTTGTTTAACCACATTGTTCTCATTCTCATCTCCAGATCATTCATGATGATCATGCTCTTCCTGGCAGTGCTTTCATTCCCCTTTCATTGGGTGTTCCCTCTTCTATTTCTCCAGTTCTATTCCCTCATATTCTTTGTTTCATTAGGTCTTGTCTGACCCCTACTAAGTGTAAAAACATCATTATTTATAATGAAACAAATAATTGATGCAGAATTAGAAGAAATCCAGTGTGGCTTTCTTCTCACCTCACCTTAGAAATCTGCAGCTGCTAGCCTTAAATCATAGAATCACAGCATCAGTTAGGTTGGAAAAGTCCTCTGAGATCACTAAGACCATCATGTCAACCATGGCAGTAGCACAGATCACAGATAGCTGAGAAAACAACCAAAGAAAGAAATCCTCTGCTCTGATTTCTCCAATCTCTGCCTTCTAGAAGGGCTCTGGTTGGAAAGCCAGAGCATTTCCAGGTTCAGGATTCCCCTGAAAAGGCACCACAGAGGCAATTGCACCATTATTTTCCAGGCTGGTACTCATAAACCTGCAGTGGAGTGTATTTCATGGACAAAGCTGTGATGAGAGGGGATTGTTTGCTGCCAGACCACAGTTTGTCACTAGCAGTGCTACAGCCCAGCGCTCTGAAATGGGAAAACTGAAAGCAGCCAAAAGAAGGAGAGCAGTTCCCCCCTTTCTGGGTCCTCCTCATGAACTCTTCTATGTTTTAACCATCAAGCCTTCACCCTGTTCATCTGGAACACCTAAAGCTGATAGGGTATGATTTGGGTTGGAAACACCTCCAACCCTGGAGCTCTTCTGAGCACTCTTGGACAGGATGTTTGAGCTGCCCTGAAGAGGGGCTGGACACTCTGTGTGTCCCTTGTATTTTGAGCAGACCTCACAGAGCCCCTGCAGACAATCCCCAAGCTTTCCAAGAAATTTTAAAAAAAAAGCAGTGACTCCTCATCTTCGGATGAGGAAAAATCCTCTTTTTTTTTTTTGACTCCCTTTCCTGCAGCACCAGTGGTGCTGCCAGACACACCCAGGGTGGCTTTGATTGACCCCACCCAGGTGCTGATAGCTGAGATCCTGTGCCAGCTTGGGCTTCAAGGCTCTGAAAGCTCCTCCCAGGCCTTGGCAGTTTCTTGGCTGATCCCTTTAAGGTCTCCTGCCCAACAGCATCACTGCTGAGAGTACCCAAAGTTCCCATTGTCCGTGGTAAAATGGGGCTTAAAACAATCCCTTAGTTTTGGGGGATGCAATGAAAACAAGTGCATTAAACACTAAAAAATATCCAGGGTTAGATGTTAATATTATCTAAATTTATAATCTAGACATCTTAAATAGAACTGGTTGTCTAGACACATTTTATAACCAATTAAAGGAAGAAGATGTTTTTCATCTAACCACAAATATCTGGTCTCTCTTGGACACCTGCTTTGGAAGGAGATGAATCATCCCCTTTGACCACACTGACTGGTTCCCTCTTAGTCAGGGGAAGACCTAAAGGTCAGTAGTTGAGGTGCAATGTCTATATTATGTTATTTATAACCCCTCTTTGTAAAAAAATATGGTTTTGGTAAAGGAGGCCCTGGCTTGATGTAGAAGTTTTATGTAACAATGCTTCTTTCAAAGTTCACCAGATTTCAAGCTGGCAGCAGAACATCAGCATCCTTTCCAAATGTCATGAATACATCAGGATTTGGACTCTCCAGGAAGCTGGGCCCAGATTCCTCTCACCTAATTTTGTCAGCTTATTTATCTCCCTGGGTTAGGGGTCTGAATTGCTGAAAGTAAGCAGATATCAATAGGAATACCCAGAAATTGGTCCCAATGCTTCATGCCAGGTTCTGACTTTGAGTCTTCTCTGCCAGGGATTTGGTCTATTTTAGGAGTATTTCAAGCCTTCCCTCCCACTGTGTTTGAGGTTTAGGGTTCCTTTCTCCTATTTTTCTCTTCCTTATATATGTATATATTTGAGCCAGAGTTCTTGGGCTCTCTCTATGCTCCATGCAAAAAAAAAAAAAAAAAAAAAAAAAAAAAAAAAAAGTACACTTAAATTTAAGGTTCATCTGACCTGCTTGAGGATGACCTTCTGCTAATGTGGAGCAACTTCCACTGCTTGCACAAGGTGCTCCCAGGGCTGGGTCAGGTCTGCCTGTGTTGCAGAACCAGTGCTTGGTGATTCCCCACATACAGTGGGGATGGGGCTCTCCAAGAATTCCAGGTCATGGACAGTCCTTGGATGCACCATCCATCACGTCCACCTGTTCTGAGTGCTTGATCCAGTTGTGAATGTTTAAGCCTGTTTGAAATCCTCTGGGGTATTTAAGATACCATATATGAGACATGAGGTGTGTAAAAGCCATGTTTTTCCCCTGAGTCAAGTACTCAAGAGAATACCAGTGAATTGAAGCTGCTGTTCAGGCATCTGAACCAGCCCCTGTGTGTTTCAGTGCCTTGGCAGAGCTGTGGCTCTTCTCAGCTCTTTCAGAGGGAATTTGTGGGAGTCCAGGGTGTTCCCCTGGCTTCCCTGGATGCCTTGAGACCCCCCTGGCATGGTGCCCAGGACCCCTGGGGATTGGATTTAAATCCCTGGAAAAAATTACCCACATTGCAGGAAGAATTACAAGTCACAAAAAATAAGTAGAGTATAAATTAGATTGTTAGAAGGTAGAAAAGTGAATTTTTAGAAATGTTTATATTAGGGAGTTTAAGGTTAAGATGGAGGATTTTGGGCGTGGTATGTCTTTTCTTTCTTCTTCTTCTTCATGCCATCCATGTTAGTGCCAGGCTGGCACCACTGGATTGGTTTGGGACAAAGTTGGACAGTGTAATAAAGGTGTCATGTATTGGAAAGTAATTGTAAACATTAGGTATGTAATTTATAGTATAAAAGATAAGTCCTGCCCCAAGAGCAGGCAGTGTGCCTTTGACCAGCTTGCTGAACAGACCTCTGTGAGTTAGAGAAAGAATTTCTTAGATAAGAAAGAATAAACAACCTTGGAAACCTCAGAAAACGGCTCCTGAATCTTCTTCGGTGACCAGCTGGGAAAACCTGAACTCTAAACCACCTGCATGTCCTGCTGTGGGAACTCAGGCTCAGGAGACCTCACAGACAGTGACAGGAATTGTCCCTTGATGTTCTGTCCTGGTTTGAAGGACAGTTATCTGCCAGTAAAGGCAGAAGCTTCTCTTTGAAATGGAGAATGTAAACCCCCTCCCTCCAAATTATTATTATAATTTTGAAATTAAGGGGCTCTCAGGCAAAGATATGGGAACTAAGAATAACAGTTCTTTACTGGAAAGATGAAAATAGAAATACAGTAATACAAAAGACAATCCTAACCTTGACAGAGTCAGAATCCAAGCTGACACCCGTCAGTCAGTCAGGGTGTTGGCACAATCCCATTCAATGGTGGCTGCATCCTCCTGCAGTGGCAGATGTGGTTCAGCTGGAGCAGTGCTCCTGGAGAAGGTGCAGTTTCCTCTGAATGTCCAGGGATGATGTGGAAAGGTCTGGCTTTCCTCTGGAATCCAGTGGAAAGAAGGTACCTTGGTGTCCAAAATGTCAGTTTTTATCTGGGTAGGAAAGGCTTGGCTCCTCCCCTGGCTGGAGCATCTCCCATGGGATGATGGAATTTTATCAGTCATGCACTGGGACTCAATGGGCCAGCAGCAGATGATATCTCCTGGAGGGAGGATGGGCTGTGGGAAAGATAAAGATGATTGCCCCAGCTGGTTAAAAGCTGGCCCATTAGCAGATAATGTGTGTCACGGAGATAAGGAATTACTACCCCACCTGGTTTTTACAGATGGTGACAGAATTCACATTTCTGGCCACATGAACCCAAGCCATGTTCTCTCCTTGTCCCTCCCAGGTGCGCTCTGCTGCCAGGAAGAGGTGGCACCGCTGGCAGGATCACCACTCGCTGCGGGTGCGCGTGGCGCGCGCCATGTCCATCCCCACGTCCCCCACGCGCATCAGCTTCCACAGCATCAAACAGACGGCGGCCGTGTGACACTCCCACCTCCCAGAGCACCCCGAGGCCTTCAGACTGCTCCTCTCTCTGCTCCCACCCCAAAACCCCTTCTGCAAACCCTCCTCCTCTGTCCCCACTGGTCCCTTGCAGTGAGGATCCCATCCTGCTCCGGCGGGCTCTCATCTCCCACGTCCGTGATGCTGCTTGGAGGAAAAAGCCTCTTGGAGTTGGTGGTGGTGAAACAGATTGGAAGAAGGAACAGGTTCAACCCTGACTGCATCCTGTGGAAGTTCACAGTGCAAAGTCTAAAACAGCACACTGGCAGGAATAATCAATTTTTTCCTCCTTCCTTTCATTGTTTTTGTTTTTATTCCCCTTTTCACATTGTGGTGAACAAAGACTATTTTTAACACACTGCCCATCTCACCCTGTACATTGATTCCCAGTGATTTCCACAGTTTGGTGTACAATAGCCCATCCCTTCCTTGTTTTCTTTGTAAAAAGTTTCTTCTCTGCAAAACTGTCATTTGAGAACTTGTAGCAGCAAGAAAAGGAGCATTTGAAAGGTGGTGTGAAAAGCCTGAGTTTATCTGCCTTCCCCATTTCTCCCTTGGACAGACTGGGAATTGTCAGGGCATGGCTGGACTGTTCCACACAGAGCACTTTGCCTGGCAAGCACCATGCCCTGCTCTTACACAGATTTTCAAAGGACAGGAGTAGCTCCAAATAACTCTACAAAATACTTCATTCCTCTTAGCCCCACGCTTCCAGCACAAGCCTTTGGAAAGTGGTTTTGTGGTTTTTTTCAGCTCAGAGGATCAGGGTGGGGAAGGACAACTTTTTTGGGTTTAAAAAACACAAAAGGGAAGCACTGTAAAGATAATAATGATGAGAAGAGGATGTTTGCCTTCTGAAGATAATGCTACGTGCTGCACAAAGGTATCTATTGAGCATTTTGAACTAGAGCAGTTGTATCTACCAGGCTTTTTATGTGATGTTCAAAAATATTGTATATTTTCAATAATAAACACTACTCTGGGTTGGTTTCAATAAAACCAGGCATCATTTTCTTTACTGTGGAAATGAAGAGGACCTATCTTGAGAGTGGTTTTGCAGCTAAGATCAGGGAAGGAAATCCTGTTTGATAATGAGCCAAGGAAGAAGAACAACCTTGTGATAAAATCCTACCAAGGAGGCATTTAAATGCAAGAAGAATTACCTTCCCTCTCAGCTCATGGTCTTACACTGGACCCCTGTCCCTCTGTGCTCTCTCCACGGGGCTTTGCCACAAGCAGTAAGAAAAATGTGTTAAATGTTCTCCATCACCTGCATCTCAGCTGGAGTATTTTGCTCTTTCCACTTTTATCAAGCTTATTCTGAATTTTCTTCAGATGTTTTATAGGACTTTTCAGCACGAGCTCGATTTAAACCTCCAGATTTATGTTGCTGTAGTTTTCAGGGGCTGGAAAATCTCTTGGAAAACACTGTTATAAATGCCCTGCTGGGGGGGGGGTGGGGGAATGTCTGTCCTGACAGCTCAGTCATATTCAACTTTGAGCTTGCTGGCAATGAGCAGCAAATTTCAATAAACAACATTTTGTAACTTTTCCCTCTCCTAACTCATTTGGATTCATGTGCCTCAAAGAGATAACAGAGGGAGGAAGGAAATCTGAGTGCCTGATGAGAGGAGCAGGTCAGTGCTTTTATTCATCACAGCAGCAATGCACAGCCCCTGGCATCTTGTGTTTGAAGGGAGGGCTGCAGGTTAGAAATACAGGTTAGAAATATGCACAGTGAGCATCTCTGTGTTTGCTCTGGCTCTGGGCCATGCTGGGATGAAAAAGGGATTTGCAATGCAGCAGGTTCTGTCAGAAATTGCAGGTTTTTGGTGCTGCCAGGAGTGTGGCAGACATTCAGACATGGAGCAGGTTTGAGTGGAGAAGAAATGTGGCAGCTGAAGCAGTGAACTAATGGTTAACTCTGGGGTCCTTTGGAGTTTACCTCACTGAACCACTGGAATCTATCAGTGCCAGAGCACCCACTTTGTGCCAGTGTCCTGGGCTGTTGCTGCAATGCCCCTAGTTTCACTTACAATAATACTCATTTAAGAACATTTAAGACCGACAAACAGGTGAAGATAGTTAAATTTGGTCTGTGTCTCAATAAATCAAGTGGCTGATTTCCCACTGTGCATGGTACCTACTCAAGGAAATTTTGCAGCTTGAAGAAAATAAAAATTACCTTTTTGACTCTGCAAGTTCTCCCCCACAGGACTTTGGAAGAAGTTCACAGTTCACTTTCCTGACAGCAGTGGTGCTGCTCCTGTCTCTGCTGCACTGTCTGGTCCCACGGGTGGAGAGCTAACATCTGTCAGCATTTGGCACCTCCAAGCTGGGATGACAAAATGCTCACCTTTCCTGGGAACACCAACCAGAGCAGCTGCTGATGCCATCCCAAGGCATGGGGCTGCTCAGAAATGCATTTGTTTGAGTTTAGCTCTTTGGAAATCAGCCCAGGAGAAGAACACCTGGGAGCAAAACAGATAAACAAGAAAAAAAACTTCAATTTTCCCTGGGCAGCCCTTGATAAAAATGCTGGAGCTGAGCCACACACCCTCATGTCAAGAAAACATTTCTGAATTTGCACTGAGTGATGTTCACCTTGGCTTTTAAGAGTGAATTCATGGTTTGATGGATTATCCAGGGCACCTGGAGCAGATATCTTGGGCAGCAAAGGGGAGTTCCTTGGCCATGTGTGCTCTCTCCTGAAGGTGAGGACTTGGCTGAGGAGCAGCAGAGTGGAAAAGCAGCCAGGGAGCTCATGGATGCTGAAATCAACCCAAACCAGGCGTGTGACCTGGGATGTTTTGAGGGAAATTATTAATCCCTCCTACTTTGCACTCCTTAGACCACAGCCAGCTGCTGTGCCCAGTTTGGTGACCCCAGGACAGAAGATATTAATAAAGTAAAGCAAGATCAGCCACTGGGACACCAGGATGCTCAGGTCTGGAGCACTCTCCACGTGCAGAGATGCAAGAGGACCTGTTTCAGAACAAAGAAAGGATTTTGGATGGAACTAACAGCCTGTCATTGCCTCAAGGTTCTGAGAGACCCAAGCCCTTCACAGTGGTTGAAGGCAGGAGGACAACAGGCAAACTGTAAAAAGAAAGGGCCAGATAAAGATACAAGGAGAAAGTTTTTCCTGATAAAGACAGCTGAGCAGTGGGAGAGGTTTCCCAGTGAGGCTGGGAAAATCTTTAGAGATTTTTCAAGACCCAAATGGATAAAGCCCTGAGCAGCATTCTGAGCCTGCTGTGAGCAGGGGGTTTGGACTGGAGATCTCCTGAGGTTCCTTACAACCTGGATTATCCCATCATCCTAGTTCTGGTATTGTCAGCCATGTCTCTGAGACAAGGGAAGAATGAACATGATCAAGGTTTGGCTCCTGCCTTTTGTTCATGTGCACTTTAGGGGTTTTAAAACATGCTCATGTCTCCTCTCTTCCAAAGAAGCTTCTTCCTTTGCTGTCTCCTGGCAGGAAGGCAAAGATGAATGAAGTCACATCTCTTTAGGGAAAACTCTCCTCTTTACTTTACGATGCCTTTTAAAGCCGTGTGTCCCTTTCAACAAAATAATCATTTATGGCACAAGCCTGAGATGATTCAGATGCAGCTTTTGGATCAGCAGGAACAGTCTGAGCTCAGCTGTGCCAGGAAAATGGTGGTGGATGTGTTGGACTGACAGCATCTGTGCACGTGTGTGTCTGTGTGTGTTTGTGCACATGTGTGTCCGTGGCCTCTTGTGTGGTTGAAGAAAATGGATCAAATTTCCCTGGATTTATAGTTTATTTTGTATATAATACAAAGCTGCTTGTGTTGAGTGAGTCATTATGGAAATGAACAACTATGAGAACTCAAGTGCTTGCAACAGGACTCTCCAAAGCTCTTCCAGGAAAATGTTTGCAGTGCTGAGCACTGCAGACCCCACGTGTGCCAACTGGCATGGGGCAGCAAGAGTAAGCTGACTTTGGAGCTGGGCTAATTGCTTCCCTCTGACACCATTTAAATCTTTTTTTTGCCTCTCCTCCTTTGCAATAAACCCCCAGTTCCAGGTTGCAGTGCAGACAGCTGTGCTGCAGTCAGTGGGATGCAGTAGTTTAGGATTGGGTTTGGGTGCTGTAACTGTACATGTACAGCACAGGTTTGGGATTGGTTCATGCCCTGAACACAGGGTGTGGAACACACAGCTGCAGCTTCCAGCACAGCATCACACCCCTGGGGATGTGCCCTGCACTGAGAGGAGGTTGTGTGCTCAAGGAAATGAGTCTGGGGTGGGAAATGTGTTTGGAATGCTGGGATGGAGTCACTCAGGACAGTGTGGAGCAGGAGGCTGGGCAGAGGAGCTGGGAGGGGACAGAGCCATGCTCTGACCACCCTGAGCTCTGCTCAGACTCATTTCTTTGGTACCTACTCCTGCAGACAGCCACCACAAGGCTCTTCTCTCAGTCCATGGGCAAAAAAAACCAATTTTGGGATTACAGTCCTCTGAGTACTGAGCATCCCTACATGGAGAGGATATTGTAGGTTCATGAGTGTGAAGGTTCCACATAAATCCTTCAAATTTTCATTGATTCATTCACTTTATTGCTTTTCTCATGTACGTCTTCCATAGAGCTGGAAGAAGCATCTCAGGAGAAACTTTTGGAAAAGAGATAATATCTATAAATTTACTGATGGTAAAACATATAGTTAAAAACCTGGATCACCTGGATCATCCTGTTGGTTTCTACACTGGTTTCTTAAGTTTCTCCACTTGCTAATTAGTGTAGGAGAAAGCAAATCCTTCTGGTTGGTGTAATTACCACAGAGCAGTGCTGTGGTGACCTTGTGCTCTGAGGGGCCAAACTTTAAAGAACTCCTCAAACTTTGATGAGTTTCCCAGATGCCAAGGAGCCAGCCAGGAGGGCTGTGTGTGCTCAGCACTGCCCAGGGCTGTGAAATGACCCTCCTGACACATCTCCCCTCTGCAAGGGCTGAACCAATTAATGGCACTGCTGATTGGCACGTGTCAAACAAGTGATTCAGTCTGCTGAGGTGGGGGAATGACAAATTGCAGTGCTGCTGCTGAGGTCACAGGGTGTCCCCAGGGTCCAGCAGGGTTGTGTTCATTACTGGCAGGCTGCTAATGAGCTGAGCAGGGAATAGTGGCTGACCTGGCTCATCCCAGTCCTGGCCAGCCTGAAAGTGCACTAACACAGTAGAAATCCTGCCTGGCTTGCCCAGGGTTTGGTGGTTGACTCATTGTGACCTTTGCTGGTTGCTGACTCCCAGCCCAGCAGTTCAGCCAGAGGCCAAAGGATGAGCAGCCCTGGCAGGGCAGGATCCTGGCACAGCAGGATCCCCTCGGGGTCAGGAGCAGGGATTGCTGCTTCCAGCAGGACACAAAAGCTGACTCTGCACAGCCACAAGGGCAGCCCAGCTTGTGGGGCAGGTCTGAGATTGCCATGGTTTTATGTCCCCCTGCCAGGCAGGGATTGGCCTCAGTTCTGTAAATCACAGGATCATTTGGGTTGGAAGGGACCTTTAAAGGTGACCTGGTCCAACCCCCTGCACTGAGCAGGGACTTCTTCAACCAGGACGGGTTGGTCAGAGCCCTGAGCAGGTACCTGTGCTCAGGTGCTTCAGAAAGGTCATCAAGGCTGATTAAAGAAAGTCCAGGGATTAAAGAATCCTTCTCTTTAATAAAAGGATTGTATAATCTTTTGGAGAAAAAAAAAAACAAACAACCCAAACACAAATCATAGGATCATAGAATTACCCCTTTGGAGTGCACACTTCCCCAGTGTCTGTCCACAGAGCAGCTCACACAGTGTGGGCTGTTATTGTAACAAATGCATAAAATCCCATAACAAATTGACAGGTTTGCACAACTCAATCCACACCTGAAACCTGTTGTAGCCATAGATTTGTGTTGAAAAGATGTCAGATTCAGCTGACTTTATGAATATCCTCATGTGTGTTTTGTTTTTCAGGATTTGCAAACTTCTTTCATATTACAGGTGAAATTTCTGTCAGAAATACAGATTTATATCTGACAGATCTGCAAATATCACAGATCCATCAAATCACAGAATGGTGTGGGTTGGAATGGGCCTTATAGATCATCTCACTCCAGCCCTTGCCATGGCAGGGACACCTTCCACTAGAAGGAAAATACTCAGTGCTGCTTTGGAGAAGGAGAGTGATATTTTCACTGGTCTGAGCTCCATCCTGTGCATTGTCTGCACAAAGTACCCACTTGTCAACACAATTATCCACTAAGCTTGCTTGAAGTTTTTGTTTCTCCTTTTAATGAAATTACTAATTTTGCATGTTTTACACACTCACTGAGAAAAATCTGCACCCAGCAATATTCCTCCAGGTTTGTGCTGTGCTCCAGGCTCACTTTTACCTTGTAAACAGCAGCTGCCTCTCTCATCCTCATGGTTTTCCTCTTCTTAGTGTGCACATGCTTTCAATATTTGCTTTGCTCAGCACTGACAAACATTGGGAAGTTGCTTGCAAAGCAAAAAAAAAAAAAAAAAAAAAAGAGAGAGAGAAAAAGTTGCATAAAAACATTTTCTCAAAGCTGCCAACACCATAAATCTTCAGGAACCATGCAGTCCCCTCTCCTGCTGAACTCATAAAGGCAGGGATGTAAAACCAAACAGCTCCAATTTGGAGCCTCTCCAGCTCTCTGTGCTCCCAGGGACTGGGAGGAAAGCCTGGAGCCTGTGCAGCCCCACAGCTCAGCCTGTGCCTCCTTCCATAAATCAGCTCCCCTCAGGTCCTGCAGTGGCAGCAGCTCCCAGCCACGAGATGTTTGTGGCTCCTTGTGAAATGATTGCAGTCAGAATTAATGAAAAAGCAGAGCCATCAGACCCCCTGCTCCCTGCTTCAGCAAGTGAGCATCACGTGCTTTGCCCTGTCACTTACACATCAGCATCTTTTTGGGTGGCTTTATTCATCCATCCTCCATAAATGAGTCAACCTGAGCAATCAGACTCTCTCAGCTGGGTTGTTTTACTGTTCACAGACACTTTTATTGGCACAAGAGTGTGTGTACCACTGCAGGAGGCACATACATCCCATCAGTGTCACTGCTGAAACGAGGGTGTTTTGTTTGCCAGGACCAGATTAACATCTGCATCCAGAATCAGTGGCAGACTCACCTCAAACCCTGCAGAGATCGTGCCAGATGTGGTTGCTGTTGCCACACAGGGAGCATTTGGTGTGTGGGATTCAAAAAAGGTGGGGGTCTCCCAAATATCTTTTGCTTTATGACAGCTCCACAGGATTCCTGGCCCACCTCTGTCCCAAGCTAAGGAGAAATCTCAAATCTGCTTCAGAAGGTACCAACACCTCAATTCCTGCCTCTCTCCAAGGGCAGGTGAAACTCCCACCTCTCCATCAGGATTCACGTCTCTGAGAAGGAAAACCAGGATGAGTTATCCCCATATGTGTTTTCTACATCCCCTGTTTTCTGGTAGGATTAAAAAACAAAATAGAGACAGCAAAAGCTATAAAATAATAGTAATGCACACAAAGTGCCAAGGAAAACATTCCCAAGTCACAGCACAGCTTTTCACAGCAGAACTGCTGCTCTTGGCTGGAGAGCTGAAGGAAGAAAAGTCCATCAGGAGCAGCTCTGAGGCTTTCCTGACTCAGCTTTGGGACTGGGATGTGCCACAGCCCCTGGAGCAGGCACGTGGCAGGCAGGCTGGGAGGAAATCCCTGCTGAGCAGAAGGGATGGGAGCAGCAATCCTGGGACACCTCAGCCCTGGCAGCAGTGTGTGGGTGGGGATGGCTCCTGGCTGCCCAAACTTGCACACATGGAGAACATCTCCTGTGAGGAAAAGGTGCACAATTGTTCAGCCTGGAGAAAGGAGATCTCTGGAGAGACCTCACTGCAGCCTTTCAGCACCTAAAGGGGCTACAGGAATCCCAGAGAGGGACTTTTGACATGGCAGGTAGTGACAGAAGGACAGGGAATGGCTTCAGACTGGCAGAGGGCAGGGTTGGATTGGATATTGGGAAAAAATTCTTCCCTGTGAGGGGGGGAACCTGGCACAGGGTGCCCAGAGAAGCTGTGGCTGCCCCTGGATCCCTGGAAATGTCCAAGGCCAGGTTGGACAGAGCTTGGAGCAGCCTGGGATAGTGGAAGGTGTCCCTGCCCATGGCAGAAAATTTGGACGTGGTTCTAACACCCTTTTCTAAATACTCCTTAATAATGCTTGTTACATATGAGATCCCCTGGCTCACCAGAGAATTTTTAACCATTTTTCCACATGTTGCAGAAGAGATCTTGCAGTTTTCAGTGAATTTAATTGCCTCCTTCTTGAACAAGAAGGTTTCACATGATGCCAAACATGATTTATCTCCAGTCTTCTGTAGAGGTTTGTTAGCTAATTCACACACAGCTTGGATCAAGAGTCATTATGGGCTCGTGTTTTTCCAGCACAAATTCACTGTAAGTAAAGAAAAATTAGCTGCTCACATTAGTGCTCAGCATAAAATTAAAAGGGAATTATTCAAGGTTTGACATGAATTAGTAAATGCACAAGCAGTGGCATTTTAGAGTCAGACACGGGAAAGTCAAAAACCTCTCTTCTGCCTTTTTCACAGATGCACATTTTATTTGTAGCATTTTGCAGAAATCAGTGAGTTTAACTGCCTCAGGGCCATTTCATACTTGGCTAATTCCACAACAACAGTCAGGGAGCTTTCAGCAAGTGCCCAAGTGTGAGATGGAAAAATCTAGGATCCTCACATCCCAGTATACAGCTTTTGCCAGTTTTTTTTTTTCTTTCTCTGCTGATCAGGAATATATGATTAAATATCTCTATATAATTGATCTATCAACAGGTCTTAGAGTCTAATACTACCCAGAGAAGTTCAAGGCCAGGTTGGACAGGGTTTGGAGCAACCTGGGATGGTGGAAGCTGTCCCTGCCATGGCAGGGGCTGAACTGGATGACCTCTGAGGTCCAACCCAAACCATTCTATAATTCCATGACAGTGATGACAGAAGCATTAATTGAAATGACATTTTCCACACTTGTTTTCTTTGTGCTGTTCCTGGCACAGGGGGTGCAGGTAGCAGTGATTGATTTTTAAGCAGCCTAAAAGCTTTTCCATAATCCCTGAGTTTGGGAGCAGCCTGGGGGAGAAGTGTGGAGGGTTCCTGCAGGAAGTTCATGCCAGGGTTTTAACAACGTTTGCTTTTCCAGAAAACCCTTATTACAGAAAGTTCTCCTTTGCCAAAAATTAACCCCTGTTGAGATCACAGACATTTTCCTCCAGTCCTTGTTCTTAGCACATGGGAGAGATCAGAAATGTGGACACTTGAGATAAAAACTCTGAATCTTCTCAACCAGCTTTTATTCAGACCTTGCCACTCTCAGGTTCAGCACTTTGTGGCTGAGCCACACCAAACCCAACCATTCCAGGCTGATGGCAGAAACCTTCCTGCTGCCACAAAGGCTGCACTTCACTCTCAGCAGGGACAAAGCAAAACCTAAAATCCTTTCCCTCCCTGTGGCTACAGCAGTTCTGTCTGTCAAGAGTTCACTGGAAATCTGTCACTGCCTCATAGCACAAATGAACTTCACCAGAACCCTCTCAAAGGGAGGGGAACATAGAAGAAAACATTTTGCAACATGGTCATGAACTTGTTGGAAGAAGAAATTTCATTTTGATGTTAGTCTTCTAAACTTTTATCACTTTTATCTTCTATACTTTTATCACTTTTAATGAATATTAATCCAGACTTTGGAACCAAGAATGATTTTCAAGATTAAAAAAAAAAAAAAAAAAAAAAAAAAACATGCAAAAATAGGCAATGTCAGGAATGTTACAACAAATTAACTTTTGGTATTAATAGCTTTTATCCCTTGAGAGTTTTCAAAACTAATGAGTTCCATCAGACAGCTCTTCTTTCAAGTGCTTGCTACTTTCTAGAGTTTGATCAGAAAATTCAAGGTCTCCTTTTTAATCCGTGGTTACTCTGTAATTTAGTCCTGTCTTAATTTAAACCTTGGCCAGGAGAATCTGGTTAACATTGAAATAAAAACCTAAATAAATTTAAAGTGCAGATCTTGCTGTCTTCATTGAAAATGTTGTAGTGTCACCCCCCAAGTGCCTTGATTTCCTCTTTCTTTTTGTCCTTTATGGATAGAATAAACTAAAACCAGTCACTTTAGCCCCATTTTGTGTTATTTTTGGACATGGCCTTGCCCTGTGGATGACAAACTCCAGCAGCTGCTGAAGGTACAGTGAGGACACATCCTGTGGTGCTGGATAAAAGGATTCATCCCAGCTCATGGGGGGTGTCCATGAAATGTCCTCTCACAGGCACAGGTGAGATGAATTCCCCTTTCATCCCTCAGCACAGAAATTATCCACATTCTGAACCTGCTTAAACCCACCTGGATTGTTTCCCTGGGGTCTCACTTCACTTTTATTTTGGTCCAATGTGATGATGAATCACATCTGTTGTTTTCCATGAGGCTCCTTTTGGATCCAGAGTGGTGTAGGTGGAGGAGAAAACTGCTAATGATATCATTATCATCCTTTTAGGGGGGAATCAGCTCCTGAATCAGACTGTCACTACTAAATTCATTCTGCCAACTTGAACGCTGCAATATTTATTTTATGCAGAAATTCTACGTGGGGAAAAGTACATAGAGAAAAAAAAATATTTTAAAAATCTGTCCTCAATGGAAACAATAGAGGTAAAGCAACCACTAACTAAAAAGAGAGAAGAAATCCCTTCTTCTGGAGAGATAGATGGTAAGAAATTAAATAAAATAAAAATGAAAATACTCAATCTTCATTATCTGTAGTTTTTTTTTCCATCCATTTTCAGAAGAAGCAGCCAAGGAATACCTCAGGAGATCCTACAGGACAGAGATGCCTGAGTGCTGCTAAGGGAATGAGGCCCTTGGACAGTGCCTGGGACCATTCCCAGTGGGAAATAGGCCTTTACAGACTGTAACAGCAGCTGGAAGTCCCCACCAGAGGCCAATGTCACTCTCAGAATTATTCTTCACTTCAACAGTTTTATTTTATTATAACCCCAGTGAGTCCTGCTGTGCTGGAAAATCCCTACAATCTACAGAGATGGGGCAACTGAGAGGCCTTTTTTAAAAGATTTTATTCTATTACCAGTCTCATTGAAGGGTGAAACAGAAGAGATGTAAAACTCAATGCCATTCTATCAGAAGCCAATTTATTTCCTGGTTACAATACCTTATAAATGCTTCTTCAGCCTATTAGCTTTTGCCATACAATGGTGCTAACACCTCTAACACCAATCACCTGTTGTGGCCTTGCCACATTGCATTTTTCACAGCTCTAATTGTCCAAAACATCTGGTCTTTTTGCAAGGCCATCATTTGAAACTTGTTTCTAGTTCAATCTCTCTCTCAACATCTTCTAAGTCAGCACACTTTATCTCAAAGCTTACATACAAATATACAAAACTGTATGAGCTTTCAGTCAAGAGCTTTAAAAATTCTTTACAAATCTATTTCTCACTCTGGTGCTCTGATTTATATCAGCATTTACCCAAAACATTCCCTGAACACACACAGGATTATTTCTAAATATCTCTGGTGTGACCCATGGGGGAATTTGGTTGTGGAATCAGCTCTGATTTGAAGGGCATGGAGGACTGGAGTGGAATCTTGCACAAGAAATGCACACTCTGTCCTTTTTTTTGTACTTCCAGCCCATGCTCCAGTAAAACAAAGCAATTCAGTGCTTTTGGAGCTCCCTTATCTACATGTCTGCTTATCCATCTCCCTGGGGCACCAAAGAAACACAGAGCACACAGGTGTCCCCTACAGGGGTAAGAAAATGCCAGGTTGGACAGGGCTTGGAGCAACCTGGGACAGTGGAAGGTGTCCCTGCCCATGGCAGGGGGTTGGAACTGCCTGGAATTAAAATCCTGGAATTCCAGGATTTTAACTTTTCCTGGTGAGGCCATGGAGGTGGAAGAACCACTGCAGGAATTCTCTGCACAATTCATTCTCCTGGGCTGGAAGAGATAAAGCATAACATAAGTGAGCACCAGAGTAACTCAAGCACCTCTTATTTTTTTTTATTTTTTGTCAGAAAGAAGCAACAGAGTGTGGAGTGAAGCCAAATTAAAGAAGAAATCAGAAGAAAGAGGTGACCTTGTATTTCATCTCTGATTAATACAGGTTATTTATTGTGAATAGCACCACTAGAGACTCTACCTTGTGCTTAAGGCACTTTTCTGTCTATAAATAGACATTATGCTCAAGGCTGTTTGAAAACATATATAAAAAACGAAGAAATAAAACATCCCAGGAGATCAAGTTTTGGACAGATTAATCCAAGGGCAACTTCCACTGGAACTGAGGTCATAGAAGAGAAAGTACACAAAGATTTAGAGGTTTGTCCTGCCTCATCCCAGGACACTGAGATTTCTGGTGTGTTACTGGAGAAAAGCAGTGTCTGTGGAGGGGTTTGAGATGATCTCTGTATTTCAGGTGACTTATCCTGAGCTGAATTCCCTCCTGGAACTGGGGACTCATTGGATCTGCAATACCCCAGGAGACCTTCATGGAGTTGGGAGAGAGGTAAAGCCAGCTGGAATAACCCAGGTGGGCTTCCCTGGGACACAGAATCATCAAATTGTAGAATAATTGAGGTTCAAAAAACTTATCATTGCCAGGTCCACTGCTAAACCATGTCCTTAAACCCCTCCAATAGCAGGAGATGCTGTCTGGCAGCCAAATCAGGACTTCTGTGTCTGTGTAGTAAATGTTCTCAGTCTCCTCCACGTGGCATTTTTCTTTCCCTCTCAGCCCCAAAGAGCCAGAATCTGACAGGATCTGTGATCTTAGGTGATTTGTCATTGTCCCCAAGCACCTCAGCAGCTCTGACATGGTTCTCCAAGGAGAGGGAGTTGTGTTGTTTCTAAATGGTCTCAGAGCATTTCAGGGACCCATTTCTGTCTGGGTGAGGCACTCACTGCTTTGGACTGTCACAGGCACTTACTCTAAATAGTAAAGAGCTGCATTCCCTGGGAGTGGAGGGCATTTGCTGTGGAAACACTGAAATACAGAGTCTGAGCAAGGCTGATCTTCTGCAGAGTCACTTTTCCCCACTTTCACCACAGCAGTTTTGCCCATGCAATGTAAAACCATGGCAGTTAGGGAGTGTCTGCTCCACTTCCCAGCCCCTGCTCTCACAGAGAAAAATTATTTCTGTGTGAGAAGGAGGTAGGGGAGGTGAGGTCTCATTAAAGTATTCATTATCTGGAGAAAACATGGCAGTGTTACTTGGGAGAAAATCAGAAAAAAAAAAAAAACAGAAGTAACAAAATTAATAAAAATTAAAATAAAAATAAAAATAAAAATAAAAATAAAAATAAAAATAAAAATAAAAATAAAAATAAAAATAAAAATAAAAATAAAAATAAAAATCAAATAAATTTTAAAAAGCCTCACTGAGATAATCCAGTCCTGGAGACAAGGCACACCAAGGCATGGGTGTTGGCCTGGTCAGAGCCAGGTTTTGCCTTGCAGGTTGAGTGGGCTCAGAGGAAGAGCACAGGGTTTCCATCCATCAGCTGAGCCCTGCTGCTGGAGCACTGTGTTCAGCCTGGATCAGCAGCATCAAGGCTTCTTTTTCATGATCAGGCTTGAATGGTCTAACTGGAAAAGTTGCTTCTGTCAAAAGTCAGTCCTTTCTACCACTCTGGACACAAATTATGTGTGAAATCCTGCAGGAGCATCCACAGCATCCAGCTGCTGCCACTGACCTTGGGTGGAGAAGTGTCTTCTGTTTAATTGCTCTGTGTTCTTTCTGTGCTCCATGGAGAGCCAGTTAGCATCATCAGGAGATCAGAGCATGACTTATCTCATCTAAAAGAGGAATTTGAAGGAGATTTTTAGGCTCTGGAAGTGTTTCTCTCTGATGGTAACAAAGTGAGCTGAGGGGGACTGGTCTGGGTTTAGACAGAGAGCCATTGAATCACAGAGTCATTTGAGGTGGAGGGGACCTTTAAAGGTCTCAGAGTCCAACCCCCTTTCAATGACAGGGACATCTTCAATTAAATCAGGTTATTCCAGCCCCACCCAGCCTGGCCTTGAATGATGGGGCAGCCACAGCTTCTCTGGGCAGCTGTGCCAAAGCCTCACCACCCTCCCTGTAAAAATCTTTCTGACATCTACTCAGACCTACCCTCTTCAGTTTGAAGCCACTGTCCTTGTCCTGTCCCTCCATCCCTTTCAATCTCTCCTGGAGCCCCTTCAGGCACTGGAAGGGCTCTGAGGTTTCTCTGGAGCTTTCTCCTCTTCAGGTGAACACTTCCTTCTCCTCCAGCCTGGCTCCAGAGCTTGTCTATACTATATATCCATATAGATCTATACTATACTATACTATACTATACTATACTATACTATACTATACTATACTATACTAATCATTTTACATTTTCTAAAACAGGGCTGGTCTCACAGTATGTACAGTCAGGAAAAAGCATTACACATTTAAAACAAACATGGTATTGCAACCAGGTTTTAAAATATTTCATTCTGAGCTTGACCATCCCTTATTTGTAGCTTAATTTATGTCAAAAAGAATTATATTCACACATCAAAATTAGTGTCCCATGCTTTCTCATGTGATCTAGAATGAATGTAAGCAGTAACTTATGTTCAATGAACCATCAGTTTAGTAATCAGCAAGATATTAACATAAAATGGCTATTTCCAATATCTCACTCTTAAAATTTTGAAATTATATAGAATAGTTAATTGCAGATTAAGTGTAATTTTGATAAAAAGAACATACTGGACTTTCTTAGGGTTATTAGCAGGAAAGAACTAGGACTCTGACCTGTTTTTCCCCAGCCCACACAACCTGCTCCAAACCCAGCTGAGGATCCCAAACATTTCTTGAGGACAATGCTGTGGTGAGAGCAGCAGCCACCACAGCCCAGCTGTTACACACAGGCAGCACAAGCCAGAAGACTGTGAGTAACAGCAAATTTCTTGTATCAAAATGTTTTGCACACTCCAGGCTACAGTAAAAAGAGGGGAAATAGTCTTGAAGGTTTCTTTTTCCAGTTCAAGGTCCTGTTAAATATCTCCAGGTCACGAGCGCTTTGATGCAGGCGAGAAACTTCTGAAAACACATTTTCCTTGGAGCATCAACACACTGTGATCTAAACAAAGAGGGCAAGAGGTCTCAGCAAAAATCCCAGCCTCTTTAGGTCTAACAGTGTGTGCAATTTTAAATCCATTACCCACCAATCTACCAGCTGTGCTTCTTCCACCACTCTTTCCAACAGAAGTATTATATCAAAGGCTGGCAGCTGTCATAATGCTTTGATCCATCTTCAAATTGCCCTTCTGGATTTAATATGACATTGTTAGCTGAGTCAAAGCAAGAGAAATTTCTCTAATTCCAGCATTTAACAGCCTTTGTGTCTGCTAGCCATGCTGAGCGTGGGGAGTGTCTCTGTTGGATCTGTGCTCTGAGATAGGCACTGCCCTACTCTTTGTGCTTCAGGCAGAAAAATAAACCCACAGCACAAGCCCACCCTGCCCTCTGAGGCTGTTCCCTGACTCAGTTTATCAAAAGTAGGAGACAAACAGCTTCGAGAAACAGCTTTGACAAGAGAATCCTATTTGGTGTGTTACAAATGAGAAACAAACTCTCAATATTCAGCAAAATTTAGATTGGTTTATTTTATATAGCCAGAGCAAGCAGCGCTGGGGAGAATGTGAGGGGTCACCGCCCTCTCCACGCTTCCACCCAACCTGGTTTGCAGCTCCCTTTTTATAGTCTAGTTTTCCTTGTAGTAATCAATAATTGTTATTGTTTTGTTGTAGTAATTCTGCAAGGTAAGCAGTGGTGGGCAAAGAAACTTCCAAACTCCCATGGGACAGCTCTTGTGACAATTGGTCATGTAACCATCTGGTCTTGGTAGATAAAAAACAGGAGAAGTAGGAACCCTGATCTTTAGCAGATAGTTTGTGATTGATTACACAAAGGCAGGAAATCTGATTCTGCAAAAAACCTTTCAGGCTGTGGAAAACTCTTTTTTTTCTCTTACACAAACTGGTAAACAATATTCAATATCCAAAATTCATAACAGGGGGATTTAAACAGAATGGGTTTAATCATATATTTCCCTTTATCTAGGTCCATGTTCTTTTCTTATTTTAAGTATTCTGGTTTATACAAACTCCAAAACTTCTGTGATTAACAGGAATCATTTATCAATTATCACAAGTGGAAGTGAAGGGGCTGATGAAGATAGAGCCATCCACTGAAAACATCAGTGTGTTTATTAACCTTCCCTAAAACTCACTCTGCTACTCTGGCATTTGAACCTTACACTTACTAAAAGCATTAGAGCTCACCCTAAAACTTACTGACTTACTTAAACGTCTACTTTATGTGTGAATGGCTTAATATACTTCAATGCATCCACAGGCTTTAATTGAATCCCTGCACTCTGATTTCTCTCTGAAAAATTCAGAGAGACCCCCGACTCACTGACTCCAACATGTCCCCCAGCCCAGCGTGGCTGTGATGTCCCTGCCCCTCTGATCCCTGACATCTCCCTCTGCCTTTGCCTCAGCTCCCCTGCAGGTCATGCTGGCTCCAGCTTTTCCCCTTCCTAGAGAGCTGTTTCCTTCTCCACGTCCTCCCAGGCCTGCTGAGGAGCTCTCCAAGGAGTTTGCAGTGTCAGAACACTCTCATAAATCAGTTCTCTGCAGCTTTCCCAAAACCAGCCCCAGGCGCCGCCGTGTCCCTCTCAGCCATTTCCCACCCTTCTCTTCCAGAGAATCCAAGCTGCTCCTGCATTCTCAGCCCCCAAAAATTCCTCCAGTGTTTTTCTCATTGCATTTCAGAGCTCACAAGTAGGTGTTTGCAAACAAGCCCAGCCAAACACAGAGCCCCACACTCCCCCATCCTGACTCAACTCAGGCATCAGGGGGAATTTGACAAGCTGTGCAATGCATTATCTCATCCCTGCAGCAGCTTTCACCCACGTCTTGTCCAATCAGGAGCCACTTACCCCACTCAAAATGTCAAACCAGCTCAAAAAAAGATGCTCAAAAATACCTCATTGCTCTATAGAGCCTTATGCGTAAGTCTTTTGAGTTGATTTTTTAAATTGTTTCAGCAAACTGGCAGCTCACCCCACCTTGTGTCACTGAACAATGAAGGAACACTTCCAAACACTTTTAAATTTGCCATCCCAACCTTCAGAGTGTTATAAATAAAAGAGGGCCAAGGCCTTTGTGGTAGGCCCTACGCCGCCTGCTGCTGCTGCTGCTGCTGCTGCTGCTGCTTCTTCTTCTTCTTCTTCCAGGTCAAGAAGTGCAGGAAGTTCTGGTGCATTCCTGTCCGCAAGGCAGGGATAGGAGTTCTCTGCTTGTGAGCATGCTGTGAACTCTCCCGTGGCTCATTGGTCTGGGGGTATCACTCTCCTCAACTGCTCTTGAGATCGTGGTGATAAAACAGTTACAAAGGGCACATTACAGGTGACTTAGCTTGTTTGTGAATGTGGTCTGTGGGCTTAGATTCAGTATTAGTTGACTACTCTCGTGACTTTTCTTCTTAGAGATAACTTCCAGTAATGGTGGTACTGGGTAACTTGTTGAGATTTACATATGGGGTGTTGCTAACTTGATAGACAGGCCAGAAATGAGGTAAGGGAAAGGGCGGAAATGGCAAGGGGAAGGGCGGAAGTGGGAGGTAACCAGGATAGGGAAATACAATAAACTGGGGTTTAAAGTACATAGGGACTACACATTTAACTGGGGAAAAGAACATAGCAACTTGATCAAAGAACTAGCAAATGAACAAGTGGATAAAACAATAAGGTAAGCAACTTCTTCTAGCAACTCTTCTTTTACGGTTTTTAGCCAGGACTTTTTACTACACAGAGCCTGGTGGCTGTTGGTAGCAAAGTGATGCCTCACACTGCCACAGCTGGAACCCACTAATAATCTCCTGCTAGGATGTTGCTTTCTCACCCATCCAGCAGCAGGACTGCTGAGAAACTCCCTGCCAAAATAAATGCCAGAGAGCTCTGCCTGTCCTTCCCTGGACTTTCCAGCACAGAGTGCCTTGAACAACAAAACAAGTGGCACCAGGAGAGGAAGAGAATCTGATAAAAAGCCCAGCTCTGACCTTATGGCTGCAATGAGTCTTTTATAACACACAGGAATGCCAATTGACACAGGAGAAGACAAGGAGGGAAGGGGGACCATATGTCTCACCTCTGTGGCTGTCAGCACATTTCTGGCTTGTTCAAAAACCTGGTCCTCAGCCAAATGTTCTGTTGTCACTTTCCTGAGCAAGGCCTAGAGGGCACATCCTGCACTGGATGTGTGTGAGATCCATGCTGACCCCACAGCAGCAAAATGCCCTCAAGAAGTGCAATCAAAGGAGTGATGTGGTTTGGAGCTGCTTTCATAGGAGTAACCCACTGAAAACCCCAAACCCTGCAGTCTGGAGGTGATGCTGTCACGTATGATTCTCAGAAATCTCAGCAATGTCTTTGTATCCATTCCTCTGCTCTAAATATATCTCAGATTTTAGCATAGTACCAGCACAATAGGATGCCTAACACAGAATATGTGTGCCCCTCTATTTTAATTCTGGAAAAATGTACCCAGCTTTGGGACAGGGTGTTAGGATGCTGGTCTGTCACCCAGGTCCTCAGTCTCTTCCAGGTGTGCCAGGGAGAAGCAAAAACTCACTCACCTCTAGAGGGTAAAAGGCATCCCCAGAATGCCCTGTCCGGTGCCTGGGGGAAATTCCTGCCATCCAGCTGTGCCAGTGAGACTCCTAAAGCTTTCCATGAGATCATCCCAGCCCAGAATCTTTAGGGAAAGGTGGAACTGGTGCTCCTGCCATGCCTTCACTGCAGAATGCCTCCATACCCTGATCACTTGGGGCACCAGCTTTGCTTTCCCTCACTGGAGCATCTTGGTGCCAAATATCTGCTGTAGCACCTCCATGCACAGTGTCCATCCTTCTGAGCAGCCTCCCACCTTCCCATCTGAATTGCTGAAAATCCTGGAGTCTGTAGAACCCCCAGGGATTTTCCCTTTACCAGACCACAGGTAAGTGCCATCCTGAAGCCCTTTCCATCTTGCTCACCACGTCAGTCAATAAACCCCATCAAACTCTTTCCTCTTCCACCTCCTTCTGCTTTTCCTTCCCCTCTATCCACCAAATTACACAAACCTGCTCCAGCCTCAGGTTCACAGCTGGTTTTTGGGAGTTGTGTTGGGTTGATGTGGCCAGAAATGTGTGTTCTATCACCATCTGTTAAAACCAGCTGGGGCAGTAATTCCTTATCTCCCTGGCACACATTATCTGCTCATGGGCCAGCTTTAAACCAGCTGGGCAATCATCTTTATCTTTCCCACAGCCCATCCTCCCTCCAGGAGAGATCTCCTGTTCATGGTCATTGAGTCCCAGGGCATGGCTGATAAAATTCCATCATCCCATGGGAGATGCTCCAGCCAGGGGAGGAGCCAAGCCTTTCCTACCCAGATAAAAACTGAGATTTTGGACAGCAAGGTACCTTCTTTGCACTGGATTCCAGAGGAAAAGCCAAACTTTTCTATGTCATCTCTGGACTTTTGATGGAAGGTTGCACCCTTCTACAGGAGCACTGCTTCAACTGAACCACATCTGCCACTGCAGGGGACTGTAGCCACTATTGAATGGGACTGTGCCAACATCCCGACTGATGGAGTGTCAGGTTGTATTCTGACTCTGTCAGGGTTGGGATTGTTTTTTGTGTAATACTGTATTTCTATTTTAATCTTCCCAGTAAAGAACTGTTATTCCTAATTCCCATATCTTTGCCTGAGAGCCCCTTAATTTCAAATTTATAATAATTTGGAGGGAGGGAGTTTACATTCTCAATTTCAAAGAGAAACTTCTGCCTTTATTGGCAGATACCTGTCCTTCAAACCAGGACAGGAGTGCACAAACCCATGAGGTAAAGCCAAGTTTTTTTTATCCTTATGGCAGATCCAGGAGCCATAGCTGCTCTTTTTCCAGGGAGAATATCAAGGAATAAATCTCTGGCCAAAACAGCTTTTAAACCTGAGTTAAAGTGTGACATTTCCTGGACTGTGAGCTGTGGCTTTACCTGTCAGTACAGGTAAAGAGCTTCCCACAAAGCCCAAACTGGCATCCAGACACTGAAGGGGTCCCTGGCGTGGGCTGACACTCTGTTAGCACAGCCAGTACTTCCTAGGAAAACTCTGACTAAAATTAGCAGTGGGAAACACAGAAGGGCTGTCATAAATAAGGTTCATAGGCAAAAAAAGGAGCTGGAAGTAGAAATAACTTTCATTAAATTAACTGGTGGGTCTATAGAAAGTAAACAAACTGTTGGGTGCACAGGATGTTTCCTCCAGAAGCAAAAGCCTCCAAGCTGCTACTCAGCCTTCAAAATTCAATGTGATTTTGAGCAATCACACAGATTGTAACCAGTTGCTAAATCTGGCAGGAAAACAGGGCTTCCTTGCTGTCCCCAGTGCATATGGAATTCAGGATGCTTGCCAGGGAAGGGAGGATGGATGTCTGGGAGTGTGATGTGTTTGAGTGACGGGGAGAAAGCAAAATGTTTCATGTTTATTTTTGTCTGGGGTCAGTGTTGACTCAGAAGGAAGGCAACAGAAACTTGGGCAAACAAACAGAAAATAATCAGATTTTCTGAGGGTTGGAGCTGCTCGTGTCTGCAGGTGCTGAGGGAAGCTGGTCCCTGGTCCCATGAGTGGTTTAGAGCTGAGGACACAAAGCCCTGCAAACCAGCATGGGGCTGGGAAACTCACAGGGAGAGTTCATTGAAACCTGGATTAAATGCTCCAGCCTTAGGCTGAAGATATTTTTAGACTGAGCTTTGTTTTGCTGTAGAATCTCCCACAAGCTCTTCTTAGCTTGATCCTTCCATCAGCTTGGAAACCACCAAAGGAGGAAAGGAAAAGAAAAGCTCACTACAGGGTCCCTAAAGCCACGTCCACACAGCTCTGCACAGGCTGAGCACCTTAGGCATACCCAGGACAAGGATGAAAGAACAAAGAAATCCACAACTGGGCAGCTCATCCCAAGCTACACATCACAGAACACAAAATACCAGGCTGGAAGACTCCTCAAGGATCATCTGGTCCAATAATTTTTGGGAAAAGCCCAATCCAGACAAGATGGCCTAGCACCCTGTCCAAAAGAATCACAAAAATGTCCAATATTGGGAATCCACCACTTCCTTGAGAGGTGTTATTCCAGTGGCTGATAAGTCTCATTGAGAAAAAAATTTCCTTTTGTGTCCAATTGGAATCTCCCCAGAAGTAACTTGCACCCATCACTCCTCCTGTTTTCCATGTGGCTCCCTATAAAAAGTAAATCACCATCTCTGCAGCTACCCTTTAAATACTTTGAAACACCAAGAAGACCTTTATTCATTACATTGAGATCCATGGAAAGGAACACATAACTGTGTGCCTGAGCTCCAGACCCAGAAATTCAGAATTGTGAAGGAAAAGAAATCAGCCTGGGAAATGCTGAGCCCATGTTTCCCCTGGGACCTGAGCTTCAGACCAGGATGGTCTCTTTTTTCTCCCCTGGAGACACAAAATTTTCAGGTGTTCTGCCACCTTCCAGACTGCAACAGATTTCCATTGCCAGTGAAAAAGAAATCCATGTTCACCTGCCTGTACAGGTCCTGGAGGCATCTCTTTGGAAGGCAAGAAAAAAAAATCCCAGGATAAAATTTAATCCCTAATGTAAAATTTAATCCCTATTCTTCAATTAATCACTTCATCTGCAATTAGGCTAAAGCAGGTTTATCAGCTATTTGGGTCAGACCTCCCAGTTCCCCTTCCATCTACCAGGCTTCACCTTAATCAGGCACAGAGTGATAAGGGCTGGTCTCCAGTGGAGATTTCTCATTTCTATGGGGTAATTAGTGATCCCTGCAGTAAAAACACTGTTGTGCTTCCTCTTCACAAGTTTATTGCTTCAAGGGGCTGTACTCCAGTAAAGCAAATAAAACCCAGTCTGTTCATCAGTTCACAGGATGGATTTTCAGAGCTGTGACTGTGCATGAGGCTTTTCTGTCTCACATTTGCATTGTGCTAATGCCTGGTGTGAAAATGCAGAGCAGCACACGTGGCCACAGCCTGACAGGACTGGAGAGGGCTCCACGTGCTGCCATGAATTTATTTATTCATTTCTCTTGCACCTCCCAGGGCTCCTTGTGCTGTGCTAAGAAAGCATCCTGCAGGAATGAGGAGAGCCCAGGGGCAGGAACACTGCAAGACAGGAGCTGATAAATTGCAAGTGGGTAAATGTAGTGAAATGGGAAAATTATAGACACACAGTACTTGAATATATAAAACTTCTCCAGGAATAAAAAAAAAAATAGTGTTGCAGTAGCAATGTCAGCACTGCCTCTCAGAGCATCACAATATCAGGATTTTGGAGCTGGGATCAGTATCTTCTAGGAAAATTGCTGGTAGACTCCCAGCAGAGCTTATCTTTCCACATTTCCAGAGCTGCTTTAGAGAACTGGAGGGAGAAAAATTTCTAGGGATACTTCTGAGCTCCTCTGGAAAAGCATTTGCTCAGTACCCATGTCTCTGGGGGAGGACAGAGCAGGGGAGGGATGCACCTTGCACAAATTGTCCCCTCTTGGGAGCAGAGATCAGGGGCTGGAGCTGCTGGGGAGCCTCACAGTCCAAATTGTGACTGCAGAGGGCAGCTGGCCCAGAGGAGAGAGAGCAGGTCCTGTGTGCATCTGCAGGGTCTCATCCCAGAGGAGGGATGTAATGAGCTGTTCATCATTACTGGCTGCTTTATGGATGGGTTGGTGACAGTTTGTCTGTCTAGTTCTTATTTACCACATATAGTTTATTACATACATTCAGAACACACAACAAGATATATATATATATATATATATAGAGAGAGAGAGAGAGAGATATAGATATATATTTTTTTTTTTAAAGGGGTGTTTTTATATTAAATACACTCAGAAAACCTAAATATCAGCACAGCCCAAATAAACCCTAATCCCAGGACCCACTGCACCACTACTGGCACTGGCAGAGGTGACAAGCACTTTGCTTGCTTGCTTGGAAATTGCAGTTTCCAGCTGTCTGCTGAGCCTTCTATGTCTCTGAGTCACCTTATAAAATATTAATGGCACACAAATCACTCTTTGAAATGCTCTTCATAGGCTGTCCAAGCCAAAACCAAGGGTGAATCCAACAATGTCACTATTTAGGATGAAACTGCCTGGGTTGGAAGGGGAGACAGCAATTCCCAGCTCTGGGGCTGCTCTCCTGCTGTTGCAATTAAATTTATGTGAAAAGGCAATTTTAAAAAAATTAACCAACTGGTGTAGATTGCCAGGAGCATGCCAGTGTGGGTGGAAATATTTCAGTGGCAAGATCCTCTGCAAAACTGGCCAACCACATTTGGGTAAATGACAAGGAGCTCTATAAAACCACACACAACTCATGTGAGAGTCTCTGCTGAGAAGCAGCACCAGCTGGGAACATACCAGGGGAATGAAATCTGGGGTGAAAAATCCTGGAAAACTCCAAGTTGCAATTCCCCATGAGTCAGGTCAGCTTGCCCTGTCCCACATCATTCCCAGACACCATCTGGAGGTTAGCAGGACACATCCATCCACTTCATACCTGTGAACAGGCTGCACCAAGATGATGTTCACTCCTTTTTTCAGAGACATAGAAGATCTTGGGTGTCAGGAAAGGGTTAAATTAGGAGCTTGTTGCTCTTTTTTTCAACATATCTGTATCTTTTAAACACAAAGGATAATACCTGCAATCACAAAGCACAATAGATGTTTTCTGCTAGTTAGGATTTTGCACAATGAGATTTCTTTGTTTGGGAATGACAAAATATTCTCTGCTTTAGGAAAAAGAAAGGAAGAAGAAAAATAATATATCTTTCATTTAGGCTTCTATTGAGAGAGATTATAATGAAAAAAACCCTCATTTTAAATCCAATAATTCCATTCAGCCCATTTGAGCTATTATTAATTGACACTAACAAGTGAAGAACGTGGCTCCTTTTTCATCCCTTTTTTTTTTCCTGTGCTTTTATACTTTTGTCAAGGTCAGAGCAATTAAGCTTTACTCTTTCCACAAGATCAGCTGGTTGGAAGCCCAGGAGAGGAACAGGCTGACCAGGCAGAATGTGATTCCAAAGGCAGGATGCTGAGGAGAGAGGGAAGAGAAGAAACACTCAGGGGCCATTCCTTCAAATGAAATACAATGCTGGGAGACATTCAGCCCTTGCTCACTGCAGGAATGTGTGTGAAAGCTGGAGAATTTTATGTTTATTGCTTACTTTTAATGACCAAGCTTTTGATCAGCCCAGCAGTGACCTCCAGCACACTGGAGCATTCATGGTGCCTTCTCCAGAATACTGGAATTGAAGATTGTGGCAGTCTGCAGAATAAAGTGAGAGAGTGGCTCATGACCAACATGGATTTCTGTCACCTGAGTGCAGTGGTCAGGTCCATGGTTCACCTTCCCAGCCCATGGAAACCTCTCTAACCTTATTTTTGGGTGTCAAATGAGACAGTTTAGAGCATCCTGCCTGGCTGCTGATCCAGGGGGGTCACAGCTGACACCATTAGAAATCTCCAGCAGCTCTCATTAACTGAGTGAATCAAGCCCTTGTACTCCAGGGACAGGCACTTGGACACCTAATTCATCAATAAACTGAGTCTGGACTTTGAAATGGCTTTGCCTCCCCCACAAGTTGTCCTGTCACCTCCAAAGGCAGCCACCTCCACTCACCACCTGAGTCAGACACCTCCAGGCCCATTTCAGCTCATCAGAGAGAAACTGGCCCTTCTAGATCACAAATTACCAACCCTGGCTTAGAATGAGTGAGATCTTCTTAGGAATTTCTAACCAGAAAATATAAACTTACGAGTGATTTTCTCTAGCTGCATGAAAATGACATTTTGTCTTCTCCTTCCCAGTTATCATCAATGATTTAGGAAAACTCTTCTGAGATTTTTCTTCCCAATGGGACAGTTCATAAGTGCCTTTTATCCAGGATTCAGGAGACCTGTAAGAAACAGGATTTCCAACCCATTCTGTTTCTACATGGAGTAAGTGGCTCAGAGGTGACCAGAGAAAAGCCAGCACCAGTCAGGGCTGTGGGAAAAGGGATTTAATGGGATTGTTTAGAAAGTACTCTGAGCTCCCACCATAAAATGCAAGGTATGAAGGAAGCAGAACATTTCAGCCAGGGGCTACAGCTCCCCCTCTGTCCCTTGATGATCTTCAGCATTGTATTGGTGACTCCTCTCCTCTCCTCTCCTCTCCTCTCCTCTCCTCTCCTCTCCTCTCCTCTCCTCTCCTCTCCTCTCTCTCTCCCTCTCCCTCTCCTCTCCTCTCCTCTCCTCTCCTCTCCTCTCCTCTCCTCTCTCCCTCTCCCCCTCCTCTCCTCTCCCTCTCCCTCTCCTCTCCCTCTCCTCTCCTCTCCTCTCCTCTCCTCTCCTCTCCTCTCCTCTCCTCTCCTCTCCTCTCCTCTCCTCTCCTCTCCTCTCCTCCTTCCTGGAAGGAGAGTGATTATTTCCCACTGAGATCTGTCTTCCTGTGGCTCTCCAGGCTGGAACCTAAAAATGTCATAAACTACAAATAAAGAAAATACACTACAAAGGCACAGAAGTCTAACACATCATCTCATCACACAGACTCCTCAAAGGAACCTTCCCCAAGTAATTCCACCCCCTCTCATCATCCCCCTCACTTCTTAATATCTCCATTTATCATCAAAACATCCCATGCCTGAAACCACGGATCTCACATCTGGGTTTATCCTATAGCAGTGGATCTCATTTGTATGTAAAAAGGTGTATCAGAGGAAGCACCAGTGTTTTTAAAGACTCTTTCTGTGTTTTCATCCTGGCAGTTTTCCCCTCCTACTCTCAGGGAGCTGTTACTGCCACTGGTTTCAGGCAAGAATAAGAAGCAGTGATAAAAGGAGGAAAGCTTGTGAAGTGGCACCCTGCCAAAAATGCAAAACTTGTATTTTCCCCTCACAAAGAGGGATCTACATACTGAGAGTGTTGCAGAGATGTCAATAATAATGCCAGGGGAGCAAAGGAATAGAGGCCATGGACAAGGAAACCCCAGGGACAAAGGTGAGAAGGAAAAGGGCTCCTCAAAGCAGAGTGTGCTGGTTTGGAGCCTCTGCTCACCAGGAAACACAAAGTGTGTCTGTAACATTGTCCTTTTTCTCACAATTGAGTTCTTCATTTCTGCCAAAAAAAAAAAAAAAAAAATTCTGTGATCTATCTCTTGAAACATGAAGGCACAATATTCGAATTTTCTCTGCAAGCAGCTGGTTAAATTTTGTTGTCTTCCTATGGGAGTGTTTATTTCAACTTTCCCTTTAAGCAATTATATTCACCATGTCTTTATTTCTTTTTTTCTGAATCAGAGAAAATAGAAATACATCCCTATCATCCCTAAAAAATCACCACATTAAATAATATCTTCCAATATTAATTATATATTAATTATAAATTAAGCTGCTGGCTGCAAAGAACAGCACATAAATTTTTGGCTGGTGATTCTTAAAACCTGCAAACCTTAAAACAACTGCAAACATCCCTAAAATTCAATCATTCAACTTTCTAATGCAATCAATTTTTCATCTCTTTTCTTTTTCAACTCTTTCTGTGTGTTTGGGAGCTGGAATGATTGACCCTCTCTGCAAACATCAGTGCCAAGACAGTGCTGAAGTTGTCAATTGGCTCCTGTTGTGTTCTCTGCCTGGGGATTTCACAGGCAAAACCTGCCAAAATGAGCAGTCTTCTGTCTTATCACAGCACCACAAGGGTTTTGCAGGAGGAAAAGTGGCATTTCCATGCTTTCCCTGTATTGTGAGATAACTAACTCATGTTTGGGGAGCTCAGTTCATCCTGTGGAAATTTTTGGACTTTGGCCATGGTAAAAATCTTGTAAATGGTGATTTCCTGATGATAATTAATTACGAAGGCATCTGTTAAAATTACAGATTGTTAAATTTCAGCAATTTTAGGCATTTAAAAGGATCCATTCTGAAGCGAGATTTTGTCAAGCCCTTGCATGAAATCTCACGACTGAGCCACAAAGTCCCGTGGATGGCTGAAAAAAAAGGATAGCTGATGATGGGAGTTTGATGTTTGCAGCAGAGGGGCTGAATCTGACATCAGCCTTTTTTCTCCCTTTTACTCAACTGCCATGGGCGATGGCAGGGCAGAGGGGTTGACAGTGATTTCTAGAAAAAGTGAATGTAAAGCTTGATAAGGAGCTGACTGATTAGAGGCACTTCTCAGCTAATGACCGTCAATTAATGCTAATTTCCAGTGAGCAGCAGAGAGAAGAATGGATTCCTGCTGGCTACACCCAACTGTCTGTACAGATCAAATTATTTCCTTCTCTGCATGGCTGCAAGAAGCAAAGGGTGAAGAGTCTCAGAGCAGAATTGAGAGAAAAGGCTGGAGGATCTGGAGCACCCTGTGTTTACCCTGTGCATCCCTGCTTTGGGTTTTAGCACCCAACATTCCAGTCTGCCCACACTGCTGGAAATTAGATCTTGGTGATCCTTCTTCCCTGCATCCTGTAAGCCAGAGCTGACTGTGGCCCTGGCATCCCCTGGGCTGGTGGGCAAGATTTTCTCTTGAACAATTCTCTGACTTCTCTCAGTAAGTCTCAGACTCCCGTCAGACACAGGACAAGCACGTGCAAATACTTTCCTTCTGTCAGGAAAATTAATCCACAAACACCAGAGGTTTATGTCCAAAAAGGAGACAGAGAGTCCTTTTTGCTTTATTCGAATAAAGGGAGAGGCCATGGGGCATTCCCTGGGATCTCTCTAGTTTTTGGAGGACTCAGCCTCCTTTTATACTAATTTCTCAGCTCCATTTCCCTCTCTCTTTCCCCATTGCTGAGGCACTTGAGAGGCACAGACTGCCCAAACACCTGATACCTGAGATTCCCCTCTAATATACAACCCTCTCTTTTAATTTTTAATACTTATAGAATTCATGGTTTTTCCCCATTGCTTCTTTCATCTTCCAATATCCAATTTCATTTATCAGCAAACCTACAGTTTATTTGTAAAGGCAAACATCTTTTTCCATTCATCAATCAATGGAATCCCTTACATTGTTTCTTTTATCTCTCAATGCTAACTTTATCTTCCAGCACATCTACAGCTTGTTTGTAAAGACAAATGCACCATTCCTCTCACCTCCTTCCAGAACATGGCCCTGGCACCCAACAGCTCTCAACTGACAAAGGAGCAGGGATTCAGCTGTTTCATGGCTCCTCTTCACCCCCTCCTTAACACAGGCAAAGCTTCAAGTAAGGCAAGTATTAATATTATTGTATATATTAGTATTAAGTATTATATAATATATGTATTATATGTATCATATATTATATTATTATACTATATATTAGTGATTTTTTTTTTTTTTTATTTAAAGTTAGGATTGAAGTACGAGATATTTTTGTGTTTGGACATAGTTGTTTATGAATTTTTATTTATAGTATAGTGACTTTTATAGTACTTTTAGCTGACAAGCTAAAAGCAAGAAAATGTCGGTGGGTTTTGTTAGTTATAAGGTTTTTTTAAAGGTAAACAGTCTAATTAAAAGCTAACATTTATATTATTTAAACTTTTGACTTAATGACTAAACACTTGTGACTTGTACTGTGGGATTTTTTTATTCGACCAAAACTACTACTGAAAACTAAGAAGAAGAAGGAACAGGAAGGAAGAAGAACTATGGCTTTAGAACTTTCATTTTGTTTTATACTTATTACTTAAATTTCAAACTCTTCACTATGTGATGTTACACATTTTTATTTAAACTACGCACTAGTAATTTTAATTCTATCATTTAAATTTGAAAGCCTTCTCTAAGGCTTCATGTCAAAAGTAGTGGTTTTTTGAGGGTTAGTGCTAGAAAGCACAGAAAGTTCCAAACTCCCAGGCTTTAGGGTTCTAACAGAAAGGGCAGGACCCTTCAGAGAAGGGACACAACTCTGTCACTACTTGGCACCAGCCATGCTCCAAGAGTGGTTCCAGAGGCTCCCAACAGACCCTAAAACTGGATTCTGGCAGGAGATCCCAGTCTCCTGCAATCCCAGTTCAATCCAGTCTGCAATCCCAGTTCAGTCCAGTCTGCCACCCCCAGTGCCAGGGCACAGAGTGATGCTGCAGAAGTTGCTGTGCTCAGCTGGAGTTACTCTGGGCAAAGCTCCCCAGGACCAGCCCTGCCTCTCACACTGCCTGGGCTTCAAGAGGGGAGGAGAGGAGGGGATGGGAGCTTGGCAGGTGAGGTTAATCCCTCCAGTGCTCTCAGCACCAACTTTGTTGGGTTATCTTCTTAAATGAGTGAAGCAGCTAATTGATGCTGAAAGGTCATTTCTTACAAAGCACATCAGTCTCAAAAGGCACAGTCACAGACATCACAGTCCATGCTGAGTTTTAGTTTAGAGTCCCAAATAGAAGCAGAAGCTGCTCCCTGAGGTCCCAGTGGGGTCGATGGTGCTGCAGCAGCTCCTGTCTTCTTCTCAGGAGTTGAAATTGACAGTGAACAAAAGCAAAAAAAGCAATGGCAGAAGCAGAAAACTCTCCCCAATACCAACTCTTATATAGGATTTTCCCAACAAGCTGACACAAACTCAGACCACAACTCCTTAACCTATTACAATTCCAGTTTCTTAACACTCCAGGTTATGTATAGACTACACATAGAACCTGTCTTTTTCTATCTGAAAAATGTCAGCAATATTCTTACTATAGCTCTGTTATGTCTAAACATTGCCTACAGCCATGGTCCTGGAGCCTCCACTGAAAACATCAGTGTGTTTTTCAACCTTCACTAGAACTCACACTTCCACTTTGGTATCTGAACATTTCACTTACTAAGAGCATTAGAGTTCATACTAAAACTTACTGACTCACTTACTTATCCTAAAACTTAAATTTACACTTCTACCTTATGTGGGAGTGGCTTAATATGTTTCAATCCATCCACAGGCTTTAATTCAATCCTTGCACTCTGATTTCTCTCTGAAGAATTCAGAGACCCCTGACTCACTGACTCCAACAAGCAGGTGGATGGGAATAGGAGATGGTGGGGTCAGCATCCCTGGAAATGCTCATAAGGTGCAGGATGTGGCACTTGGGGACTTGGTTTAGTGGTGGACTTGGCAGTGCCAGGTTAATGCACTCAATCTTATAGGACTGTTCCAACTTTAAAAATTCTGTGATTCTATATTTTTCCTAAAAATCCTCCCCTCTCAGCAGAAATGTTGTCACCAGCACTGAGAAATTTTCTTGGAGATCTGTGGAGGGCTTGTTCCTCATGGGTTCTGTCGTGCTGAGCTGTGATCACCTCCTTGGAGCGTGGATCATGAACCCACCAAGTTTAACAAGCAGCCTTTTCCCCCTCCAACTGCCTGGCATATGCTGCTCAAAGTGAGGAGGAGGAAACTGGATAGGGATCTTTCTGGGAGAGCCTTAGGTGTGTGAAGGAGGCCAGATGGAATGAAATAAGAAGAGCTGAGATGTCACGTGTTTGGGAGTTTCTTGATTTTTTTAGTGTCATGGAAATGAATTTTGCTCTGCCCTTTGCTGCAAAGGTCCCCTTGTTGATCACACATCCCCCAGAGAAAAGAATGGGGGAAAGATTCACATTTCTTCTCAGCACTCTCCTCCCTGCATTTCCAGCCTACAAATTACCATCATTTCCCTCCCTGTCAGATTACAAACACATCCATTAACATGGGACATGCCTTTTGTTTTGTTAGTAAGTGAAGAAAGGAATTCCAAGCCAAGGCAGAAGCAGAGTTGGCAATATTGTCCTTCCAGGTTCCTGTAATCATTGTGGGTCAAATAAAAAACAGGAGGAAAAGAAGAACCATGCATACATGGTGAACTGGGACCTGCAAACACAGGAGCAGAGCCATGAGGGGCTTCTCTGCAAAATGTCCAATGCAGAAAGGCTGGCACAGCTGGAGGGAGGAATATTCACTCAGAAATAAATACCTGGACCGTGAATATCTGACAAATTCAGCCAAAAGTAAATACCTGGCCTCCATCTGAGTTAACCCCTTCAGACCTGAAACCAGCTGAGATCTGATCAGCCTGGGGAGGGACAGCTCAGACATGACCAAAACAGCCCAGATAAATCATGATGTGAAAGACATTATTTTGTGATTAACAGTGATTAACTCAGCTTCCTGCTGTGTGAGGATGGGCAATTTAGAGGATGCTTCCTATAAATTGGCTTTATTTTGCTGGAGCCTTGATTTTTGTCACTGTCTGGACACTCAGTTCCTCTGTGCAGTGTGACTAAACACTTCTGATATTCCTGAAAAGCTCAAGTTATTCTGTTTCACTCACTGCTGTACTGCTTGAAATCACATTACTACAGGGAGTCTCAAGTTTCAAAAGGTGATTTTTTTTTCAAAATATAAATTCAGAGAAAACTTTTTTTTTCTTAAGTCTTTTTTTAACAGATTTCATTATTTCAGAAAGAGTTTTAACTGAAGGGTTTCAACTTTGGCATGTTCAGCCAGCATCTCTAAGGAGCAGCTGACATGAGCTCCAATCTGACTGATTTCACAGGTCCTGTTTGCTTTGGAGAAAAAAAAATTCTCCATCTACTGATAAAAATATACTGAGAATTCTAAATCCTGACAAGTATTTTTATTTCTGACTGATGTTTTTCCTCATAGAAAAGAGGTCAAAGCCTTCAAGTTATTGGAGGAAGCAGCTTTCCAGCACAAATGTCCTCCCTTGGATGAGGAAAAGTCTCTTTTCTGCACCTCCCTTGGTGAGCAGAGTGAAAATATCCATCTGTGAGGACATGGGGATCACAGAGAATTGGCCTGTTTTTGTCAAGTGCAAGTTCACCTGCTCTAATGTGGAAGAATATTCAGATTAGATGCTGAAGTGTAGGTGTTTAGTGTAGGTGTTTATTGCCTTGGCACAGCCTTGACACCCACAGAGGGAAGGGAGACATGGGACAGAGCCTTTAGGGGTTGTGCTTCCATGGGGAAAAAGCTGGGAGATGCTGGGGCAGAGCCTCTCAGAAGTCATGAAATGTTTGTATTTAATCCACTGAGCCAAGCCCACAGTGTCTCTCTGAATCAAGCTCACAGATACCAAGGGCACTCTGCAGACCAAGGAGGGGATTTGTCTCCCTCTTTTTGGTGGTCTGGGTGTCCAATCTAAGGCAGATGTCCAGAGTCCCTCTATGGTCAGAGCAGAGAAATTGGATTATCTAGAGGAAAACTTCATCCCTTTTTATTGGGGTGGGCTAAATCCCATTTATTGACAGCAGAGGGACTGTAATGAACAAAACTGCCTCAAATGTCCAAAGTTAGCTCAGATGAGATGTATCCAACGTGCTGCTCAGCATGGGTGGGGTTTGGGGGTTTTGGGGATCTGCTCCACAGCAAGATGCAGCAGAATTGGGGGAATTTTGGGATCTGCTACGAAGCAAGATGAAACAGAGCTGGGAAAATTTTGGGGATCTGCTGACAGCAAGATGCAGCAGAATTGGGAGGGTTTGTGACCTGTTCCACAGCAGGATGCAGCACAGCTGGGAGGGTTTGGGGATCTGCTCCACAGCAAGTGCAGCAGAGCTAGGAGTATTTTGGGATGTGCTCCACAGAAAGATGCAGCAGAATTGGGAGAATTTGGGATCTGCTCCACAGCAGGATGCAGGAGAATTGGGAAGGTTTGGGAGGATTTTGGATCTGCTCCACAACAAAATGCAGCAGAACTGGGAGGATTTTGGGGATCTGCTGACATCAACATGCAGCAGAGGTGGGGAATTTTGGGATGTGCTCCACAACAAAATGCAGCAGAATTGGGAGAATTCTGGGATGTGCTCCACAACAAGATGCAGCAGAACTGGGAGGATTTTGGGGATCTGCTGACAGCAACATGCAGCTGAGCTGAGGAATTTTGGGATCTGTCTCACAACAAAATGCAGCAGAATTGGGAGGATTTTGGGACATGTTCCACAGCAAGATGCAGCAGAGCTGGGGGAATTTTGGGATGTGCTCCATAGCAAGATGCAGCAGAATTGGGAGAATTTTGGGATGTGCTCCACAGCAAGATGCAGCAGAGCTAAGAGGAGGAGCCAAGGCAGCAGGCAGGAGAAATGTGGAGCCAAAACTTGGAAATCATCTCCAAGCACATGGCTGGGATTGTGCCACCTCTGTGGATTGCTGTTGGATCAACAGCCCCATTTGTTTCAGACACACCACATTTCCACTTTGCAAAAGCACACTGAAACACTCCCTACTAAATAGACACAATCCAGCAGCCCTCTCAAAGGGAAATGTCAGGAGCTCATTACCCAGCATTAGAAACACTGTGGCATAAATTCTGCTTCCTTCTGGAAGGGATTTATTGACTGAGAAGGCTGGAGCTTCTTTAGCTTCTCCATTCCTGGAGGTTTCCAAGCAGGTGTTACACATCCCTGGATAATGTGACCACTTCATTTCATAGAAGAAAGATTTGAAGTTTGGCTTGTTTGGATAAAGCTTTCTTCATGCAGGCAAATAAATGCAGTGGCACTGCTTTCTAAGCAGGATTGTGCCAAAGGAACACAAAAGAGAGGGATGCTCCCAGCCAGGATGAGTCACTGATTTCTCTCTAGCTTTTCAGAAAGTGCTGGTCGCTAACAACAATAAAAAACACGTTTAAAATCATTCCAAGAGTGAATTAAAGCACTGTAGCCTGGATGTCCTGTCCTCCCTTATCCACCATCTAGGAAAGTGGATGGGAAATTGGAGTTTATTGCCAGCAGTGGGTAAAATGGCTCTGGGCCTTGTTTTCCCCACTGGTGAAACTGGAGATCCTGGCACTGACCTTCACTTCCCAGTGCCCTGCCAGGGAGCAGCAGGAGCCAGGCACCCCTGCAAGGGCTTTGAGGAGCACCCAGAGCTGACTGAGAGCTGAGGTGGCTTGTAGTGCCACTGCTTTGGCATTGCCCAGGAGTGGCTGAGGAGAGAAAAACTGCATTGGGATGTTTTCTGTAGGGCTTGGGTGCCTGAGGGATGCTCTGAGTGCAGCAGCTCTGGTCAGTGGGACAGCAGCTCTGGTTTGTGTGACAGCAGCTCTGGTTCATGGACAGAAGCTCTGGTTCATGGACAGCAGCTCTGGTCAGTGTCACAGCAGCTCTGGTCAGTGGGACAGCAGCTCTGGTCAGTGTCACAGCAGCTCTGATGTGACAGCAGGGTGTCACTGCTCTGTGCAGCAGATCAGACAAAGCTGCCAAGGATGGCACAACCACAGCCAGGCTCAACTCATGCTGTGCTGACTGCAGAGCCATAGAATCATGAGATCATGGAATGGTTTGGGTTGGATGGGACCTTAAAGGTCATCTCTCATCCATCATCTCCTTCCAACCCTCTGCCAGGGGCAGGGACATTTTCCACTAGCCCAGGTCACTGCAGGTCCTGTCCAGCCTGGCCTGGAGCCCCTCCCTGCCTTTGTGGGTCTGGGGGCTGAGCTGATTCCTGCCAGGGGGATGCTCCATGCCCTGGGTCAGGACCCAGCACGGGGCAGGGCACTGGTGTGGCCTGAAACACAGCACAGACACCCCACAAAACACCAGAGCAGAAAAGCTCTGCCCTAAGCACAAGTGGGGAGCTGGGAGAGCAGACTCAGAATGGACAGAGCCTGGTTCCACTCCAGCAGGAACCCATTTTAAAGTTCCATTGACTCCAACAGCAGAACAACAAAGCCCTGGCACTTCACAGGATTTTTTTACGGTGCTTGTCCTGTTAATAAGCCCCATCTGCTCCTTTCAGCAGCAGAGCCATCCCCTGATTTACCCCCAGCACTTTGCTCCCCAGGGATGTGGCTGTGTTTATACAACCAGCACTTCTCCTGCCCAGCAGAGAGGGGATGACAGCTCCCCAGAGCTCAGGAGGAGCCCTGGGGTGAACTGGGGGTTTGGCTCCCAGCAGAGGCGTTGAGACTCCTCCTGTTTCCAGTTCTGCAGCACAAACCACTAACACAGCCTGCAGAGCAGGAGATGAGTGCTTGGGTTCACTTTGAATGACTTACTGTCACTCAATTAGGGTGTTGCAGCAGTTCTTTCTGGAGTCCACAGTACAGATTTTTTTTTTAAGCTGGGAAGGCTCTTAGAGTATAAAAGCAATTTTTTTTTTTGCAGTAAAAATTGTAGAAATTGGAGGTATTCAGATGTCAGCCTGACATGGTCTTGGGCAGCCAGCTCTGTGTGGCCCTGCTTGACAGGAGGTTGGGCCAGAGGTCCCCTCCAGCCTCAGCCAGTCTGAGATTCTGTGTGAAATCCCTTTTAATACAGGGATAATTTATCTGCTGGGCTTCATTCAGTTTTCCTGGAGAACAATTTGATATCACCATGGACAGCCCAGGGCACACACTCTATATATGGCCTCAGAAAGAAATGAGAGAAGAGGTAGGAAACCAAGCCTTGTTCTGGATTTGTGCTCTGACCCAGAGCAATACCAGATTCCCAGGGAAGCCAGACTGGTGCCAGTGATGTCCTCAGGTGCTCCATAAGGCTTCTCTTCAACAAGGGGGAAGAAATACCCCTGGAACTTGCCCTTAATTTGGTGTCATATTCTGATATTCTGAGCATAATGCTGATACTGGCTGTGCCCTTATAATAAAATCTTGGAGTCAATTGAGGTTGGAAAAGACCTCTGAGATCATGGAGTCCAACCATTCACCCAGCACTGCCAAATCCACCACTAAACCCTGTCCCCAGGTGCCACATCCATGTTTTTTCAATACTTCCAGGGACAATGATTCCAGCAGTTCCAGGGACAGTGATTCCACCACTTCCCTAGGCAGTTCCAATGCCTGATCTCACGTTTAATGCAGAAATTGTATTAAATATCTGATCTAAACCTCCCTGAGCATGACTTAAGGACATTTTCTCTTGTCCTTCCTGTTGTTACCTGGGAGAAGAGACTGATCCCCACCTGGCTTCACCTTCCTGCCCCCCCTGAGCCTCCTTTTCTCCAGGCTGAGCCCCTTTCCCAGCTTCTCCTGGTGCTCCAGAGCCTTCCCCAGCTCCATTCCCTTCTCAGGACACTCTCCAGCCCCTCAATGAGTTTCCTGTTGTGAGGGTCCCAAAACTGACCCCAGGATTTATTTGAGGTGTGTTTAATATAAGGTGTCACACTGCACTAACTCCTTTCTATTTCTCTTGTTTACTGGATGATAACAAACCTCTCACTCCACTCTGATGGTTTCAAACCAGCTGATTCCAGGAGTTTTGAATTGCACAGCAAATGAAATCACCCCTTCAAAGAGCAAAGCTGCTTGGGCTGTTCTCACATCTACTCTGCTCCTGCAAGAGATTGGTGTTGAGTGGCAGGAGTTTGTTAATTTTTGCAAACTGTGCTTGCTCGAGGTTTTGCTTCAAGAGAAGGGTTTGTCTTGCTCCAAAGAAAATGGGAGAGCACAAGAGATTAGTGAAGGTGTTTCTCATGCCATGCAGAGCTCCAGCCTGGCAGAACATCACAGCCCATCCTGGCTGAGGAGAAAACAAGGAAATGGGGTTTTGTTCATTGCCAGCCCTCTTTTCTCTCCTTTAAAGCCTCCTCTCCTTTGAAGCATTGTTTAAAACACAAGAACCAGGATACCACTGATTTTCTCCACCTCCAAAGGAAGTTTAAGATAACAAGACAACAAGGCTTTAAATGTCAAAATTCTCTTCTCTCCTAATATCCAATCTAAACCTGCTGGATTTTAGTTTAAAGCCAAAGTGTTCTTCCTTAGGATAAACCACATTTCGTGTCAGAGGGGGTGGAGAGGGAGGTGAGGAGGGTTTGTGTGTGTGTGGGATGTTCACAGAGACTCAGCTCTCTGCCAGGGCTGTCACTCAGGGCAGCCCTGGGGATTTGGGCACACGTTTATCAGCAGCTGTCCCCCAGCTGTTCACACACCAGGGCACACTCAGCACGCTGTGACATGGCACATCAGAGGGGACAACACCTCCCTGGCCTCCTGGAGAGGAAATTCACACATCTCTTTGCTTCATTCTGCACTGACAGATCCCAGAGAGGAGAGGGAAGAGGCAGGAGAGGAGGGCAGGCAGCAGCACATCGGGGTTTGGTCCTGACATCTGGATTTGCATGGCAATATCTGCACAGCCCTGCCTGAGCCAGAGCCCAGCTTGCAGAAACCAGCTCAGGGGGGCCAGAGGTGTGATCCACCCCAGCCTAAGGCAGAGGTCTCAATTAAACCAGATGATTCACTCTTGAAATTCCTCCACTGAATGTAATCTCCTCTCACTACCAGGGAGCCTGGCTGTGCTGCAGGGATTTTTGAAAGCAGGGGAAACTGAGGCACCAGCACAGGACAGCCTCATGGCCAGGCTCCACTTTAGTTCTCTGGACTTGGAAAACACCTGGCAGTGCTAGGGCTGCAGGTTTGTTTGCCTTTCAGTGGGTGTGGGGGTTGAAGGACAGCAGGTGACAGGCAGGACTCACTGCTTGAGTTGCCACAACTGCATTGCAGGTGGCTCTGGCAGGGGGACTGTGGGGTCTGCTGGGGAGGAAGGATGAAACCAGGGGAGGAAGAGCAGCTGCTGTGCTGGAAAGGCTGCTCTGTTCAAGGAGGGCTGTGCTCTCTGCTCAGCCCTGTGCAAGTCATTTAGACATTGATAATTGCAGGTTTTTATCTTGTCTTATAGCAGTTTTGGGATAGAAAACTGCAACCACAGCAAAGAGAACCCAGGGAATGGAGGGGGGCTGGTCCAGGTCCTTGCAGCATCCCAGCTCCCTGTCACCATTCCAAACTCTTGGAGGTGTTTGACCAGTCCCACAGTGGTGCCAGCACATGGGGCAGGGTGAATAGGGCAAGGAGGGGTTTCTGATTTGGGGGCATCACAGCCATAATCCTTCCTTCTTCCTCCTGACAGAGCAGGAGCTCTCCCCAAGAAATCAGAACCAACTTAAGGATCAAGAAGCCCATTGATTGTAGGAAGCAGGTAAGTCACTGTGATCTGTCCAGGCTTGAAATCAGCACTGGGGCCATTTGTGCTTACACCAGTTTTTCATTTTGAGCTCTTATCAGATGAATATGATGGATCTGGAAGCAGCCACAGACACTGCAGTTGTTTTCCTTGTGGCAGGAGGGGAAACTGTGGGCTGCACAATGAAGCTCTAAGAGATGCAGGCCAAAAAAAATGAAAAGCTTTCCTTGCTAATCAGATGCTCAAAAGCAATTAAAGGAAAGCAGGGGGTTGGAATAGCATAGAAAATTAGTTGTAATTTTTAACCTTTTATTTTCTTGTACTTGCCTTGCTGTGAGAGCTGTTTCCTAAATTAACAAAAGCAATCCATAGTAGAACAAGGCAACAAGGGGCTCCCTCAGGCTCAGCTGGCACCTCTCCTGTTTGTGAATCTCAGGAACAGCCACAGGCTCACCTGAACAAATAACTGGGCTCCCTGCTGCCTTATGTCCCCACAGCCCAGTGTCCATCCCCCCTGCACTGTGTGTCCCAGCACAATGCCCATCTCTGCCCTGCAGCCTCCTGACATGATTAACTGTGGCATCTTTAATAAAACCTGCGGCGACATTTCCTTCTAAAGCAGAGCAAAGATTTCCTTTACCCATCCTCCTTCGTTTTGCCAAATTTCATTTTTATTCCACTGTATAATTAATCAGGCACTGGTGCATATGACAGCTTGGCTTAAATTTAGTTCTCACTTCCCCTATGTGGCCTTGTCAGATACAGCTGGCCAGCCAAACACGGGGTTGGGGTTGTCTGAAAAAGCGACACAAAAATTTCCAGCCTGGATTGGATCTTCCCTCCATCAACTCCAGCATCTTGTCTCCAATGGCAACCAGCTCCAGGCACTCCAGAGAGCCAGAGGTGCTGGAGGAGCAGGATGCACCAACACCCCACCTGCCCAAAGGTGCTCAAGCCTGGGGCTCCTCTGCCACCCAGGGTGGAAGGACACAGCCCCACATCCCCCTGCACCGGGCTCTGCTGGTCCCTGTGCTTGCCCTGAGTGCCCCTGGGACAGGCCAAGCCACCCAGAGCTCTGTGGCTGCTCGAGGGTTCAGACCTGTGCAAATGGCAGGGGGTAAAATGGGACAGATGATTTTCTGCAAAGGGCAGAACTTTCTGTAGGGCAGAAGGTGAGATCATTTCAGTCCTGTGCTGATCTCTACACTAGGAAAGTGCAGCACAGGACTTGCAGGTGCACAGGGCTGTGAGATTTATTTTTTACCATTTGTCCATGTAGGGTTTCTTTCCTAGTTTCATTCATTTCATTTTCCCACCAAACACCAAACACCTGCAAGCTGATTATAGGCACCACTTCAATAAAGAACTTGCTTCTAGTCCTTGATCCCTTCCAAATCCGTGCAGATCTGTTCTTCCAGGTTATTATTCCCACAAGTGGCTAAGCTGGACATGAGGAATGATGTCCCAAAGGAGGACAGGGCTTGGACATGCCATGCCAGCACCTCTGCATTTCCTGGAAGGACTGTTCATATCAGGACATCAAACAATAATGCAGTGGAGAGAGGATTTGGCTGGTGAAAGTCTTGGAGGATTAGGGTGTTTTACAAGGAAAGGAGCCTGGGGGTGAGACCTGGTCTGGGAAGGCACTGGGAAATAATTCTCATTTAAATAAGAGTAAACAAAGGCAAGTTCATAATATATATTTGGGAAACAGTGGAAGAAATGGAGAGAGAAACAGAGAGGATGTGAACAAAACACATTCACAGAGTTATTTATGTGCACTGCCTAAATGCAAGAGATTTTATTAGACCAAAAGTGAAGCATTACCCTAAAAACAAAGAAAAAAAAAAAAAAAAAAAAACCAAAAAACAAACAAACAAACAAACAAACAAACAAAAACAAACAAAAAAAACCAAACCAAAACAAAACAAAAAAACCCCACAAAATCCTCACAATATAACAAACTAAATTGTCCTGAGTTTGAGGTTTTCTAAGTGGGAGAACCAGGCAGGGCTTTCACTGGCATCTAGTGGTGCATTGCAGAGGCAGCTGATGGCACAGCTCCACTTCCAAAATGGATTTCCCTGGGATAGTGGAGACTCTTCAGGCTGGGACATCACCACTTCCAAACTGGGTTTACAAAGAGGTGTTTTTGGACACAGCCTAATTCTGTCAAACCATCACAGCTTTGTCTGTGAAACACTTTGAGCATGAACACAAAACGCTTGGAGTCTGTATTTCACCATGTGAACAAAACCTTGGGATCACACCAGGGAATGTTTGATCTCTCCTTCCTTTGATTTTGGGGCTTTGCATGAGTTTGAGGGGACATCAGGCAGATCTGGTCTGTTTGGAGGAGAGGCTGAGCTGGGAAAATGCAGATGTCAGTGGAGAGAAACTAGAGCTCTGAGAGTCCAAGTCCTCTGCCCTACTGGAGGTGTCCACTTTGGAATAAGGTAAATTGTGCCCTAGTGGACAAATGGACACTGATACAGCTGGGATGGCACAATCCTGGCCCCTTCCTCCAGAACCTTCTGGAAGCAAAAAAGTCACACAAACCCCTCCAGCTGCTCCAGGTGAGCCCCTCTCCATGTCCTGTCCCAAATCTTCACCCATGGGGTTGGGTGATGGAGCCCCATCTCCACACTGCAAAGGTATTATGGAAAAAGAAAGGATGGAAAGGGGAAATATTGCCCAAGGAGCCTTGAACATCATCTGGGCTCTACTGTGGCCTTACACTGTGGGCCAGCAACAGCATCATCCTGATTAAAGAGGAGCTTGATTTTGGCTTCAGGTCAGAGGAGAGTGTGTTGGAGAATATGGCCCATGAAGGAGATGTGGCCCAGGGGTGTAGAAATGCATTGAACCCAAAAAAACCTCCTTGGGAAGGAGGAGGAACCACAACCACTCACTGCTGGTGCAGCAAGCACTGCAGCAGAAACTTCAACTCTGCCAGAAACTTCAAGTCAAGGAAGAGCCATCAGAAAACTCAGCCTATGGGAAGCTCTTTGATCCAAAAATGCACTGCCAGTTTTACAGGGGACAGCCTAAAAGAGAAGAAGATGCTGATGGGCAGCATGAATGGGAAATGCCCACAGCCACTAAGCAGGTGTGAAGGAAGAACCAGAGGAAAGCATTGCTTTTGGGATGTCAGTGCTGATATCCAGATTAATCCAAATTAAAGAGGAACATGGTATGGAGGCCAACCACCAGGAGAGCCAGAGCCCACAGAGGAAACAGATCCTTAATTAATTAATTACCAATTAATACTTTTACTATTACCTATAGCCTATCATAACTACTAGCATTGCCATATTCATGTTACTATTTTCCAATCACAAAAAGTTAGTATGTTCCAGTTTAAGCTAGAAGTTGTTTTTTAGTTCTCTTACAGTGGAAAAATTTGAGATTATTTTTTTTCTACCTGCAACATGGCATTTTTGTTTGCCTGTGAAAATCTTTTTGCTTGGGGAAAACATCTTTTGTTTGAGGGGGATTTATCCTTTGCTCTGAGTCATAAAAACCCCCTCCAACTCACCTGCTCTTTGCTTTCTAGTTATCCAGTAAGACTGGCTCAGCAATTCTTTTATTCAATATCAAAACTTGCTTTCTATTCCTTCTTTAGATTCTACATTCAAAGATCTTTCTGTTATACATACACATCTGTAGGACCTTCTTGTCAAACTTTCATTTCCCAACAGCCAACCTCTTCCAACACCAAAGCCTGCATGGCGCCCTGCAAGTGCACCAAGTGCAGTTTAGGGCAAATTTGGGAGGAAACCTCTGAAGGGGATCCCTCTAGGAAACAGATTCAAGCAGTCCCTCCCCCATCTGCTTTGGGGAAATATTTCCTTAGAGAGAAGTGGGAAAAAACCTGTTTATTTAATAGGCAAAGCACTCCCCAGCACAAAAATGAGCAATACCAACAGCAAAAGCTCTCACTGCTCCAAAGAGATGACAAATTCAGAAGAGTCCCTTCTGTGGGTTGCAGCCTGGCTCACTCAGGCTGTTCTCAGTTTCTTTGGTGCTGGGAAATGTCACAGCCCAGGTGAGCCACAGGTGTGACCTCCCAATGCTCCTCTGGGCTTTCAGTCCAGAGCAGGTTCAAACAACTCCAATAAAAATGGGAAAAAAAAAAAAAAATACAGTCCAGGGAGCCTCTCAGCCTCAGCTAGCCAGAAAAACTAACCAAAAGCAAAGCAGAGCTCTGTCCTGCTGTCCTCTGCAGACAGCACAGTCTGTGTGAAGGATGCCAGAGTGCAAGAGCAATCTCTGATAACAAACTCTGCACCTCTGCTCTCCCCTTTGCTCCTGGAATCAGTCCTGAAGCTGCAGAACTCAGTGTCCAACACCAACATGTGTCAGCAGTGCAGGGCTTTGCACCACTTAATTTGTGTTTTGTCATCAGTCTCAACTGCTTTTCTTCAGAGCCAGGATTAACAAAACACAATTGAAACATTTTTTCTCATGTTTGGGCTTGGATGTTTATTATATCTTATTAGAAAGTACAGAGAGTATGACAGCACTTCCAGCTTCTGGCTAGAAGAAGAGAAAATGGCCTCAAGTCCAGTTACTACAAGGTCTTTTAAAGCTAAACAGTCCAATAGAGAATTAACACCTATATTATTTATATTTTGACCCAATAACTAGATTCCCATGACCCTTAAAGTGACACTGATTGACCAACCAGAAACTACTGCCTGAAACCCATGAAGAAGAAGGAAGAAGAAGAAAGATGAACAAAGAAAGACACAACACCCAAAACCCTCCATCTTGTCCCACATCTATTACTATACTATAAAAACCTCAAATTTAAAACCCATCACCCTGTGAAAGCACACACTTCTGATTCACTACACACTTGTGATTTTTACTTCATCACTCATATTTGGAAGCTGTCTCCAAGGTCTCCAAGAGTCACAGAATGGTTTGGGTTGGTTTTGGGTTGAAGATCATCCAGTTCCAACTCCCTGCCATGGGCAGGGACACCAGGATTGAACAAAGCCAAATCCTCACTGTAGCAAACCCCTCATTCTTTTCTTGCTAAATCCCTTAAATGGGCTCCCAGATAATAACAAAATGCTTAAAATCCAAATCATTGCCCCATTTTGCACTGCATAGGTGTAACAGAAACCCATCTTTGTAAGCATTCCCTGTAAAGCAGTCTCTGTAAACAAGGACAAAGATGCCCACAAGGCCTGGTTTTACAGTGAATTGATGGGTAAAACTGAAACCAAAGGAGTTAAACCTAAGTAAAAGTCATGTTAATGAAGAGAGATCCAGACTCTGATGACTTTTAAAAAGAAATCTGCTTTTGCACTGGAGTAATGCTTGTCTTGAGACAAGCTAGGCACATTTTTTTTCCATGGAATTCAGGATTAATTTGGCCAAGGATCACCTCAGTGACAATCTGTGTGTGTGAGCCCAGCTCAGGTCTGTCTCCAGCATTCAGCATGGCCTGTCTGGCTGGAGCTGGAGCTGGGGACAGGCTGTGGAGGGCAGTGCTTGGGCAGGAGAGCTCCTCTCATGGGACACAGTTGGTGCTCACAGTGTCCTGCTGTGGTGGGAACCAGAGGGTCCTTGGCCCCCAGAGCAAACATCTGCTCCAGAAGTGCCTTGGGATGTTTACTTGTCCTCTGAGATCAGGGTAGTTCCCATGAGAACTGCCTGGAGAATCCCAGGCTGTGGAGAATCCGATGTCCCCAGAGATGGGGAGTGAGGGGAGGAAGAGGAGCAGGGGGAAAACTGGGTGAGCAGCAGGGCACTGAGTATCTATCACACAATTCCAAATGAGCTTTACCTGCTCAGATTTGACTCCCAGCCTCCATGGGGAATGAGTATTTGCCCAGCACCACCACCCTGGCTGCCTCTCATCCCATCCAGAGCCAGGGGAAGCCAGGTGGGACCAGGTGGGGCCAGGTGGGGCCAGGTGGGGCTCAAGGTGTGCTTGGATGGAGCCACCACCTCCATCTCCTGATCCAGAGCACAGAGGGATCTCCTCATCCTCCCTTCAGAGGGATTTCTTGTGCTGGAACAAAGCCAAGGTGAGAGATCTCCACCAGAGCACCAAAGCTTCACCAGATCCTCTGAGTGAAGAAGAAAAATCTGTGAGCTCAGCCAGCTCTGAGGCCCCATCCAACACAAACCATTCCACAATTCTATGATTTCATCCCCAGGAAATGTACCTGTACAGCACAAGGTCACAGATGTCAGGGGGATTCTCTTCTCCTCTGCCTGAGGCCTCCTTTCTCCTGCCTTCTCCTTCAACAAACCAACTGTTCCAATGTGTCCCCTCACAAGCAAAAACCAACAGAACCAACCAAAACAAAAACATCCACTGTGACAGGGCATGATCCAGAGTGAAAAAAGGAAAACTGGAGCTGTGTTTCCCAAGATTTCAAATTTCAAGTACAATAGTATTTCCTTTCCCTGAGGATACTAAATTCCTGTAAAACACAGGTATAGTCTTTCAGCCTAATTTTGGAAATGCAGAAACTAAGGGAAACATTGGATCTCAACAAGCAGAGGCACACCCTCATCCTTCTGTTCCCCCATCCCATGCTTTGAAGCAGTTCTGGACTCATTTAATCTAAATAATGACATCAGGAGAAATTGGATTGACTTCTAAGTGACACACATGAAACCAGAAAACACAAACTGTACCAAATATGCAGTGCCAAACACAGACTGAGCTCCTTCTTTACAGTGCTATTTTTTAAATTAACAATAATTAATTAACAATATTTTCTTTAAAAACTCTTAATTCTGAGAGTGTATCCCCCACATTTTGACCTGCTCTGCCAGAGGCAGGTGCTGCTGACAAACAGCCAGGCTGGGTGGCTGTGTCTGTGTAGCTCAGCCAGGACAAGGACACTTCTCCAGCTGCCCTGATCCATTTGGGGTGGCATCACCCAGCTCTGCCATGGGACCCATCCCTGCAGCTCCAGCCCTGGCTCAGGCTAAAATTTCAGCATGAGAGCTGAGAAAATTGTGCTGAGCACAGGAACATATTTGGTTTTTTTTGGTTTTTTTTCTCAGTGAGGTGGCTTAAGGTTCCCTTCACCCTGAATCAGCACATGTCCAGCAGCCACCTAATGCTGCAGGAGCTGACCCATTATTTTGGTGGATTTATTGTGGCCCTCTGAGGGCAGCAGCAGCTGTACAGAGCCCCCAGGAACAGGCTTCCCTGGGAGCTGGGGGGGCACAGGAAGGTTCCCAGACTCAGGGAGGGGAAAATTTTCCTGATTCTGCCTCACCCTGTCAGGCAGAGGATGCTGACCTGGTGTGTTGTGTTGATGTGGCCAGAAATGTGAATTCTGTCACCATCTGTTGGAGCTGGGTGGGGCAGTGCCCCTGATCTCCTGGCACACATTATCTGCTCATGGGCAGCTTTAAACCAGCTGGGGCAATCATCTTTATCTTTCCCACAGCCCGTCCTCCCTCCAGGAGATATCATCTGCTGCTGGCCCATTGAGTCCCAGGGCATGGCTGATAAAATTCCATCATCCCATGGGAGATGCTCCAGCCAGGGGAGGAGCCAAGCCTTTCCTACCCAGATAAAAACTGACATTTTGGACAGCAAGGTACCTTCTTTGCACTGGATTCCAGAGGAAAGCCAGACCTTTCCACATCATCCCTGCACCTTCAGAGGAAACTGCACCTTCTCCAGGAGCACTGCTCCAGCTGAGCCACATCTGCCACTGCAGGAGGATGCAGCCACCATGGAATGGGACTGTGCCAACACCCTGACTGACTGACGGGTGTCAGCTTGGCTTCTGACTCTGGCAGGGTTTTGGGGTTGTTTTTTTGTATTACTGCATTTCTATTTTAATTTTCCCAGTAAAGAACTGTTATTCCTAATTCCCATATCTTTGCCTGACAACCCCTTAAATTCATAATTATAATAATAATGTGTAGGGAGGGGGTTTACATTCTCCATTTCAAAGAGAAGCTTCTGCCTTTATTGGCAGATAACTGTCCTTAAAACCAGGACACCTGGGCTCTGCCACTGTCACACCAAATGTCCTATTTCAAGTCCCCTCATTTCCCCTTTGATGAGAGTTTTGAGCTCCACAGACAACAAATGTCATGGAAGAGGAGAGCAGGAGGCTCAGGGAGTGATTCTGGGGCAGTCCTGTGATGGGCTGGACTCCATGGTCCCCTCCAAGCTGAGATATTCCAGGAATTCTGTGATTCTTTCCTTGCCCAGCCCTAAGGGTCTCAGCCACATGAACAGTGACAGCATCCACGTGGACAACACCTGCTGGGAATTTATAATGCAAAGCAGCTCAGTTTAGCTGCCTAAAAATAGCAATTAAAAAAGACAGCTATTGTGAATAAAAAGCCATTTCCAGCTTGCTGCAGCACAGGCACTGTCTCCCTGAAACAACACCCAGACACCAAACTTTTTTTGCCAGATTTCATATGCTGCACCTCCCCACTTTATTCTCTCCCAGTAGATCTGCTTGATTTTGAAGATTCTCTTCACCATTTCTATTCTTTTAATTGGCCTTTTCCCCCTACATTTGTTCTGCTGGTGTTAAATTCATCAGCCCTAAATAGGCAGAGTGATAACAGACTGTGATAACATGAACATACACAAAACCATCACGTGAAAAGCAGGGAATTAATCCATTCACTGGAGAACAGGCCGTGGTGGAGGACTGCATCTTCCTGAAAGCTTTGTAGCCTTTTATGTTTTGTGCAAGATGTTCTTGCTCCAGTAATCTTTGCACAGCTCTGCCCTATTTCTGCAAGCTACAGACACAGAGAGGCTGGCTCAGCCCCTGGCTCGGGGATTTTCTTTCAGGAATGAAATGACAATGAGGAATAAATTACCCAGCACCCCTTTTCTCACTGATTTCTTTCTGCTAATATTCCCTCTGCACACAAACAAACTGGAGCTGGGATGGTGGAGAGGCAGCCACAGATATCACATGGCAAAAACTCCTGCCCTGATGAGGTGACAGCTTTTCCAGCCAGGGGATTGAGAGTGATGAGTACCAGACCATGTTCCTGGAGCAGGATACAGGGAGAAAAGGCTTTGCCTCAGCATCTTCCAAATGGGACTCTGGAGGGCAATTAGAGAGTGAGCACAGCCTGGCTGGACACAGCTTTGGAGGAGAGAAGCAGCTCTGTGTTTATGGGATGTGGCTGGGGCTTTCTAGAAAAGTTTGACAGCCCTGGGGTGAGTGGAGATAAATTCTCACAACAAAGCCTCTCACCTGAAAATCTTCCCAGTGTCAAGTCAGAAAATTAAGGAAGTTTGGAATAGATGTGTTTTTCCCTATTTCAGTCATTGCAGGTCCACAGGGGGGGGGATTTTGGGGGTGGACTCAATGATTTTTGTGGGTCCCTTCCAAGTCAGGGTGTTCTGTGATTCTGTGCTTTATCTCACCTGAACTCCTGATGTAAACACCTGAGCTGGCCACCCCTTACTCAAAACTGAAGGAAAGAAGCAAAGAGCTGGGGAAGGTGATTTTTCTGCTCCATTTAAATTATGACTCTGGGATCAAGCTCCAGGACTCCTCCTGGCTGTGTCTCCACGAGCAGCAGAGGGGAGCCAGGCTTGAGTGAGACACCCCTGTCAGCCCATGGTGCTTTCAGCCTACAGAATGCAATCTATTTGGGAAGAACAGTCAGGAGTTTTTAGTTATTAGGCACAGATGGTGCACGGGCCCAGCCTCCTCTGGCACTGCTGTTGCTGCTGCAGGCAGGAGGGTGGAAGGGCTGGTACAACCCACAGAATTTCCCAGTTATATTTTTTATGACTTTGTTTTCATTAACTGGTAGGCAGAAGGTAGTTGGCCAGGACATGGAGAAACTATCAGAATGAAATATTAAAATATATAATATATAATATATAATATATAATATATAATATATAATATATAATATAATATAATATAATATAATATAATATAATATAATATAATATAATATAATATAATATAATATAATATAATATAATATAATATAATATAATATAATATAATATAATATAATATAATATAATATAATATAATATAATATAATATAATATAATATAATATAATATAATATAATATAATATAATATAATATATCCAGTGTTGATTGCTGTTCATGGGACAAAATAAATTACATTTTGTAGTTATCCTTTATTTTAACATCACACCTCAGCATGCTTTTGCAGCCTAAATTCCTCCAGCAATGAGACTCACTCTTCCCCCTAAAATTTTTCTGTGTGTGCTCTGATTTGCAGGTAATTTGCCTCTACAAAAGCTGCACTAGAGAAAGATGTGCATCAGTGCTGTTGGATTCAAGTCATCCTGAATGGGATTAAGGTGGGGGAAGTGACATCCCCTTGGGACCAGGAAACTCATCTTGATTCAGCTGAAGGGAGGATTGTGTGAGGCTGAGATTTTCCTGAAGGAATCACTGAGAAGGAACTTAACTTTCCAAGTCTCTCTTTAAACATCTTGAAAAGCACACTCAGGGTCCTCACTCATGGTCATAAATCAGTCTGGAAAAATCTGTCACAAACAGAGGGACCTGGGATACTCCTTTGGGGACATCTGTGAGCCAGAGGTCACTTGGTGACCCAGTGGGATGTTTCAAGGCCAGGTTGGATGGGTTTTGGGGCAGCCTGGACATGGCAGGGGATTGGAACTGGATGAGCTTTCAGATCCCTTCCAACCCAAACCATTCCATGACTCCTTAGCTACCATTCCATGATTCTTTCTTTTGCTGTTTTCTAAGCTCTTCACTGAGCAGGTGAATTTCTGGATTCTCCAGCCTCCATCAATCCCCATTGCCATTTGCTGGTCAAGAGAGCAGCCCTGCTCCTTCTCCCCCACACAGGACATTTGTTATTCAGAACACAAAAAAATATTACATTGCCGTGTTTATTTAATCAAGTCAAAATTCATAGGCAGCATCTGTGCAGAAGATAAAATGTTCTGGGACAGTTTAGTCCTTTTTTCTTATCTGAGTGATTAGGGTTATGTAAAGTCTTTTCTCTCAAACACAGAGATGGAATTTCATAAGCAATGGACCAAAATAGTGCCCAAGTGTCCAAGCACCTCTCCTCCATCACAAAGGATTAGTACAATTAATCTGTGGGCATTAGTGACCAGCAGGGTTTTGCTTGGAGGATATAATATATATTTATTATTTCATATCTGATTTTCCCCAAGAGCAGAAAATTCAGCTGTGGGCTTTGCTCTTCATCATTATATTTTTTGCAAATGGCTCCGTGGGATTTGGAAAATTACTGAGGGGCTCCTGCTCAGAGGAAAATAAAGCTCAGGGATATTGAGTTAAGATGGGAGATGATTCTCCCCCTTTACTTCACTCTCATGGGACCCCACCTGTAGAGCTGTGCCCTGCTTTGGGGTCCCCAACATGAGAAGGACATGGATCATAGAGCCCAGAACAGGCCATAAAGATGCTCCACGTGGAGCCCCTCTGCTCTGGAGCCAGGCTGGGAGAGCTGGGGGTGCTCACCTGGAGAGGAGAAGGCTCCAGAGAGAGCTCAGAACCCCTTGCAGAGCCTGAAGGGGCTCCAGGAGAGCTGGAGAGGGGCTGGGGACAAGGCTGTGCAGTGATCAGACAACAGCCACCAGAAAATGCAAAGCAGAGCAAGAGCAGCCCAAACACAAAGTGATCTTCCCTCCTTCCTTCCTTTCAAAGCTGTCACCTACTAATCTTATTAATTATTCACCACGACCTGTATTAAAAGAGAAAATGAACTTCTCTATTTTACTCCTCCTCTTCAAACACTTGCTAAAATGGGGTGATCCTGAACTGTCTGAATCCACAGCTGATCCAAGTGATGCAAGGGGAAATACTGAGGGGCTGGAGTGTGTCCAGAGGAGGGAACAGAGCTGGGGAAGGGGCTGGAGCACCTGGAGAGGCTGAGGGAGCTGGGAAAGGGGCTCAGCCTGGAGAAATGGGGGATCAGGGGGAACCTTGTGGCTCTGCACAACCCCTGACAGGAGGGGACAGCCAGGTGGGCTGGGTCAATATCTTGTCCCAGATAACAAGAGATAGGATAAAAGGAAACAGCCTCAAGTTGAGACAGACGAGGTTTAGATTGGATATTAGAAGCAATTTCTCCACCAAAAGTTTAGTGGTGGGCTTGGCAGTGCCAGGTTAACACTTGGACCTGATCATCTTAGTGCTTTTTCCAACCTAAAGGATCCTATAGTAACTTGGGAAAAACCAGCAGGGTTTGCTGCACTTTTCATTTTTCTGAGCTTCATGAGATGAGTGGGCAATGTTCTCCTGTCCCCATGCAGGAGATGGCTGCAGATTGCAGAGGTGTTACATGATCAGCCCAGATGGGAACATGGAAATGAGGGTGGCAGAGCCATGTGGAGTTAGACTGGGGCTCAGCAGCCCTGCTTATAAATACTAAACTCTGCCTGTGTGGCACAGAGGGTGAATTGCAGGTCACAGCAAAGATAGGAATCAAAAAGGTTTAAGCTGAGCTTCCAAAGTGCATCTGTGGAAGCTATCTTTGTTAGGACAAGCCTGTCACCTTCAGCAGTTTTTATCTTTTATCAGGGCGATTTTTGCCATGCACCAGCAAGGTAAGGTTCAAATTGTTGATTTCAGAGTCCTTTCCACAGCATCCCATTCCAGCAGCAGAGCAAAACCAGAGGTTTCATGACACCTGTTTGGAAAACCTGCTTAAGAAGGTTTTAATCCCACCAGGATTAGTGACAGATCAGAAGCAGCAGGGGATGTTGTCCCCAAAGCCATAAGGAACACAGAATTCACAGAATGACTAGATTGGAAGAGACCTTCAAGGTGATAAAGCCCAACCCATGTCCTAACACCTCAACTGGGCCAAATTGTGTCCTGGGCCCTGCCAGTCACAAAGGCTGCACTACAACCATCCAACCATCCAATCTTGGGATGCTTGGATGGGGCTTGGAGCACCCTGGTCTGGTGGGAAGTGTCCTGCCCATGGCAGGGGAGCAGAACAAGATGGTTTTAATCTCTCTCCCAACTTGAACCATTCCATCATTCATTCCAGGCACGGCTCTGTGCACTCCCCTGAAGATGAAATACTACATTTACAAATACTACATTTACAAATACTACATTTACAAATACTACATTTCTAAGCCTCTCCCAGGCTTGTTGTCCCAGCTGCATTAAAATCCACGCTCAACAGCATTTTCAGCCATCGAATTGACAAAGAGCATTAGAGCCAGGCACTGCTAGAAGTACAGGGCTGCAGCACAACCCAGAAGAGATAAAAATAAACAATTTCAGTGCCTAAACACTGAAAATTCTCTTTCCTCTTGCTATTTTCTGCCTGACAGCACCCTCTCCTGGGAAGCAGGGGCTGTGTGCTCCCTGCTCAGCTCCCACTGGTGCTGAGCAGCAGCAGGACAAGGGCAGAGCCTCCCAGGGTGAGTTTAGGCAGAGTGGCACCAGGGAGCCTCTTCTGAGCTATTTTCTGCAGCTGCCTGTGGGGGAGGTTGGAGATCTCTGCATGAGTGAGTGCTGGTCATTTATGGGGTACCCACAAGGGGATGGGAGCAGCTCCCAGCACTGGCACTGGTAAATCCTGGCAAACTGCTGCTTGGGGCTGCTGGAGTTAAATCTGCTCTGTCCTGGCAAGGGCTGCCCTAAGTTTGTGTCCTCAGATATGTCCCAGCCCTTTCATTTGTTTGAAACACAGGGGAGGCATCAACTTGTTGGAAATTGTGAGTTTTAGAACTCTTGTGTTCAGCTGGGTACATCTCACAGGCTGTGAACTAAGCTCAGCTGCCCAGGGATGCTGGGCAGGGCTGGGGCACCACCAGCATCCATCCAGCAGGGACCCAGGTTCCACCTCCTCCAAAATCCTCATCCTTTACCCTCTGCAACAGCAGGACTCTCACTTGTACCTGGCATTGGTCTGGTCCACACTTGAACAAATTAACATCATGCAGCTGGCTCAATAAATTGTTTTATATTTTAAATAACAAGTGTTTTAACTACAAACCACACACAGGGCTTACCTGCATCCAGGGTTAAAATACCCCTTTGAAGCCCAAGCAGTGAAACCCAAGCATGACCATTTTTTTTCTAATTAGTTCCCTGGTAATTGTTTCCCGCTCCCTGTGAAATTTCCCAGCCACTGCAAATTTTTCTGTGTTTTTCCATGAAGGATATAGCCCTGCTGCATTTAGTGGGATATTTAATTACCTTTATCAAGCAGCAGAGGCTGGGAGATGGATGGAGTTGACCTGACTCTTCAGCCTCTGCTGAAAATGTGGACAGAGGGAGTGTGAGGCAGTGAGCAGGTCTGACACCTGCTTGGAGGCCAAAAGGTCCTTCAAGGCAGCTCAAAACCCCCATCATTTCAGGGATTCCTCAAAAGCAGGGACACCCCAAAGCACTGAGGGCTTTGGGAAGCCCTTCCTGCCTTTCTCCAATGCCCCTGGGTCCTTCTGCTTCTGGAGGAATTTAGCTAAAATGGAGGAAATTACTCAGAAACATTCCCTAATGGCTGTTTGCCAGGCTGAAGAAGGCATCAGCTGCCAGCCCAGAGAAAGCTTCCAGTCACATGAATCCACTGATGGTTTCAAGCACCTCTTCTGCATCCTTTTTTCAAAAGCCTTTCCTTGCTGAGTGTCAGACCTGCTGATGCCAGGGGCTAACACAGCTTCCAGAGAGGATCAGTGCATCTGCAGCTGACAGAGCCAAATCCTGATCTGGGATGCAGAAAGTCAGGATCAGCTCAGATTCTGTTAGCAGGGTCTGACAGGTGGGGCAGGCAGGTAAATTACAGAGGTAAAAGTATCCTGAGCTGCATCAAAGGCAGGGCAAGGAGGGGGATTCCTCCCCTCTGCTCTGCCCTTGTGAGACCCCACTGCCAGTGCTGAGTCCAGCTCTGGGGTCCCCAGCACGGGAAGGAGGTGGAGCAGCTGGAGTGAGTCCAGAGGAGGTCACAGAGATGCTCCAAGGGCTGGAGCCCCTTTACTATGGAGAAAAGCTGGAAGAGCTGGGGGTGTTCACCTGAAGAAAAGGCTCTGGGGAGAACTCAGAGCCCCTTCCAGAGCCTAAAGGGGCTTCAGGAGAGCTGGAGAGGGACTGGGGACAAGAGCATCAAGTGACAGGACAGAGGGGAATGGCTGAGAGTGAAGGTTTAGATGAGGTGTTAGGAGGAAATTCTTCCCTGTGAGGATGGGAACCTGGCAGAGGTTTCCCAGAGAAGCTGTGGCTGCCCCTGGATCCCTGGAATTGCCCAAGGCCAGGTTGGACAGGGCTTGGAGCAGCCTGGGATAGTGGGAGATGCCCTGCCCATGGCAGAAGGTTGGAACTGCATGATCTTTAATATCCCTCCACACCCCAACCATCCCAGGATTCGTGTTTTCTAAATCATCTTTAAATGAGTGTTTAAACCCAAGCAAAAGGAGAACACTTCCCAACTCTCTCAAAGGGAAGGTTTCTAGGCCAGGGATTCCTCAGTGGGATGAGAGCCTGCAAGACTGTCAGAGGTGTGAGGTCTCTCCTACCAGGCCCAGGCCAGCAGGGTTGAAGGCTCCCCAAAACCAAGATCCTCTGACAGCACAGGGCTTTGAATTCCTCCAGTGCCCAGGGAAGTGAAAGGGTACCTGGCTCTTCTCCCACCTGCTCAGGGCACTCTCTGGTTTTAGCCCTTGCAGCCAGAAGACACTGAATGAACAAATAACCCTGCCAGCTCTTTGCTGCTCAATCCCTCAGCCAAGGAAAGCAACTGTGTCCAGCAGGAGCAAGAACTGGAATGGGATTTTCCACCCCTGCTGTTCTCCCATGTGGAAATGCTCCCAATTCTGCACAAATACAGATATTAAACACCTGCAGCCAAATAGAGCCCTGAACCCATCTCTTGAGGTGGCTGTTTGAACCACAGTGGGGAAAAGAGGACTGGCACTGTGACCACCCCTTCACAAACACAGCCCATGCAACTGGGACCATCTTCCACCAGAGTCCAGGATAATCCACACCCAGATGAAAGCCTGTGCATGGACCTGCAAATATTCACAGTCCTAAGCAGGAGAGCAAAAGTGAGAGAAAAAGAATGGACATTTCTGAAGAAAGCACAAGGCTGGAGGAACACAGAGAGGCAGGCATATACAATGGTGGTTTTATTCATCACACCTTCAGCTCAGGCTGCAATTATTTTAGTCTTTAAAGTTAAATCCAGTCAGCAATTGAGGAAGAGGAAAAAACCCCCAAATAGTCCCTGTGTGCACAAACAATGCAGCTTTGAATAATACACGGTAAGTTTATTTCATATTAACATGAACAGTAAAAAGTGGACATTTTGACAGGATTTTACTTCAGGTCCTTTTCTTTATTCCTCTATTGTGTCCTTTTTGCCAGTCTCTTGTCCCTCAAATTGTGGATACTTTGCCTCAACATCAGCCCAGGTGAGATAACCGTTGGCCAGGTCTCGGATGATGGCAGGAAGTTCAGAGATCTGCAGGAAAAGCCACAGAGACATAAGAAACACAAAGTCACCAAAATCAAGCTGGATATTTGGAGATGTGGACCATTTTTACATCAGCAATAGAATCTCCTGGAAGATCATTTTTGGGGAGAAAACCATGAATTAGGACTCCTTGGATCAATCTTATCTGTTATTATAATGATCCAGGAAGGAAATGGTTGACCTAAGCAAGGTAATGTTGTGCTACAGTTTGGGAAGGGAAAAAAAAAATTATAATACACACATCCAAATGATGCTGTAAGCCAAGATTCAGCTAGGCTCTACCTACTGTAAGAGCAGCACAAAAGAAGCTGCAAGTTGCCTTTTCTTTGCTCCTCACAGCACACTGTCATGGTGCAAAGGATCAGCCAGACAGCTGAACATCTGCAGAAACTGAAGGATAACAAAGTCTCCTCTCTGCTGGCTGGCAGTGACAAGTCACCCAGGTGACAGAGAGACAGAAGGATGCCCTGAGGAAATGGAACTGCCTGTTAGAGCCAGCCAAACCCCAGCCAGCTCAGCAGCCCCAGGCACTGCAGATGCTTTTGTGGAGCTACAACTCAGCCTCACAGGTGAGCACCATCTCCTCCTGTGCCTGGGGCGAAGGCCAAGGAGAAAAGAGGATCAGGAAGAAAATAAAAACCTGAAAACCCAAAGACTGCAGATCCACAGCTCTGAGCAGAGGCAGAGCCCACCACAGGGAGGTTTTTGCTATTCCAGCCTGCACTGTGGCCACACTGGCAGAGCATGCTTAGGGCACACACAGCTTTGGGGCAGTGGTTCATCAGCTCCTCTGGTGCTGCACAGGCAACAACAGCTGCAAGGCAAACCCGAGTGTTGTGCCTGTGGATTACAAGGAGCCAGCCTTTGAAAGCCAGACACAACCCAGTCAATGCTTTAACTCAGCAGCCCTCACTTGGAAAAAGCCACTCTGAAGAGCAGTGCAATCAGCACAAGGCATGGCTTTCAGGTAAGATCAACACCTCTGCACTCAAGAAAAACAAAAGCTTCTGCTCACTTTATCAGCTGGGCCAGGATCTTCTGTCAGACCAGTACCTGCTCCTGAGGATTTCTCACAACAGCTCAATTGCTACAGAGCTGGAGGCAGCTCCCACCAGGATTAGTGACAGATCAGAAGCAGCAGAGCATGTTGTCCCCAAAGCCATAAGGAACACAGCATTCACAGAATGACTAGATTGGAAGAGACTTTCAAGGCGATAAAGTCCAATCCATGTTCTAACACCTCAACTAAACCACAGCACCGAGCGCCACACCCGTATTTTTAAACACACCCAGAGATGGTGACTCCACCACCTCCCTGGGCAGCCCATTCCAGTACGTTATCACCCTTTCTGTAAAAAGCTTTTTCCTAATATCCAGCCCAAGCTTCTGTGGCTGCGGCGGGCTCACCTCGGCGCGGATCTGGCGCATGGAGTCGCGCTCGCGCAGCGTGGCCGTGTGCGGGCTGCGGTTCACCGTGTCGAAGTCGATGGTGATGCCGAAGGCCACGCCGATCTCGTCGGTGCGCGCGTAGCGCCGGCCGATGGAGCCGGCTGCATCGTCCACCTTGTGCGAGATCCCGGTCCTGGTCAGTGCCTCGGCTGCAGGAACACAGCAGGGATGGTGACACACAGCACAGGCTCCCCGTGTCCCACCGTGCCTTCAGTTTTAGCTTTCGTATTTTTCAGATTCTGTACTGCCTCAGTGTGTGACTCTGAACTTTGTATAGTGTTACAAGTTCTCTTCACAGCTCAGTGTGTTGTGTTGATGTGGCCAGAAATGTGGATTCTGTCACCAACTGTTGAAGCCAGGTGGGGCAGTGATTTCCTTATCTCTGTGGCACACATTATCTGCTAATGGGCCAGCTTTAACATAAGGTGAGGCAATCATCTTTATCCTTCCCACAGCCCATCCTCCCTCCAGGAGATATCATCTGCTGCTGGCCCATTGAGTCCCAGGGCATGGCTGATAAAATTCCATCATCCCATGGGAGATGCTCCAGCCAGGGGAGGAGCCAAGCCTTTCCTACCTGGATAAAAACTGGCATTTTGGACACCAAGGTACCTTCTTCCCACTGCATTCCAGAGGAAAGCCAGACCTTTCCACATCATCCCTGCACCTTCAGAGGAAACTGCACCTTCTCCAGGAGCACTGCTCCAGCTGAGCCACATCTGCCACTGCAGGAGGATGCAGCCACCATGGAATGGGACTGTGCCAACACCCTGACTGACTGATGGGTGTCAGCTTGGATTCTGACTCTGGCAGTGTTTTTGGGATTGTTCTTTGTAATACTGCATTTCTATTTTAATTTTCCTAGTAAAGAACTGTTATTCCTAATTCCCATATCTTTGCCTGAGAGCCCTTTAATTTCAAAATTATAATAATTTGGAGGCAGGGGGTTTACATTCTCCATTTCAAAGAGAAGCTTCTGCCTTTATTGGCAGACACCTGTCCTTCAAACCAGGACACTCAGTCACACAAAACAATCCTTTTCCAGCCCAAGAACCAAGGACACCACTGCAGCTTCAGGCCCAAAAAGTGAAAACAACAGTGAATTGAGGAGAGAATCTAGGAGGATGGGACTGCATAACCTGGAGCTGGAATTGGACAATTGACCCCAATATGTGAATGGACTAAAACTTATAGAAGTGTGAAAACTCATGATGAGGTGTCCATCTTGGGTTTAGCCTCAGCCATGCTCTTGTACCACCCAAGGTGTATCCTGTGAAGGCCTTTTAATCAACTTTATCCCTTTTACACTGTCTAGCCTCTGTTCCAGGTCAGCCTCTCAAGGCATCACCCCCATGAGGCACTACCTGTCCTGGGTGCCAGCAGCATCTCAGAGCCCCAACTTTACTCTGACAGAACATCCAGTGCTCCATTCTTTGTAGGACCACAGGGCCAAATTCACCTGCTCTCTCAGCTCTCCACACTGCACCACAACTCTCACCCAAGTGCAAAGTCACCAAGTTTTCTCCCTTGTCATCAGTGCCACGATTCTGTTTTAACTCTAAACACCAGCCTCAGTGTGCAGGGCACATCCAGGGCAGGGAGACAAATCCCAGGCAGAGCTGGTGCTGACAGGAGTCTGACATGCAAGCCCTGTTCCCACCCTTCATCTGTTCCATTTTATGGTCCCTATCTTTTACCATGGTGCCCATTACCAGTGGGCAGTTTGACAGAATGGTTGCAGGCTCAGCAGCTCTGGGACAGACTCAATAAATTGGGTGGCAAATAAAAGCAAAGCAAACTTTAATAGCAAAACAAAACCCCACACTGCTCCTAAGCAGCAGGAAAGATTCCTTTTTGACACAGAAGGAAAAAAAGCAATGTCTTTTACACTCCAAACCAACACTGGGAAGGTCATGGTGGTGGGGTTTTTGGGTATGGCTGAAGAGCTTGATGGATACCCAAAGCTTGTAGATAATCAGCTGGTTCATGTAAACAACTCTCCCTGTGCATTCTGGAGAGCCACATGATCCCAGTGTTATTTTGAGAGACCTCTCTTCCCAGTGCACAGCCCCATCAGACCCCAAGTGCTTAACACACTTACATAATTCCTTGACAAAAGGCATGAATTCCTGATTCTGGCTCAGAGGAAGAACGGAGCACTTGAACGGTGCCACAACAGCTGGGAAGCTGAAGTACTGTGGAAAAAAGGAAAAGAACAAGTAAATACAAGTTTATTGGTCAGATCAGACTCTCAGGAAGTGAGAATAAGCTCTGACTGAGGCTGGAGGCAGGGTGAGTGTTCCAGGGGAGTCTCTGGCCTTCTCTAAGACATCAGCAGTGACATCTCACACCACTGGAGCACAACTGGTTTACTTCAGCCTCCATTCCCTCTTATCTCCTAACATCTAAATGTTACCTCCCACCAAAATAGGTCCATTAGAGCCCTCCTAAAGAAAGTTAACCTCATCTGAATTACAGAAAAATTAAGGATGGAGGTGTCTTTCCAGGACATTTAGTCTTATGCACAGTCTAAACCTAACTTCCTGTTTGAGACCCTATACACATGGAGCATATGCAGCAAAAAGGTTTCTGGAACCCTTCACAGACACCTTCAGAAAACAAAAATGTGACAGAAGTGAGGGAAAAGTAAGAAAATCTTTCCTGGCAATCAGCAAGGTATAAAAAGGACACAAGCAATGCATGTGAGATGTAACACAATATAAAGCAGCCCAGGCTGCATAGAAAGTAAATGGGTACTAGAAGGAAGATAATTCCAGTATTTTTTATTTCGGGAGCAGTTTGGGATTCAAAGTCAACTGTGTCCTAATTCTGAGCTCCTGAACCTTGTTCCCCCAGTCATAAATGTACATCCTGTGGCACCCAGAGACACAAAGAAGCACTTTTATTATATTTCTTATTAATGAACAAAGTCCAGGAGCCAGGAACAGCAATCAGGAAGAAGCACCAAGTTTCCAGCCAGCTTCTCGTGGGCCACCAGCAATGGCACAGAGCACCACATCTGGGCACTGGCTGGAGGAAGTTCTGCATGTAACAAACACTTCCCTTGGGCCCCTGCTACAGCAAAGCTTCAGGCCAAGGTTTTAGGGGTGTCCAGAAGCAGAGAGGGCTGAATTTCACAGGGAACTGAGCACACAGTTAGTCCATTGTCCATCCTGCTGAACAGAAGTATGATTCCAGGAAAAGCAGCAGAAAGAAAGGAAATTAAACACTGAAGATCTGCCTTTCTCTGAGCAGTGGAACACTGCCAAGTGTGGATCCAGAAGGAGGAATTCTCACCTCCTTGCCAGTAATCCAGCGAGAGCCTCATGCACACATGGCCCCAGAATGCTCTCATGTAAAAATGTTATGTACTCTGGCAAAACCAGCAATTCCACACCTCACCTGGGCTTCCCCATCTCTCCTGGGCATTGTGCAGTGTTATTTTAGCCTCTCCCTGGATGGCAGGAGGCTGCAGCTGGCCCAGCCTCAGGGCACTCACCGTTCTCTGCTCGTCTCCTTCCCGGACGCGGAATGTGTGCTCAAACACTGTGTACATGATCCTTCCAATGCCAAACGAGGGCTCAATGACATTTGGGATGATTTCTTCCACTGGAACACAAAATAACACACACCCCCATTCAAAATGTCTTTAGACACAAGAAAAAGGTGTGGTTGCTGATGCTGTCTCTTTGCTCAGAAGTTCTGGTTACGTGTAGGTAAGGCCATGGAAATAAAAGATTAAACATTTCTGCTCTAAATACAAACACCTGAAATAGAGATTTGGACTTAGCTCATGTACAGGATGTATTTAGGCTGCAGGAAACAACTCAGGGCTTCTTTGAGAACTAAATCCACGCATTTTCAAAGTTTCCTTCTAGCCCCATTTTCTATATCAGGACAAAAGCTCTGTGGAGGTGCAGTCACTGACTTTCCAAAAGCCTTCCTACTCTTAAAAATTACACTTGGCATTTTTCCTAGGCTGTGTTACAATATTAACAGGACAATGCTACCAATGAAGTTCATACTCCAAGTGTATCCTGATGATGATCAAACAACAAAGCATCAAATTTACCATGTAATGTTTTCTGAAATCTCTTCACAGTAACCATGTCCTTTGTTAATAGAAAAGTTTTCCCTTCAGTTTCAACAGTGAATTCCCTGCAAAGGAAAAAGAAGTCATTTAAAAACTAAAGCAGTAAACAAACAAGTTTTATTTCCTTAATTGCATCACCTGGTTGACTCTGAGAGTGGGATGACAGAAGCAGGGAAAATCCCAGAGATGAAAAAAATATGTAGCATACCCATTAAAAGAAATCTGCATTAATAATAAAATTACTACATTAAAAGCAACCATTTTCATAACCACAGTGAACTTGGCTGTGGTGAACAGCCTGAAGAAAAGTCAATTGGGAAAGTCTCAGAATGAAGATTATACACCAAAGTGAAAAAGGGAGGCACACAAAGCAGCCACTGGACTATCAATAAAACCAGGGATATTGCTTGTAACTCATCTATTGAACCATTTCAGGGAGATTCTGGATGGACTGTTTCTTCTCTGCAATAATTTCTCTGTTGATTTTGAGTGCTACTGGTTTTTTCTACCTTTTCACATTCATAGAGATGTGAAAGAAATCAATTTTAGCTTAGGGGAAGAGAGAAAGATGTAAATGCTACCATTCTGTAATGTATTCATTGATCCTGCACCTTGTACCATTTCAAGCAGGAAATTAAGTTTATTTTTTTTTGTTACTGCACCATTTGCCTTCTCCTAAGCTGTTGGCCTGCTTCAGCCAAATCTGACAACTGTAAAAACCTCTCATATTTTCAGCTCCTGCACGAGTTTTTAGGAAGGCAGGTCAAAGAAAATAATACAAATTTCTGCCACAGGAAATCAAAGACTGTAACAGGTCCTAAAGCAGCTCACTAAATACTGGAGGATACTCAGCCAAGTTTAGCTTTTAATTTAACTATTTTGTTCCATTGGTCACAGAATTATTTTATTATTTTAAAGTTTTAAGTCAGTCCTGGTCCACTCTCAAACCAGAGTGGGGAAGCTGGTAAACAATTCCCATTTCACTGAACTGTTTCTCTTCTGGGATGATCCTATTAAAGGCCAGCAGCTCATTCCCACACAAACAAATACTGATGTGCATACACCCAGAGATATGCTGATGGGTGACCAGCAATGCCTGGTGAGAGGGACAGCACTCACACATCTCAGATGACCCACAGAGCCTGCTCTCACAAGGAAACTGCTTCCAGTGGCTCAAAGAAATGCAGCAGCCCTTTGGAGCCCACATGAGGGTGTCAGAGGAAGGTACCACACCCAGAGCCAGCTCACCCTTTCTCATTGAGCAGCTGCTCCATCTCACTGATGTAGCACTCATCACACATGGAAAGGTATTCCATCACCACCTTGGCATCCTTCTTGTAAGCTTTGCCAATGGCTCCCTTATTTGCCTCAAACTGAACAATGTTGACTGTTCTGTACAAGGCAGTTAAGGAGCTTGTGAGGGCAGAAAGCAGGGCCTGGTTCCTTCATTATATCAAAGTTAATTGCTACACAACACAAAGACATCTCCTCCACTACTTGGATGAAGGAACTCCTCTCCAAGAGAGGAAAGGAGCAACAAATGCTCAGCTCTTTCCAGGTCACTCCCCAAAGTCATGCTGGCCTGTAGCTGTAGGTTTCCCTGTTAAATATACAGATGTAACTTGAAATAGAGCTGTGCAGATCTCCAAGATATCTCCCTGTGCAATCCCTTTCCACTTGAGGAGAGGCTGGTTTATTCTGAAAGGATATAGGTTCTTTGAGATGCTTCTCAGCTACGAGAGGAACTTTGGTGGCACGGGCATGGCAGGAAAGGTCATAGCAGGAACGATCAGCACAGCCAACGATCTCAATCCAACCCTGAAAAAACAAAACTGGAAGCTTTCACCAACTCACTTTTTTGTCCACTTAACCATCAAATCTGTTTATTCACCCTTAAGCCCTCCCTGCTCCCATGACTGTTTTTTCTACATAATTAGCTCTGTTACAATAAGCAGCCCTCCCTCACCAGTTGCTCCCTCATTTGAGTGATTCCATTTGTTTCCAGAGGAAACAATCAGTCATCTACCCAGTGCCTGTGTTCAGGGCCAGCTTTCCACATGGCTTGGCAGAGCACTGCCCTGTGCCAACAGCTCAGGCTAGGCCCAGAGCACACAGTCCTATCACTCACATGCCACAGGCACACAAGGCATCACGTCCCCAGGGCTCTGCTTGGCATGGGACACACAGCAGGGAATCAACCACATTGGAATGGCCAAAAGCCTGGCTTAGGAGCTGCTACAACACAGATCACATGCAAGGGAAGCTCTTAATTCAGTATTTCAGCATGCATGGCAAGGAGGAATCTCATAACACCATTCACACTGGATTGGTGAAGCAGCAAATATAACCTCCCTCTGGATTTCCTAACAGACAATCCCATGTAAGACAAGGCTCAGCAGCTGCTTCCCACTCACTGTCACATCAGTGTGGGATGTACAGGCAGCCAGATGTTGTCTGGTTTTCCAAGCTGGAGTGATATAGCAGGGTGTCAGAAAAGGTGAGTGAACAGAAGAAATCCCTGTGCTTGACAGTCATGGTGTTCCAGGGTACTTTGGAGGATTTTTACAGAAATTAAGCTATTAGGGTAGTACAGCTACTTCTCAGAAAACACAGAATACAGGTTTCTGTGGTTGTTCACCCTGGAGAAGAGAAGGCTCTTCCAGTGTCTAAAAGGGTTCCAAGAGCTGGAGAGAACTTTGGACAAGGCCATGGAGTGACACCACAAGGGGGAATGGCTTTAAAGTGGAAGATGGCAGGTTTAGATTAGATTTACATTAATAAGAAATTCTTCCCTGTGAGGGTGGAGAGGCCCTTGCAGAGGTTACCCAGAGCAGCTGTGGCTGCCCCTGGATCCCTGGAAGTGTCCAAGGCCAGGCTGGATGTGGCTTGGAGCAACCTAGGATAGTAGGAGGTGTCCCTGCCCTTCCCTGGGAGGGGGTTGGATCTTTAAAATTCCTTAACCCACACCATTGTATGCAGCAATTTATAGAATGGATTTCAAGCTACTCAGACCTACTCCTTCCCTTCTTACAACTGAGTGCTGCAAGCTGATATAAACATTTTTGGTCAGAGTTAAGTAACAAACCAAAGCATGGCCCAGCTCCCAAGGTGCTCCTTTCACACCCCTGGGATTGCTGTGCTCATTCCTGGGTTTTAGACTGTTGGACACCCTGCTCTGTGAGTGTTGTCCTGATCATCATGACAAGGCTTGCAAAGTTGAATAATCTTATTTACATGGTGTGGCCCACACATGCCCAGTTTTGGGCTGGCTGGAAAGATAGACTGTGAACTTGTGGAAGCCAGAGGAAGCCACTCCTTCAGTCACTTCTCCAGGTCTTTTCTATATGAAGACAAATCACTCATCTGAGCTGCAGGAGGTTTGGTTTTTTCCTAAGCTTAAGTTTGGTAGAATTTTACTGGCTGCTATTCCTCTAATGTGCTGTAACAAAACATCAGTAGTGGTAAGTCTAAATCCAACCAACAATACATGAGGGGAAAAAAGGCATTCAACAAGGCTTGAACGAAAAAGCTCTTAATGACTCAGCAGGAAGATGAAAACAAATCCTTGAGGAATTTTTCTTCCAGCACCAGCTGTCTGAACTGGCATGAGTGAACCCATTTCTCACAGCATGTAAGAGGGAAAGGAAGAACAAGCATTCAAGCAGGAAGCAATCTGCCCTGGAATAACACCTCCAGCAAAACAAATCCTTCCCCACTGCTGTTACAGAGGTTATAGTCTTTAGAAAGCACCAGGCTTCAGTTTCCTTTAACTCCAGATGAAAATTTGACCAGTGAAGTGTCCCCAGGCTACTTCATGTTCCAGCAAAGGAGCCTGGACCTACCAAAGCAGCATGAACAGTCCATAAACTTTGTGCAGAGAGCTGGCCTGGCCCTTGCTCCTGGATTCAGAACACTTCAACTGCATTATGTGTGTTCAGACCAACATGGAGCTGGACAGACACATCACACCCACAGCCCTAACTTCAAAAAGCCAAGAATAAGCCAGATCTAACAGGCTCCCCTTGCTGTTTCCACTTTGGCCACTTACATAGGAGGTTTTGGACTCTGCATCCCAGCAGTCACAGGCATAATGAGCCATCTCATTCTCCATGTGCTGCCGGAAGCGCAGCTTCTCTGGGGACACGCCCACCTTGGTGAGGAAGAGGTAGATTCTGCCAATGAAGTAACCCAGAACTGAGTTATTGATCACACCCTGCAGGGAGAAAAAACACCCAGGTCAATTCCTAAGGAAGCAAAGTCATGATTTGCTGAGCTTCTGCAGGCAGCCTGACATGTTACAGATAGAACTTGTGGTTAAGTTCTGTCTCCCCTGAGCTGTTGCATCTCTTCAAATTCACCTCGTGCCACTGGCACCATCTCCATCTGACCAAAACAGTGAGTTACTGTCACTCCAGGACTCACCACCCACTGGCTCTGAGGATCACCTACTTGTAATACCCCACTGGATGCAGCAGTGTAGTCACTGGCATTACAACAGCTGTACCCTACAGCTCACAGCTGCAATACAACAGAGGGGTGGTGTTTGGTGTTCTTTGTGGGGTTTTTTTTTTTTTCTCTTTTTTGAGATTTTTTTGCTGTTTATGTTTTTAAAGACAGTGTTTTGGTGGCTTTTCAGGTTTTTTTTCATTTGAGGATTGGAGGAAATGGGGTGGAGGAGGTTGGTAAATCAATCCATTCATAATTAGATGAATCAGGTGAATTAATCTAATTATGCAAGCCACATACTCAGAGGGGTCAGCAGCTGAATGAGATTCCTAGATACTGCTTGTATCAATATTCCTTACTGTCCCTCTTCACTAGTTAAATATGAAGTTTAACTTCCAACCCTATCCAAGCACCACCTGCACTCTTCTGGTAGCAAGGGCCAGGCCTAGATCTGAGTCTGATTCACTGAAGAGAATCCACTCATAAATCTGGGAGTAAATCCCAGCTGGCACCAACACAACACAAACTTTGAGTAAGCCCAGTGCAGGGAGCTGATCCGTGCCCTCAGTCCTGGATTCAGAATTTTTCAACTGCACTACATGTGTTCAGATCAACAGGGGACTGGGCAGACACATCACTCTGAGCCCTCATTTTCAAAAGGCAGTTTGTAACTTAGCCTTGAGAGGAATACTGCAAGGAGCAAGCTGGGTGTGCCTGCAGGGGGAAGGTGAGGAAGGTGGGGAAAGTGGGGAAGGCGAGGGAGGTGAGGAAGGTGAGGAAGGTGAGGAGTGAGGAAGGCGAGGAAGGTGAGGAAGGCGAGGAGTGAGGAAGGCGAGGAAGGCGAGGAAGGCGAGGAAGGCGAGGAAGGCGAGGAAGGCGAGAAGGCGAGGAAGGCGAGGAAGGCGAGGAAGGCGAGGAAGGCGAGGAAGGCGAGGAAGGCGAGGAAGGCGAGGAAGGCGAGGAAGGCGAGGAAGGTGAGGAAGGTGAGGAAGGTGAGGAAGGTGAGGAAGGTGAGGAAGGTGAGGAAGGTGAGGAAGGCGAGGAGTGAGGAAGGTGAGGAAGGCGAGGAAGGTGAGGAAGGTGAGGAAGGTGAGGAAGGTGAGGAAGGTGAGGAAGGTGAGGAAGGTGAGGAAGGTTACCTGCTGGACAGCGTCTCCCAGCCGCATGACGTGCGCAGACTGCCCGCTGACCTGCGCCTTGGCCGAGTACAGGAGGATGTTCAGATCTGCCACGTTCTGAAACTTGGGGTGATTCTTCTCACTGGGGTCCACAAAGTGCTCAATTTCTGCCATGGTGAATTCCCTAGTGAAAACAAAAAACACACATTAAATATTTTATGCATTAGACCCTAATAAAGCCTCTCACAGCAAGAGAGTAATTTAAAATCATATGCAGGCCCAGCCAGGAACATGAACCAGTCTCATCACTGGATTTAGTTTCCTCTTCAAATTCCTAACAAAATTTTCTACAAATTCATTTAGAGCTCTCCAGGCCATGGTTAGCACCACTGTGAATGAGAGCAGAGAACATCACCTTTGGAAGTACTTCCAGAGTTTTTCCAGACTGCTGTGATGCCCATATTAGAAGCAGTTGTTCCTTACAGGGTCTGCTGATTAAATCAGTAGCTTTAACCCATGTCAGAGGTGCCAAAAATAACCAGGTGAGGTGGTAATTTCCTGAAAATAATGATACTGCTGCACACAGCAATGGCATGAGTTCTGTTTTAAGAACCTGTCTTTAATATGTCTTTACTCAGAGATTGATTCTGAGTCTTCTTGCTTGAAATGACTTTCCACTGAATTAGCTCATTATCAAGAACCTTTAAAAGAGCTCTAGGTAATCATTAACTGTAAATCACAGCCATCAGGGTGTAATTTGCTGTGATTGCATAATAACAGTCTCCAATAAATGTGCCACAAGCATATCATTTATATTTGACTAAAAATGATTTCAATGAGAGAAGTTCTCATTTCCAGATGAGCAAAACAGAACAGGAGGACTGAGGAAATTCCTGAGCTCCCACTGTGCTAAGGATGCCATGGCCTCTCAGTGATATTTATGGCACCACAAAACAATCAATTGCCAAGTTTACAGCATGTACTGCCTGTGCATGGGAGCTCTTGTTCCAAATTACATGGAAACGATTTCCAATTAGGATAGATCAGTCTGAACACAGAGATTATCCCTAGTGAAAGGCAGTAATCACTTTTATCCAAAGACAGAACTGAAAGTAATTCCTAATAACCCTGAGATTTCCAGCTTGACTGATCTTGCAACACAAACACTGGTCCTGAGTCAGGTTATCTCCCAACTTCCTCTCTGGAGCAAGCTGTAGAACTGCAGAATCTGCAGGACTGAGACAAGGAAATATTGCTGCAAGGTCAATCACGTTTACATTTCAGTTTCAAAGCAAATTGCATTAATATAATTAAACAAGCAAAGTCCTGTAGAGAACACAGCTACTTTTGACTTTTATGATTCTTTTAGACTATGATGGAAGCCCAGTTCTGTCAGTGACACTGAGTTTAATACAACAACTATTTCAGAGATTCCACTTCTCACAAGCCAATCTTAGAATTCTGTACTTAAAACCTAAACTGTGAGTTCATCTATAAAGCCTGAGACTCACCAGGCACATAACCAGGATTCCTCTGGGAGAAAGCACTAAAGTGAAACAATCCTGCACAAACCCTGGAACAAAAGGAAGTTTCCCTGTTCCCCTCCTGCTGAAAGAGGAAGTTGGCAGTACCTCACTCTGATAAGGCCGGAGCGGGGTGAGATTTCATTCCTGAAGGAATTTCCAATCTGGGCAGCAGCAAAAGGCAATTTGCCTTGGTTAAACTCCAGCAGACGTTTGAAGTTGAGGAATATTCCCTGTGCAGTTTCTGGCCTCAGGTAGCTGAAAAGAAATGGGGGAGAGGAAAAATCAGGAAGATTTAAGGGTGGGGAAAGCAAGGAGAAAGTCACAATTACTACAAAATTTACAGGTGGAAGTGCTTCTCTTGAGACTTTTAATTTCAGACAAAAAAACCAAAAAATTAAGCAATAGACTGAAGGGGAAAAAACTTCACCTCCTTCCTTAAACAGGTAAGCTGAAGTAGGTTTTCTACAGCCACAAAGTCACTGACAATTGGAGACCAGCATTAACTGGCTTTATGGAAACTACTCCAAGCAGCAAGGGCACAGCTGGGATCTGTATTTTGGGTGCTTTAAGTGTTTTCACAATTCTCCAACAGCCCCCTGTTTCTCCTGCCTTTCCAAAGACTCCAAGGAATGCTAACTACTACAGGAGGCTGGGACTGAAAGGCAGGGGAAGGCTACTCCAGAGATTTCATTTTTATTCCAGATGATCTCCAAAGCAAGGAGAGTGTGAGCAGAATGAAATTAGCACCTACCCAGGCATGTTTCCTCCAGGCCCAATGGAGGTCTTGAACATCAGATTGAAAGAAACAGGAGGGGACAGGTCATTCCCAGTGACAGGGGACTTCACATTGTAGTTCACAAAGAGATCTGCAAGCTCTTGCTGGCCATAATTGTCCAACTAATATCAAAACACAAGAGAATTAATTTAATTACTAGACAAGGGAACAGGAATGAATGTCCTCTTTATCTTTTACTGAGCGTGATCTACAGCTCTGAATCACCTGCCCAAAATATTCCCTTCTAACCTAAATTTGAACCTAAGTTTGAACCAGTGATAGAAGAATACACATTGCACATTTGCAAACCCATTTTAGTACTAGGTCTGGGATTTAGTCATACCACAGGAAGTCTGAACTTAAGAGGGGGTGTGAAGCACAAGAAAAGTCATTGGGACTGCACACCACCCACCAGAAGAGATTCTGCTAAAACATGGGGAGCTCTGTCTTGGGAGCAAAAAAAAAAAAAAACAGCAATGAGAAGACAGCTAAAATTTCTGCAGGGCTTTGTTTGCATTCATTTCTTTCTTCTGCTGCATGAAACACAATATGCAAGCTATGCATTAGATGCCCTTTCAGAGCTGTTCTGCATTTCTAGTTGTCATGATCTTTCATACAGCAGGAAAAAGGTTCAAAACCAGGATATAAAAATACTCTATTAATAGAGAGATTTCCCTAAAGGATGGTCAAAGTTCAAAGCTGTAGTGTGGAAAACCTAATGACAGCAGCTCAGTGATGCAAAACACTGACAAAAAAAGTTTCTATTTCTGGAAGGAAACATTCATTCAATGCATGGCTTTGGAAGCATTTATCCTAGAAATCATGAGAACAAACATTAAAAACAAAGAAAAACAAACAAACAAAAAAAAAGGCAAATGTTTGCACAGTTGTTCAGGAATGTCAGCTTGAGCACCAACTATTCTCATGGTAAACACAGGAAAAATCTTTATGGGGTGTCAGAGACAGAGGAATAAATCTCAAGTGCTTCAAAGCCGAGACAATTTCAGAACAAAGCCAATCAGTGCTGAGCTGACTCAAAAAAGCCCTGACAAGACCTCTGACCCATCTCTGTTCCTCTGTATGACAATCCCATAGAAAAGATTGACAAATGTAAAAGCTTTTTGCCAGGATATGAAGTGAAAAAAACAGATCAACTCCACGACTGAGCTTCAGCTCTATCAGCCCAGCACTCAAGAGATTCATTAATAATAGCAGTAACTCTCCAAAACAGTGAGGGAAATGTGATTCTCCAGCAAGCTCTGAGTATTTATTAACAATTATATTTTCAGTATTTGAGAGGATCATTGGGATAAAGACTTCTGAGCATCTTCAGAAAAGGGCCAGTGCCTCTGGACTGTTACACACCCCTCTCCCTGGGGCAGCCACCTCCCCATGCAGCACCCACCTGTGTTAGAACATTTTCCATTTCTGCTTTTTTCTCTGCTGTGCACTTCTTATCAGACATCAGTTTCTGCAGGTGAGCTGTAAGAAAAATTGGTCATGAGTTTATATTGCAGCTCCACCACTGACCTCAGTATAAAACAGCTCAGGAGGATCCCTCAGCATGAGTTAAGTGATGTCCACAATTTGTCCTGACAGTGTCCACCAGGGTAATTCCAGTCATGTCCTCAGGGCAGTGGTGACCTACAGTTAACTGTACTGGTGTGCCACAGGGAAAACAACACGTTCTTGTCCAGTTCTTTTCCCATTTTATTTCTCTAAACCCAAGCAATGGCTCTGTAGTCCTTTTCTTGCTTTCTATAATACAGACTAGAAATTGAATGTCTGATCCCAAGCAGCAAGGCTGATTTTATTCACACAGGCAGGTACAGAGGGGCTGGACTGCATTCCACCTTACAGCTCAACACCTCCTCCCTGATGTAACAAAGGCACAGAGAGATGCCAAGACTTCTCACTCCTCTTTGAAAAAGCAGTCTGACTTTTTTTAGTCAGTAGCAGCTCAGTTTGGCAGTAACAGCAGGTGGCTGTTCACAGGGACATGCTTGTTGATGATGCTGCTCAGCAAAGGAGACAGAGGTTGGATGGGTTTCTTTTGAGGTTTTTGAGGTTCTTTTTTGACAAAAAAAAAAATCTTAATGAACATCATGAAAACTGCTTTAATGCCAATATAGATTGTTCTGCATACTTGAATTTCAAGGACAAGGCTCAAAAACCAGAGGGCACAACTCACTTAAGCAGAGTGGAACAATCCTTCCATTCACAGTGGAGCTGTACATGAGAAAGTTTTCAAACAGGCTTCTTATTTCTGAGATGCCTTCACGTGACTTTCCTGTTTTGTTTTTCCAAACAAATTTTAGTAACTAGGAAGAAGTGTGACTTTGCAAAGCAAAGAAATGCCTGAGGTCTATTTCTAAGGTACACATGAAAGTCATCCACTGCCACTTAATTGACCTCTCATAGGAAAAACATACTCTGACCCCTCACAGCATCAATAAATTGTTTCTCAGTACCTAAAAAAGCAACTGAAATTGAGGAAAACTAAGACCAGCATGCAGTGGAGTACAGGAATTGTGTTATATAGGGAATCCTTGGCTTAGATGACACAGTAATCTCTCATAGCCTGATGACACTGGATTTTACAAAAAGAGACACAACTGTGTTTTCACCAGAGATTCTGAACCTCATTTAAGACACTAACAGAACCTATGGGATTTTTGGTATGGTATGATTAATTATCTGCAAATGATAATTTGAAGGTATGAAAGTATGAAAGACTGGCTACACCAGCAGGCTTTCCTTGAGAACAATTCTCTTTTCCAGTGCTTGTACCACTGCAAGAAATCCCCAGGCCCATCTAGCATGGAACAAAATCAAACCTTTTAAGAGATGATCAGCACGAAAACATTCCCCATTTTTCACATCTTTCACCATGAAGTCAGCAAACTTGTCTACATGGCCAGAAGTCCTAGAAGAGATGACACAAAACAAGGAATGTGACAGTTGCCACCAGACAGCCCCAGGTCTGTATGATCCCAGTGGACAGACCTTTATCAGAGTGAAATCCTTCAAAAACTGCAGGCTCACTCCTGCTTCAGATTAGAGTCACGTTAAGCAGCATCAACCCTCAAAAAAATATGATCTGTGGGAAGTATCAATACATCTAAATCTTAAAATTGTCACAAAGAATGACACTTAATGCCTTCAGGAACTGCATCATGATCAAAACTAGACATAGATGCAGCAGTAAGGAGCAATTCAGGTGAAGATATTCCCAGTATTTTACATGTCAGCAGCATGAAAGCTTCTGCCCTTTTTCTTGTGTTCTTCATCTTTCAGAAAAAAGGAATAATGACAATTTCTTACCTAATGGGACTGCTAGGAGGCTTTGAACTCTCAAATGTGAGTGCCACTGCTTTCCCTGACTTATAGAACAGCTTCTGACACTGACCTGTGCACTGGCACCTAATTATGGTATGAAACAGGGTGACCCAGACTCAAGATCCCTGTGGATAATTTTACAGACACTGTAAAAAGCACCTATGACCAAAAATTGCATGCTGCAAGTTAAAAAAAAAAAAAAAAAAAAACAACAAAAAAAACCCAAAAACAACCAAACAAAACAAACCCATATTTACTTCAGAACTGGCTCAGGTGTGAGCATGGTGCAGTCAATCTCCAGGATCTGCTCTTCCTGAATGAAGTGATGTCTCCATGCTTGGATGATGTTGTTCTTCAAAGCACACCCAACAGGCCCAAAGTCATATAGACCACTGACTCCTGCAAAGAGGAAAGGTAAAAAAGAAGTGTGAGCTTGTAGAAAGTTGAACTGTTTGGAGGAGATGCCTTTCCTTCTCAGCATTTCCATCAGTTGGTTTCATTTTATGAGCATGAAGCACAGTTCAGCTGCAGAGCACTGAGGCCTCAGGTAGTGACAGAATCTGATAAACTTCTGCAACCAACAACTCTAAAAACCACGTTCCCTCCACCAATGGATTCTGTTTTGTGGAAAGGTTTGTGGGAGCAGTCTATGTGAAGGAGGGATCTGAATCACAGAAGTGATCATGCACGAGCTGAAGCAGTGTTATTGTCAGTAATAACATATATCTGCAAATCACCAGTGTAGCTGCAAAGATTAAAAAAAAAAAGGCCAATAAAACAACTCAAGAGTGTTTCATTTAGTATCTAAGGTGAAAGAGCAGTAATCATGGAGGCACTGTGCTGCATCCTGAGATGCTCATATCAGCCATCTGATGAGGTTTAACAGCCACATTTATTCACCTGTGCCATAAAGTTCATTGGCAAAGTTCACAGAGGGAACAAGTTCTAAAGTTCACAGTGGGTTTGAGCATCATTGGTCCCCTTGTGGGACATTCACTTAAGAGCTGGACTCCATGATCCTTGTGGGTCCCTTCCAGCTCAGAATATTCTGTGATTAATTTGCCAAGAGAAGCTCAGGTAGAGATGAATGGCTATAAATAAGCTGATGATCTCCTTAAGCCCTCAGCAAAGACAATTTCTACCAATGTAATACTCAGGACATGCATCCTAAAGTCCACTCATTTCCATTCAGAGAGCACAAGACAATAATTGAGCCCATTCCCAACCCAGACACTTCAGGAAGGGGGAATTTTTGAGAGACTTACAGACTCAAGCAGGAAAGTTTAATGCAAATTAAAAAAATAATAATAATAAAATCTGGCATGCCATATTAATGTAACACTGCTAGAGTGCAGCATTTCACCCAGCTAGAAAGACCAGAACATTAGCCTAAAGGGATTAAAATGCACATTTCTTCAAACCCATACCTCCATAAATAGAAAAGGCTTGGTCATAGAAAAACCTCCTTTTGAGAGTGTCTTCCATCTTAGCTCTGTCCACGATGTCATCTTTGGGCTGTAAGGCCAGCTCCTGTAAGCCAGGCAAAACAAAACCAGTTAATAGCTCCTGATTCTGGCAGGAGGAGAAATCCTCTTCCTCACCACTGTGAGTTAGAAGTCTGCAAAGACCACTTTGAAGAAAAGGTATCCTGTCAACATCCTCATCTTCCAAAGAGGAATCTTCCCACTGAGATTCAAGTGCTCAGTTTTGAACATCCTTGTCTGAAAGCAGCATTTCAGACACTTGAGGTGGACTCATGACCTAACTTTCCCTGAGTGAGTTATCCTCAGCTGTTTGCACAATCACTGAAAAAAAAAAAAAACAAAAAAACAAAACAAAAAAAAAAAAAAAAAAAAAAAAAGCCAAAAAGAAACAGAAGCCAATTTCCAAAGCAATTCTGACCTTCTTCCCTCTTCTGACTATGAAAAGAGCTTCAAATGACCATCTCAGATTGCACATATCTAACTCCTGGCATATAAATGTTTATGAGTAGACTCAATATTTTATCTGAAAACCTGTGATTTTTGCAATCTAATCCATTAGTGAGGTCTACAGACTTGAAAGGTTTCCTCCCAGGAAGCTGTTTTGATAATTAAGGCAGAGTTAAGCCCAGAAGTTCAATAAGTTCAGATCCTCCTAAATGTCTCAGACTATCATTTTGAAAAGACTTTGGGTGACAAAAAATTTTGTGTGTCCATTTATTTCAAACTTCCCCTTTTCTTCATCTATAATAACAAATAAACATGGTCTAATTTTAAAAGTACTCAGCTCTGTGAACTCAACTGCTCCACCCTGCTCAAAGCTTCAAAATCAGAGCTGCTCTGACATCTCCAAGCATGAACCACAGGGCTTGAAAACCACCACTGCTGCCTTCTCCAGAAGGTGGGACTGTGATCCTTGCTGGGAACAGCATCAGGAGAGAAACACTCCCAGGACTGGAGTGCTGCACTCCCAAGGAGAGATGCTGTGTTTGCAAGGTCACCCTTGCACTGACAGCCCACACAAATTGTGTAAGTGCTCAGAAACCTCCCCACTGCAGCCTACAGGCACCCTCCAACACAGAGGTGGGGCTCACAGGGATACCAGAACTCCAGACCTGCCTGGTGACACCCACAGGGACACCAGGACCCCTCACCTGCTTGGTGACACCCACAGGGACACCAAGACCCCTCACCTGCCTGGTGACATCCACAGGGACACCAGGACCCAATACCTGCCTGGTGACACCCACAGGGACTCCAGGACCCCTCACCTGCTTGGTGACACCCACAGGGACACCAAGACCCCTCACCTGCCTGGTGACACCCACAGGGACTCCAGGACTCCTCACCTGCCTGCTGACATCCCCCCAAGCCTCTGAGGCTTGGTACACCAAACTGGGAAAGCATCTAGACAGTATTTCCTCCAGGATGGCCTAGTTATCAATGCAGGTTTCATGCAATGGTTTCAAAGCCCAGTCCCTATGCTGAATACTCAGTAAAAATGACATTTTCTTGGGTTCAAGCTATGCAAACAGGCAGCCACAAGGCCAGACCTGGCAGAGAGCAGCACCTGTTCATCCCATGTGACTCTGTAGGGTCAATGGGTTTCAGTTCAGGTGAACTCACATTCTCACTGTCAGGCAGCTGTAAGAAGTGTATTTACTCATTAATTCATTTATTTTTAAGAGTACCACCCAGACACAATTACAATCATGTTTACATGAAATAGAAATTAGAAAAAAATGAGGTGAATCTGCACAACTGACTGTTTTTAAGCTTCAAGAGTTTCTTTTTGTTGTTTCAGTATGGGAAGGGAAGCTCACAGGATAAGAAAGTGTATTTTACTTCTTTATTAATCTAAGGACAGCAAACTCCAAGTTCCATCATTTAATTTGCACAAAGGCTTCTCAGAGCACGGCTGCATTTAAAAAAGGAGGATACAATTTCACCTCTAAGGCTGAGAAGAACTACAGGTTACTTGAAACATTTGCAAAAACTTTGTCACTGTAGCAAAATGGGCAGTTTCTAAAAAAATACATTCTATGACAGGGAATTTCAATGCACAAATAATCTGAAAATTCACCACAGTGAACAGCATGTGCTCTCACTCTGCACACAAAAAATCTATATAGCAAACAAAGATTAGTAAATGTACACTCAATTTCAGCTTTGATTACTGGGCAACCTGAACTCATATGTATTTGTTTCCACACTGATTTAATGCTAACAGAAATTAGTGTAAAGAATGAAATTGCCATTAGGTGGAAACCTGTTAAAACTACTTCAGAAGTGACTCAGTCTAGGTTTGTTTAGACCAAACCTGCAATAAGGAATTAAGAAGAGATTTCAAGGCTTTTCAGACAAAACTGTGGAGCTCAGAATTTAATTTCCAGACTCACCTTTGCCTCTAGGACCCTCTTCCGAGCTTTGAGCTCTGCTACAGCTCTGTCTATGTCCACCTGGGGAGCTTTCTCTTCCTTCAGCTTCCTCACCAGCTCTCCCTAGGAAAAAAAAAGAACATTATAGATTCATTCTTTGCCACAGATGAGACCTCTCCTTCTTCCAGCTCCCAATCCAAAAGGAGATTTTTGTCCAGCCTGCACACAGGTCTCCAGAGGCTGCAAGTGAGAAACACACTTTTAAGAGTAAGCAGAGTAGACTTCATTAGGGAAATTCCACCATCCCACACAATTGTTAAATGACAGACCTGCTATTCAACCTCCATGTGTGATTATACTCCTCTATCACATTTCTACAAATTCCTGGTTTCTGTCTTTGAGGATGCACTAAGTGGATTCTCAGATGGTGAACACAGGCTTTGTGCCCTCCTTCTCCTTCTACAAGGCTTCTCTTCCTTCCACCCCTTCCCTTTCCTTCAAAGCTTATGACCATTTCAGACTTCTTTTCCTCCATTCTACCTGATCAAAACTGGCCAGCAAGGACACAAATTTTTAGATCAAAGTCTCACAGAAGAGAGATATTTGCAGCCCAATGTCTAAGCAAAGAAAACACTGCATTTTGAGTGAAAAATGTTATTTTTAAAACCTGTTCAGTACTTTAGGATACAACAAAGTCAACATAAAAATAAAAATATCCTTTAAAAAAAACCTTAAAGCCTAAATATTTCAGAGCAGCAAAACCCTGCAGTGGGCTTATAGGAGGTCTTGGCCTGAGTCAAACCACGACCAGGTCTCTCTGCCCTGTGAGGATGACTCTCCCCTTTCAGCCCAGGGAAGTGCTCAATCCCCACATACCCAAAAGGGTTCTTTTATGAACATAATCCTCAGCTGTCAAGCCCAGCTTGCTCCTGGAGATAAATTAACTAAAAGTCTTCTTTTGAGTGCACTCTTCTTCATCAAAACCAAGCTCTAGCTTGAATTACTGAGAAGGACAAAGGTGCTGGAGGAAAAAGCACAGAGATGTCAGAGCCACCTCAAGTGGGATGTTCTAAAACGAGATGCTCCAAGTTCAGCATTTTTCTTGCACCTTGCATAGCTTGAGGAAAAAAAAAAAAGGAAAAAGCCCCCACAATTCACAGATTACAACATTTCCACAACAGCAACTTTTTAACTTTTTCTCCTAAATTCTGAACTTTCCTGACAAAAACATTACAGGCAACTGAGAAAGCAAAGAGAAGAGAATATACAGACTGCCATTCTGTAATCAGATTAGAAAAGATAAAAGTGCTCCAGAGACTGAAGGGTTCAAAGGCTCATTTTATTAATAAAATGATGTCTCCAAGGACTGCATTAAAACACACACAAGGAGAAGAAGGAAAAATAAGAATCCTGTCAGGATTAACCCCATCAGCTACACAAACAGAACAAATCTGCTTTTTCCTTCCTGTTAACTACTTAAACCAAAACGTGAAAGTTTCACTCTGGGGCTGAGGACTGCAATTGCCATTCCTGGGTAACGTGGCAGAGGGAGGGATCTGATCTGGTGTGTTTTTCTTTTAAAGTAGTAAGTCCAAATTGCCTTTGTTGAACCAGGGGGTTGGCAGTGGAAAAACATCAAGAAAGCAGCAAAGCAGCTCCTGCTGACTCAACAGAGCCCTCACCCTGCTCACTGCTGAGCATCCAAAAGCAGCACACAGCAACTCTTTGTCTTGACCTATAAGTAAGAGTGCTCAGACATATGCAAGGAAAAAAAAAAAAACAAACACAACTGAAGCAAATAATTATGCCTGCTGACAGGACTCAATCTAATTAAAGCTCCGAGCTCGAGCCCTGCCCAAGAGGAGGAGTGCACAGCAGCACTCGATGTGGCAAATTTTGCTGCAGCTTTGTCCCACAGACCAGCAAAGCAGGGAGGGATCCACCCCTGGATCACGGCAGCTTATTGCATCAGGCACTGCTGCAGGAAGATAGGCTGCTCCCTCTCCATAGGCTGAGTCCCTTAGGTTTAATTAAGCCACTTCTCCTGGAGCTGCCAGACACACTCCTGCATCCAGAGGCATCAACCACCCCGATCTTTGTTATTCCCTCCCTTTCTACCCGTGCTAATATCTCCGGGAATTACTACAACCAGTTGTACAACACAATACGTGTGGCCCCAGCTGGACAATTTTTTTTGCCTTGGCACCCCACACCCCAGTTTTAACCCCCGAAAAGAAGGGGTGCGTTGGTACTCACAGGCAAATGACAGCACCCAGGATTTTAAACTAAATAAATTGGCTGGTTCTAGAGATCATTGCTTTATTTACAAGCAGCTCTCTTGCCAAGGCATTATGCTGTACAGTGATTCATAATAAAAACTCACTGAAGTGCTGGCATAATTAGAGGGCCATAAATCCACTCATTTAATGGGGAAACACACACACAAATATGCGAATACAAGGGACACACGCATAGCTCTGTGTGCAGCTAAGGAGAATAATACGGATTCAGCCACTTAAAGGAGGGACACGGGGGACACACGGGCACAGGTCTGGCAGGTGGCGAAGAGAGGAAAAGGAACTCCACAACATCCATCACCGCACACAGCCAGAGCGCCAAGATTTATTTAGGAAACCAAAAGACAACCAAATCCTACACAGGTAAGAAGGATGATAAAGGTAAAAGGAGGGGGGGGGGAAGAGAATGCGATGCAGCCCCAGATAAAAGGACACATCACCCACCTAGATTAATCATAATGATGAAATGGAAAATACGTAAAAGGAGTTACCGTCCCTTACTGCATCAGGCAAATATGCAACTCCAGAGAACGTCATTCACCTCCGAAAGCCGGCACGAACTCAAAGGGGGGGACATCACCGCGTGACCCCGAAGGGACGAGGGGGTGTTTTACACTGGAGACACGAGGGGCCCTGAGGCAGGGTGTCCCCTCCTGGGCACAGCCAGCTGGGGAGGGGACACCCAGGTGGGCTGAGGCACCGATCCAGCCCTGCCAGGCAGCTCCGGCACCGTGGGGAGGGCGAAGAACCACGGGGGAAAACCCACACGCGAAACCCGCTCGTGCCTGAGGGGCCACCCCGCTCCCCTGGGGACACCGAGGGGACACCGGGGTCCCCTCCAGGCCAAGACCCCTCAGCAGGGCGGGCAACCCCCGGGGGGGGGGGGCCTGGGGCACCTCCCACAGCCCGCCCGACCCCCGGGCGACACCCCCGAGCCGCCCCGGCGTTACCTGCTGCCGCACCGCGTTCCGGAGCGGCGCCAGCAGCGCCTCGGCCTGCGGGCCGTCCATGGCGGGCGGGGGGCGGCTGCGGAGCGGAGCGGGCGGGCGAGGCGGCGCAGCAGGGCGGGCAGGACGCTACGGGGAAGCGGCATGAGGAGGAGGAGGAGGAGGAGCGGGCGAAGCGGTGCCCGCCCCCGCATGATGAAATCGCGGCCGGGGTAAAGCGCGGCGCGGGTGAGAGCGCGGCACTTTCCGCACTGGGCAGCGCCCCGCAGATTCGGCACGGGGCGCGCGGCTGGCCGGGCGCGCGCGCGCATGCGCACAGGCGGCGGAGGCGGCGCTGCGCGTTCCCGCGCCCCCTCTCCGTGAGGGGAGCGCTGCGCCCCCGCGCGGCGGGAGCGGGAAAAGGCGGCAGCTGCCACCTCCCTCCGTGAGGGGACAGCGGGCACCCCCAAAGTGCGGCTGTCCGCACGCAAGAGTTCGCCTATGGTGGGAAGTGCTACACCCTCCCGAGCTGTGCGTGGGGCAGCGACGCCTGCCCCGCTCCCTCAGGTGATACATCACCCCAAAAGTGTGGCTGTCCTTGGGGTTGGGGACACCCCGCTGTCCCTGAGCACGCCCCCGGCCCCGCTGCAGGGTTTGTGTGTGGTGGGAGTACTGCACCTCCCGTGGGGTGCATGGGGGAGAGTGGTACCTGTTCCTCCTCAGGGGACACACATCACCCTAAAAGTGTGGCTGTCCTTATGGCTGGGGACACTCCACTGTCCCTGAGCATCCCCAGGCCCACACCAGCGCTCATGTTGTGTCCCCTTGCAGCAGGGTGTGTGAGGCAGGGTGGTTCTGTCCCCACACAGGTGACACATCACCCCAAAAGTGTCACCCCATTGTCCCTCAGCATCCCCACGGCCCCACAGCCACACTGCACCCTCCCTGCTCAGTGTCCCCTTGTCCCAGAGCCACATCCCAGCCTTGGGGCAGTGGGGGATCGCGGGGGGGCGGAGCGGGCGATGTTGTTTTTTCAATAACCTCAGTACTTGAGCTCCAAAGGCTTTGTAGCTTTTGGGCTTGGCGCTGTTTTGCTTTGCGCTGCTCCCCGGCCGTCCCTCGCTGCCCGGGGCTGTGCAGGGTGGCTTTAGGGCCGTGGGCAGGAGGCCAAGTCCTGCTTTCCCCAGTGTGGGGGGTCTTTCCCAGCCAGGCCAAGCAAGCCCAACCCAGGAGAACTTCTCATCCCCAGGAGTTAAACCCTCTATGTGAAGAGAATCCAAACACCCATTACATAAAACAAAATTTAAGGCAAATCTTGAAAACCCCCTCAAAAAAATTACATTTCCCACACATGATTTCCCACTGCCCTCCTCCTCCTCACCCTCTCCCCTTCTCCCACTCCCGGAGCCGGGAGCATCGGCACTGATGCAATGTTGGTGTAATTGGAGTATTCAGGCTGCTATTTTGTACCTGTCTGTTTATTTGAGAGACAGCCTCAACCTCCTAATGAACGCGTCTGAATATTTATCTGCTGCTCCTGAATGGTGCATTTGTGTTTCAAATGCTTAACTGTTATTTTTATTTAGCTGCAAATTGCTGTTTTTATTTCGCTGGCATACCTGCTTGGAAATTGCTCTAGCATGAGGTTAATGCCGAGCTGTTTTCTATTTTTGAGTTCTTTTTTTAATTAATCCAGTACTGATAAAAGTGTAAGGACTGGCTCTGCAGTCCCCTTCTAGCTTGTCATGCAGCTGAGATGTGAAGATTGTGGAACCACCTCGAAAGGAGCTGGCTCAGGTGGAGGGATGAGGAATCCCATCCAGCTGGGATGGCAGAGGAAACATGGGCAGAGCCCTGGGAGATGGGAAACCTCAGTGACCAGGGGCAGCTCTGTTCTCCTGTGCTACACTTGAGGGTACCTGTACCAAGTAGCAACATTTCTCAAAAATCTCTTTTTTTCCTCCTCCTAGAAGGTTTCCTTCCCTCCTCAGTGGCAGAAGCTTGGTCCCTAGGGCAGCTCACTGCAAGATGGAGATGGGCCAGACTGGTGCCTTGAGCCTTTTCCCCTGGATAAAATCCTGCCTTGCACAGGGTGCTGACCTCAGGAACGCTTTTCCTTGGGGAAAAAAAAAAACAAACATGCCTGGGACTAGTTCCCAGCATTGTCACCAGGTAAGGGGCAACCTCAACACAAGGGCCAAAAAGGCTTCCTCCCTATTCCCAACTGTGGATGCAGCACTTCACACAAAGGACTTTAAGAAGCATCTGGCTGAGAGCACCTATGGAGCAAGACCTGTCCATGAGAATAAATCCTTCATGATGTATTTGACTGCCCACGCTCTGGGCTAGAACAAGGTTTGAGCTGTACAGTCAACTTGAACTTCTGAAGTTGTGTTGGGGTGGTTTTTTTAGATAAAAGAACAAAACAATAGAAGAAGGAAAAACAGGGAAGGAAAAGGAGGGTGAATACATTTCTGGAGCAAGGTCAGAGGTGGGTGAGTGGGGAGAACACAAGGAAACCCCAAATGCCCCTTTGGTGATGGTGCTGTTGAAGATGGAGACTGTTGGAGTCCTCAGATCCAAGGCACACTGCTGGATCCTTGTTAGGTTGTGTGGGACAGCGGAAAATCATGCAGGGTTTTGCACCCAGATGTAGCTAACACAAGAGACCATGGGCAAACTGTACCCCCAGAACTGGGTCACATCTGGGGTTGGTTTGGCCTCATCTCCAAGCTGATTTCAGTGGGAAGGACTTTGTGCATCATCTGCCAATGGAAGGGCTGTGGGCACAAACCCAGTGTGCCTGTGCCATCTTCCTCGTGCTCTTGGCTCCTGGGGTGCTGCCAGACTGCTCTGACCCACTCCATCAGAGATGAATCTCTGTTTGCCAAGAGGACCCAGTGCTGGCATCATCTTTGACACCCCTCAGGTGCCTGAACCCCTGGCTCCTGGGGACACCATCATCGCTGGCTGACATCTCACAACTGCCCAGGGCCCAGCTTTCCCTCTCCTTTTAAATCTGATTCCAGCTCTGTGCCTCTTTGTACCTGATAAGTATCCTGGTGGGGGCTGTTTGAATATGTCCCTGTCAGTTTTCTGCTCTGTGCCCCACAAAAGGACCCCAAGGGGCAGGATGGGATTTAGGAAGTGCATTACTCCATCCCCTTCTGGGTGGCCTTTAAAAAGCCATCTCCTTTTCCTTCCCTAGGAATGAAATGGAACCCTGTTACCCCCAAAGTAAAGGGGAGCTCCCAGCACAACAGGGGAGATTTGCTGCATGATGGAATTTGCAGGAAGATACAAAGGAAGGGAAGGGGGGGTTCAGGCCTCCCCCCCCATCCCCCTTTCACCTTGCAAACATCTGGGTGCAGAAACAGAGAGGTGTCAGCATCCCTGAAAGATCTGGGGGTGTTAAAGACATGCGAGAAGGAAGAGAAGAAACGTGGTTGTGTCCCCCCTGCCGCTCTCCATGGGGACCAGCAGCAGTGGGGGAGCAACGAGACCACAAAATGGGAGGCAGGAGGGAGCCTGCAGTGAACGTGAAATGATGGAGGGGAGGGGAGAGCCCTGCTCCTGCCACAGGGTATTTCTTTTAATGGAGGGAGAGGAGGAGAAACCTTTGGCAGGGGCGTAAGGAGGGGAAGAGGTGCGGGCAGGGGAGGGGGAGAGAGCCACCGGCAGGAGCCCATGGCTGCTGGGATCGCCGCGGCTCCTCGGCTCCAAAGACGTTCCCGCTCCGCCGCATTTCCGTCTCGGCGCGTTTTCCAGGCAGATGCTCCCGCTGGCAGAATCCCCTCGGAACCCCCCAGACCCGAAGGCGATTGCCCGCCACGCAGAGGGATGGCGGGGGGTGCCGGAGGGCTCTGTGCTGTGTTGGGGGTTCCTGGGCCGGGGCAGGGAGGGGAGCGGTCCCGGTGCCACTAGATGGCAGCGGCCCCGCTCCGATCCCGCTCCGCTCCGATGCCGCTCCCGCCGCATCCCGGCCCCGGCGCGGGGCCCCCGGCTCCCCGGCATCCCCGCTGCGCCGGGACAGGCTTTCCGTGCCGCCATCCCTTGGAAAACCGAGGGGCACCCGAGCCCGAGCCAAAGGCGCTTTCGCAATGCGGGGCGACGGCGGGGACACTCCTCAGAGGCTCCGACGCCTTCCCGAGACAAAATCCTGCCTTTCCCTTCCCTCCCGCCTGCGCTTTTGGTTTCCTTCTGTTTTTCTTTCCTTTTTTATTTTCCCCTATCCCTCTCCAAAGGGCTGCCTGCTTTTCCCTAGCTCATTTCATGCGTCAGGGTTGCAAAATCAGACAGATGCACCCTGTGAACGCAGGCTGAGCTGCAGCAATGTGCACACAAGGCCCAAGCTGATTTCCCAGCACTGGGGGAGTTTTAGGCTGGCAGTAAACTAAGCATGGCCTGAGGCAGTCTAATGAATAGCTTCACCTGGTTTTCCTTTACAAAACTGCATTTTTCCAGCCTTTGAAACAGTGTGGCTGCATCCAGCCTGCTCCTTGGGCACAGCCCCCAGCTCCTGCCTTCCCCCAAGGAAAAATGGTGAGAGCAATACCTGATCCTCATCCAAACCCATGGCACAGAGCATACAGATATCCACGGATAAATCCCTAGGCCCTGTTGTCATCTCTGGGGGTCAAGTTTGCTATAACAAGCACTTCTGCTCCTTTCAGTGCATCCCTCCTCCTGTGAGCCATTCCAAGGGTGATGCTGCTCTGTCCCTGGGCTACCTGTAGGGAAGGATGTTCTGAGGATCCATCTGCATGTGGAGTTTCCATGTGCTTTACTGTCATTACCCCTGCTGGACACGAAGAATTGGAATATTTGGCATGTCTGTGTGGGAGACACTCTGGATGTTACTGAAACTCACCCCCTCCTGGGACAGGGCTTTTTTTAGACTGAAATAGGAAGCACAAACCTCACCCTGAGCTTCCTCTAGGGTTTGGTCCTTCCTAGAGGTTTCTCCTTACTGGAAATTCGTGCACCTCTGGCCTGGATCCAGCCAAATGCTTAAGCACAGGCTTAGCTTCAAACCTGCATTCCCACAGTGCCTTTCTTCTTGGATGGGTCAGATTGTCTTGTTCATGCCTCTCCATGCCCCTGCTGTGAGGTGATGCAAGTGGGAAGCAGGAGTATCAGCTCACTTTGCTTGTGCACCAACCACAAAACTAACCCTGCCTGTGTGCAGGAAGAGAGTTACCAAATCTGTGAGGGCATGGGAATGCTGCATGTGAAGATTTGGGGTCCCCAAGCATGAGCACCTGCAGCTCTGCTGTTTACAGCTCAGTCCATCCTCATCCTCTCTGCTCTTCTCAGCAGGGGACAGTCAGGTAATGCTTCAATTGCCAGTAGTGCCAGTGAATATTTGATACTGGCTGAAATGGCCAAGCAAAATCACAGCTGCTATCACCAACAGGGACTCAAAAATTTGCTTCTGTATCAATGACAAGCCACAACACACATTCTCCAGGGACTGGGACCACCTAAAAAGTCTGATCCATTTGGTCACACCCTCCCAACAGCTTGGACACTCATGATCTCCCAGGTCTGGCTGTATAAGAGCTCTGATGGAAATTCATTATGATTTCTCAACCCTTCCCCTGCCATGAATTTAAATTCCTCAAACCCTAATGCAAGGAATTGAAACACATATTGATTAAGGGCCTTTTATGGACGTCTTGCAGAGCATATTAAAAATTATTTGAATCTTGCATTCCAGTATTAATGACTCTTGTCTCCGGCACTTTGCAGCAATTCAGTCTTGACTTTTAATTGAAAATCTTTATTTAAGACAAATTCTTACAGCTAGGGAAGATGAAGTGCTCCTCCAGGTATGTGCCATGGAGGGGCTTTCAACCGCAAGGTTCCCAAGTGGCTGTGAAATTCTAGTGAGGAGCCTCTGTCCTTCAGGTGGGTGGGTGTGGGTTGTTCCCTGGGGAGCCAGGTCTTTGGGCTTCCTCCCTAGGTGCTCCATCACTCAAAGCAGTGACATGGGAAAGATTAATAACCTCCTTCAAAAGGGCAGTCAGAGCATCCATGTGCAAAAAAATGTGGCACCTCAGAGCTGGTGGTGCTCTTACATCCCAACAGCACCAGTGAATATCCATGAGCCAAACAAATCTGAGCCAATTACTGCTGTCATCAGGGCAAACACCTCGTGCCTCATCATGTTTTCTCCTGCCTCTGCATCTCATCCCAGGGGGCTTCTTCCAGCCATGAAGCTCAGGTCAGAAAGGGCACCTTACCTTGAAAACACCCCCAGGGAGGGGGTGGCATTTTGCAGAAGGAGCAGCAAGAGGTGTCACCTTGGGACTGCAAGCACCTTGGTGGAGACAGCACTTAATTTAATATTTGCTGGCTCTGTGCTGCCTGACAAAGGAGGCAGGAGTCTGCATTGTGGTTTGGTGTAGGAAACCAAGATCTTGCATGTTATAGAGCCTTGTATCTGTGTTATCTTCCTGCTCCATGCTTGGAGCCTTCAACATGACAGGAAAAGGGGCTTTTTCTTTGCATTCCCTTTGCCTCCAAGGAGAAACAAGCCCTCAATAAATGCATCTCTGAATGTGCCTCCTCCGAAAGGAAATCAATATTTTCCATCTAGTCTCTGGTGGGACAGGATATTGAACAGCAATTGGTGCCTTCACCCCCTGCATGGGCCTGGAGCCAGGGGAACTCCAACACCACAGGGATTTCCAGGTCACATCAGCACAGGATAGGAGAGTCCCTCGTGCATCAGAGGGGATCTCTGACCATGACAGCAAGGAATCAAACTGGCCATGACCTGCTATGACTCTGGTTTTAAAAAACCTTCCTCCATCTGCTGATGGCATGCTAAACGACTGTTTGATTTTTTTTTTATGACTGCATGTAAAACATGAACCAGCTGGGACCCCAAGTGCTTCTCTCCACCATGAGTGGCTTTCCTGAAAGTCTTAGCAAAGCCACCTGTCACCAGACACTACCCCAGGGACTAGTTATCCATTGAGCCCATCACATGTGCAGTACAGCTGCACTTCTTATGCATGGGGGAGTTGGAATTGGATGATCTCTATGGTCCCTTGCAACCCAAACCATCCTGTGACTGTGATTTACATTCTGAGATGAGTCACAACAACCAGTGCCATTCAGGTGGTGAATAAACACTACCTAAGGAAGGATATGAAAATATTTCACCAGATGCTGCAATTTTTTTCCTTAAATATTCATTTTGTTCCTCCTCTGGATTTAGCTTCTTGATGCCTTCCTTGTCCCACCCATCCTGAAGAGAGAGAAATGAGCAGGGCTTTAGTTTCACATCCAAAGGAAGTCCATGCCTCCTTTCCTCCTTTCCTGGTAAAAGGGCTGCTCTGTAACTGACTGTGCCATTGTGGTGTTTTACAGGGTAATGGAGTCCACTCATGTTTCCAAGGATTTTTACTGTTCTTGTTGCTGATTTTTCCTTGTGAGTCACACAGTTATTGGCTTGATTCTCTAGGTCAAGTGCTTGGCTGGAAACCATGGAGTTCATCAAACTGCAAGGAAACCAAGTATTTTCCCTTGTGATGTCCAGGAGTTAAAATCATGAACTAAATCCTCAAAACCCAAGCTGAGGCATCCTCCAGGCCCAATGTCCACATATTGGCCTATTTTTTTCAGACTTGTAACCAACAGCAAGAACTATAAACCCCAAGGGTAGGCAGGAGTGCATCACCTGTGCCTTGACTATCTTAAGGAATGTGTCTGGTGCTGTAGTTGGATGTATGAAGAGGACTTTGCCAAAGACCACACAGACTTCCCAAATTGTGGTGTTTTGTGCACATGGAGAGAACTGAACAAAGCCCCATGAAAGGGTCCATCAAATAACCAACACATCCTTCTCCTTCCCAGTCTCCAGTGCATTACCAAAGGACTTCCAGCAGGCAGCAGGTTATGATTAAAGTGGTGGTTATTTATAATAAATGGAGCATTCAGATGGAGAAGTCCAGTTAACTCTCCTAAGTGTGCCCCGAGGTGGCTGCATGCTCAGGGATATCCTCCCCTCACTGTTGTACCACAGCACTGTCTATCATCTTCCAAAATCATGATGAAGTGACTTTGGTTTTGCTTTGAGACAAAGGGTTTGTTGTTCAAGGAGAAGGCAAGACTCTGGGCTCTTCCCATGCCCCTTTCATTTTTGGTTGTTTGTTTTTTTGTTTTGGGTTTTTTTTGGTTTTTTTTTTTTCTTAATTTGAATGGAAGGCTGGAGTTGCTTTTCTACACACAAAATGAGGATGCTGGTGGAAAGCTTTGCAGAGATGGTACCTTTTATGTCCAAGCAGCCCCATATCTCAAAAACCCAGGCTAAGATGCTTCTTTCCTTATCCCTCAAGTGCTCAGCAGCAGGAGGTGGTAGCTGTGATGGAAATGACCTGAGAGTGAAGGACCACTTGGAGGATGCCACAGCCAAAGCTGAAGAAAACCCACACAACACCATGTGATGCCTTCACCCTGGGGATTCTGAGGAGTTTTTTTCAAAGTCTGATGTGTTTCCTGAGTGCACACACAGCTGCATTGCTGCAGCATTAGGCTTCTTCAAAATTGAGACCTACACACAGAAGGATCTCACCTTCCCAATGACCCCCAATGAGTGAAAAGACTCAACCCAGACACTCCTCACCACTTAGGGCAACTCAGAAGACAGAAGTGAAGTGTTGTAACTTGAACTCATCTCTAATTATCTGGAATTTGTTCACACTAAATCAAACAGAGTGAAATGTCCTACAAGCATAGTCTATAATTCATGACTCTGTTGATTTCTCTCCTAGGCTACAGTGACATCAATAAATAACAAAAGACTGTATCCTGTCAAAAAAATCAAGGGGGAGATTTCTGAGGAACTGGGCAAATGCTCTCCAAGGGACATGAAAACTGCAGCAGCCTGCCATCACCCTGTGAGAAAAATAGAGTGAAAGCACATGAGATTTAATTAATTAAAAATGTGGGTGTAATGCAGATTTTTGTTTTTATATTGTAGCATCTGGAGTTTTCCAATGAGTATGACCACATCCTCCTCAGATTCAGCAAGCCTTTAAGAGTGAACCACAAAGGAAGCACAGAAATTACTTATTTAGAGACAAAGAAAAGCTTTTGTTTTCTGTTATTTTACACAATGCCATTCTGACAGAACTCTGCTTATTCTGGGACCTGTGTTATGGAAGCAGATCCTCCTTGTCCCAAGGGACATATCCCAGTCTTCCATCTTTAGGACATATTCCATTCCCCTTTAAGACAAGGTAATAATATTTCCCTAACACAATAATATTGTGGTTTTGTACTTCTACAGCATCTGAATAATGTGGCAGACCAAGGAGACGAGACCTCACCTGCTTTTTTTTTCTCTTCAAGCTAGTGAAAGACCATATCAGAGCATCCTTGATTTTCCATCTCTCAGCCTCCAGCAGCACCTGTCAGCAGCCCATCTGTTGGGGAGAGAAAACCCATTTGGCTCTGCTCTGTACTTATTTAAGGAGAGGGACGACAAATGCTTACGTCATTCAGGAGCCTGAGTCCTGGGGGAAGCCATCAGGTTTTGATTCTTAATGCACACCAAACTTGAGCATTGCCTGGTGGCACAAAGCTGCTGGGATAGGAATGTGTTCCCATGCTCCCAGGGCCGTGTCTTTCCCCACAGCTCCACTTCCCACATTCCAAGCTCAGCAGTGCCCTGTAGGGACAGTGTCCCCCAGAAGTGGCCTTTCCCCTCCAGACAGGGGTGGAGATGAGCACCAAGTCTTTGTGCTGGGCCAGACAGTCAAGAGGAAGCATCCAGCAGGATCAGCAGCTTTTTTCCTAGAGGATGATGGATCAAAGCCACTGAGCTCCTGGCTGCTGCCCTGCTGTCCAGTCCAGGAAAAGAGAGAGAATTGGTGGTGGCTGGGTTGGGCCATGAATGTGGGAAGAGCTCTGAAGGAGGCAGAGCCTTGAAAGCAGGAAAGTGAAGCTCAGAGGGATATGCTGAACTCACTCTAGACTGGGTGGGGCAGAAAAACCAAAGCATGAATCAGCTCCTGAGCACTGGAAAGAGGCTGGTCTTGGCCATTTGGAGCTGGCTGCCACTGACTCCTCTCATTGCCAGTCTGTCCAGCACAAGCTGGAAGGATGTGCCTGGCTAAGGGCCTGCTGAAGGGGATGAAATCACCATGCTGAGGCTGCCTGGAACTTCCTACACCCCCTTCTGGAGTGGGAGCACCACTGATCATTTCTCAGTTGTCTTCCCATCTCCCAGCGCTCCAGCCTCCTGGGAAGGGTAGGGCAGCTGAAGTGTGTGCTTGGTTAGTAAAGGAAGATGGACCATTATATTGATTGTTGCTTTTTCCCTGAAGAATATCAGAGCATAAAGGGCTGGAGCAATGAACCACAGCTCAGGAGAACCAAAACCACCACAGGCTTCTGTGGCTCTCTCCCTGTTCTGTAGGAACCAGGAGGGATGAATCAGGAAGAAGGACAACCAGCTTGATCATGGGATGGGGAGACACCAGATGGAGATGGACCAGTGGAGAGGGGGCCTGGAGGGACAGAGGGCTGAATCCATGAAAGCCAGGAAGCTCTGCCTGGCTCCTAATGGGAACCTGGAGAACATCAAGGAACAAGATCTTCCTGCGAGTCCTGCCCTATTTCTCCACAGGGTCTGACCTGGGCCCTTTGCTCAGACCTACCAGCTCTGCCTCACTTTTCTTTGTGTGGGTGAGTTGAGTTGCTCAGGAGTCCAATATGTGGAATGTTCTTCCAGTAAGTTTCATGGGAAAGAGCACAAGCCAGGGCAGTCCTGCCCTGATTATGAGCAGAGACTTTATTACAGGTGTAGGTTACAAAGAGTGGGGAAATATGGCCATAGGTCAGGAAAGGGTGGGTGAGTATCCAGCAGGAAAGGGCAAACTCAAGACAGTTTGCATGCAGTGCCAGAGTTACTTTGACATTTGGAGCACAGAGAGCAGAAAGATGGGTAAAGAATTCGGGGAAGATGAGCCTGGGCCAGCTGCAGGGCATCACAGCAGGGAGGTTAGAAGAGCAGCAGAGAGATCTTATGGTAATTAATCCTTCAAACAGTGCAAAATCTTTAGAAACAATAAACCAGTCACTTTATATCAGGTTAAGTATCTGGTTCTTGTAGCCCTGGTGTTTACATCTGGCCCTAAAATTCAAATTACTGCACTGTCCAATGCTGATGGCCTTAGGTGTCTTGAAAATGTCACATATCTTCTACAGTATAATTGGTCTAAAACATGTTTTCCTTGTTTTTCTGGTGCCAGCAACAGACAGAGCTCCAAGTTTTGAACCTGCTTGTTTACACTGCTTGAAGCAAATCAGAGTCAAGCCTCTGGATGTTGTGGTGCCTTTCACCACATTCTTCCTTCAGTTTTTTTTTCCTGCCTTTTGCACCCCATCCCTGACAGGGGAAGCACTGTTCTTTCCGTGCTCCTTGGTTCTGTGTTCGAAGCAGTCACAGAAAAAGTGACAATTAGGAAAGAAAGAACCTTCAGTATCTGCTTTGGCAGGCACAACACATCCCACTGCTGAGCTGCAGCAAGGCAGAGCAGCTGCCTGCCTGGGTCAGATGGAGATTTTGCTGCCTTGTATTGTGGGATGTCCCCAGAGAGCCTGGTGCTCTGCCATGCTGCAGAGGCAGTGAAAAGCCAACATTAAAGTCAAGCAACGCACATTTATAACAGTCCTGCAAGGAGCAGGGAGTTGGACTTGTTGATCCTTGTTATTTTTCACCTTTAGGGTGGTGAGATCCTGGCACAGGTTGCTCAGAGAAGCTGTGGCTGCCCCATCCCTGAACATGGTCAAGGCCAGGTTGGACAGAGCTTGGAGCAACCTGGGGTAGTGGAAGGTGTCCCTGCCCATGGCAGGGGTTGGAAAACAAAGATCTTTGAGGTCTTTCCAACCCAAACCATTCTAGGATTCTTCTGGGACCCTTCCAACCTGAGATATTCTATGATTTCAGGATGCTCAACTGCAATTCAGAAAACAATGGTGATTAGAAGCAAGCAAGGTTAGATAAGTTAATATTTGGGAGATCAAGTAAGCTGGGGCAGGGTAACAGACATCACCTTCCCACATTATTGTGCTCTACCAAAATGATTTAAAGGTCACTAAGCAATGTCAATGTTTTTCTTCCAAACTGAAGGAGCATAGCAGAAGTGAATTAGTTCACTGCAGTAGAGCTGAGCTTGTATCAAATCTAAATATATATATATAATCATTGCTACTGAAGATTTCTGTTTCTTAAAGCATTCCAGGCAGCTGAAAAATCTAATGAAAGCCAAGATCCTTTTTAATATCATTTAAAGTCTCCTGGATCAGCCAAGGTGGACCTGTGACCCCTTCTCCAGGTCTTGCCTGGCCCTGCTTCAGTGTCCAAGGCTGTTGCTAAATGCTGCATGAAGCCCCATTTTCCTTCTTTTTCAATCCAGGGAAAATGAACTGAAATCTCCACCCCAGATAATAAAAAAGAAAATCTTATCAAAGCATGACTTTATGAAAGGCAAGGCAGACAAAGAGAGTGGGAAGAAAGAGAAGATAATTTCCTAAACCATAAAACAAGTCTCATTTTCCCACACCATCACTTCTCCCTTCTTATTTTTATGAGGCAGCAACCAGTCCCTTCCTGTCAACACATCACCCCTGTGTTCTGTGGGTGAACAGGGGAGGGTTCTGGCTCTGAAGGTCCCTGTGGAGCTCTCTGCTAATCCCTTCTGGCCCTGCTGGTCACCTCTCTCATTTCCTCAAGACACTCTCTGGTGCCTCCACAGCACCACAAGTCTAGAGAGGACCTAAAATCAACCTTTTCTTTTTCATTTTCATGCCATGAAAGGGAGAATCTCCCAAACAGACTTTTGGGATTATGGTAGAGTGACCGAAGAAATCTGGGGTGACACAGCAAACAGCAGATGCCAGATGATAAGAGATTAGGACTGAAATTGTCCTGTTAAGTCCCCTAGGGACACAAAAAGGAAACGGAGGGGCTCAGCATAAAATGCCCAGCAGGACAGGAACCATCAGCACTTACTGGAGGTTCCATCTGCCTCCTCCAGGTGAGGACCAGGCAGCACTGGAGACATGGAATAGTGTGGAGCTGGTGCTGCCAGCTCCCTGCAGCTCATCCATGCAGTTCATCCCTCCAGACTTCCTAGTATTTGTTCTCCTGTTCTGGGAAGAGTGGAGAGCTGCAAGAGGCCCAGCTCTCAGGGATGTTTGGAGAAAGGAAAGACCATTGTGTGAAAGACTCTGGTATTTCAGAGTTTGTTTTCCTTCTGACACAGAACAAAATACCACCATGTCAAAACCTTCTGCAGGGCAAAACAGAACAACAACCAAAAGAAAAAGAAAAAAAAAAAAAAAACAAAAAAACAAAAAACCCCCAAACAAACAAACAAACTAAAAAATATCAAGCAGTGGCATTCAGTTTGGATGTGGTCTGTGGAAGAATTTCTCTTCACTTGTGGGCTTTTCAATCTCAGGATCTACTGTTGTAGCTATTTAAGGAAAATTTAAAATAAATTTTTAAAAATGTAAAAAAGAAATAAAGGCCACACCAGAGCAGAGAAGAGAAGCCTTTCCTGTGCCAGGATCTGACCCTGCCTCAGTGAGTTTTCTCTGCACTGGCACCAGGATCAAAGTGTCTCCCCTGTTTCTACCCTCGGTGGGATGCAGAGCTAAAAAGGATCCTCCAAGTTTTAAGCAAGAAAACTTAGGAAAGGGCAGTGCAGCCACCCTGTGAGACATCAGCAGAGCTGATTTCCACTAACTTTCCCTGAGCAGAAGCACAGGGGCCAAGCAGCCCAGAAATTTTAGGGAGGTGGGAAGTAAGGCTTGGCTCCCTGCAACAGAACTGGGGAAAAGCCACTGCTCTGGGTCAAAGTGCTTCCACTCCAAGGGCTCAGCCCAGCCTCCTCGCTGGCCCTGGGTGGGTTCTGTCTCTCCCCACGCTTTCAGCCCTGCACAGGGATGTGTTGTGGCTGGCCCTGGGTGGGTTCTGTCTCTCCCCACACTTTCAGCCCTGCACAGGGATGTTTTGTGGCTGGCCCTGGGTGGGTTCTGTCTCTCCCCACACTTTCAGCCCTGCAGGGGGATGTTTTGTGGCTGGCCCTGGGTGGGTTCTGTCTCTCCCCACACTTTCAGCCCTGCACGGGGATGTTTGGTGGCTGGCCCTGGGTGGGTTCTGTCTCTCCCCACACTTTCAGCCCTGCAGGGGGATGTTTTGTGGCTGGCCCTGGGTGGGTTCTGTCTCTCCCCACGCTTTCAGCCCTGCACGGGGATGTTTTATGGCTGGCCCTGGGTGGGTTCTGTCTCTCCCCACACTTTCAGCCCTGCACAGGGATGTTTTGTGGCTGGCCCTGGGTGGGTTCTGTCTCTCCCCACACTTTCAGCCCTGCACAGGGATGTTTTGTGGCTGGCCCTGGGTGGGTTCTGTCTCTCCCCACACTTTCAGCCCTGCACGGGGATGTTTTATGGCTGGCCCTGGGTAGGTTCTGTCTTTCCCCACGCTTTCAGCCCTGCACAGGGATGTTTTATGGCTGGTCCTGAGTGGGTTCTGTCTCTCCCCACGCTTTCAGCCCTGCAGGATGTTTGGTGGGTATCTGGGTGAGTTTCCCGGGGCAGCCGCGGTGCCGGTGCCTCTCCCGGCAGCAGGGAGCAGCTCGCCACCGGCTCTCTCCCCGCGCTTGGCAGCGCTCCCGGCCGCCTTTCACTGCCGCCTTTTCATTCGCCTTAATTCACTGCGTTTCCTTTCTTGCTCCTTGCGAGGAACAGAGGGAGAGCTTGTTCCAGCAGACGGGGCCCATCCGCCCCGCCCGGCCGGGCTGGAAAAGCGGGATGTGGGCTTGTGCGTGCTTTTACAGTAGGCTGCGTCGGTTGTTGGGAGGGGGTCTTTTGTCGGTGAGTTGGGCTTTTGCTTAATCTTCTTTGGGTTTTTGGTTTGTTTGTTTTGGGGTTTTGGTGGGGTTTTGGTTGTTTGTGTGTGTTTTGTTTTTGGGTTTTTTTTTTTTTTTTGGGTTTTTTCTTTTTTTTTTTTTTTTTTTTTGTTCGTTTTGTTTGTTTTGGTGGGTTTTGAGTTGTTTGTTTTTTTGTTTTTTTTGTTTTTTTTTTTTTTTGTTTTTGGGGTTTTTGTTTGTTTTGTTTTTGTTTTTTGGGTTTTGGTTGGTTGGTTGGTTTTTTCTGTTTGTTTTTGGGGGTGTTTTTTTTTTGTTTTTTGTTTTGTTTTTTTTCCCCCTTGTTTCTTTCGAGTGTCCCTGGGCAGGCTCTCCCCTGGTTCTGCCATGCCCATGCTCTTGTGTCCCCCTCCCGCAGCAGCTCCACAGCGATTCCGAGGCCCTGTTTGCTCTGTCCTGCCCCACAGAAAGATGGCACCTAAAGCCTGCTGTCCCCTCTGTCCTGGCCATGCTGCACCACTTGTTTACTTTCTTCTGCAAATGCCCTAAACCTTGACAACGACCTATTTTCCCTTCTGTTACGCAAAGCTCCTTTCCTAGAAAGAGGCTTTGTAACGCTCGGTCCAACCAGCCCAGCTCTCCTCCATGTGTGTAAAAGCAAACTGTAAGAGCCTGGCAGGTTCAGCTCAGCTCCAGCACATCCAAAACCCACACAGGGATGAGTCAGGAGGCTCGGGCAGATGTTACCTGAAACCATCCTGTGAGACAGCTGGCCTCGGTTTTTGGAGGAATCAGATAAGCAGTAAGGCAGCCTTCAAGTCCACTCCTCAAACTTTGCTTTTTATTAGTGCTTTTCATCCATCTCCTCCTTCTCCAGCATTCAACAAAGCTGGGAGACAGTTTTTTTTCCCTATTTCACATTTTTAAAATGGAAATTCGAAAAAAAAATTCTCCTCCTTCCTCCACAGTACTTCCAAGTTTTCAATATTGCTACTCCTCTGGCAGAGAATGCTTTGCATGAGAACACAACACAAACAGTGGCCATGAGAAACAATAGTAACAAGAGAATAAAAAATGTTTCAAATTTGCTCCTTCAGGACACGCAAGGCTTGATCCCAGAGCGGAAGAGAGCCTTTCCTCATGGGTCCAAGGCTCTTTTCAGACATTCCTTATCCTGGGCCTCTGATCCTTTCTTTTTTTCTCAAAGAGGTGCTCTGGCCATGCTCAAGCAGTTGGCAGCACAGAGTTGTCACAAACAGCTCCTTCCACAACTCCCTCTACATCTCTAATCCACAACCCAGCTTTTTAAGCTAACACAGAGTCAGAGATGGTTTATTTTAACATGCCAGGCTGTAACCTGAACCTGAGATACAAATTCAGCCTTAACAAGTTTCCCTTGGCCAGCTAAGAGCACAGGTTAGAGATTAATCCAACAGCAGCAGATGGTCTGGGCTGGACGCTTGCTGCTTCCCACAGCTGCTCTTTCCTGTCCCCTCAGTACCTGCAGCCTGCCTTGGCTTCTGTCCCTGCTCTTGCCTGTGCAGGGATGGGCTGCTTTACACAAAAACAGAAACAGAATTTGAAGCCTGATGTGCTGGAGGCAGGGTCTGGCTGTGAGTGGCTCACAACACCAGCACCCAAACGTGCAGGCTCGTGTTTTCCATCACCTGGAACCTTCAGGCTTCAAATCACTGCCAGTGACTCCTTGTGCCTCTGTCATCTTTTCCATGCAGGACAAGGATGATGGGGAGGGCTCAGTTTAAGCCAGAGAAGTTCCACTGTGGGTTTTATCCCCTGTTTAAACCAGTTGGAGATGACACTGAGTGCAGGTACTGGGGTAGGTAACAGACCCCAGCTCCTTGGGAAGCCATTCATTAGAGAAGACATGGCCTGGTCTTCCCTGGTTGTAAGAGTTTTGGTTGAACCCTTTAGATGGGCTCTTGTGTCTCAGAAACAGTGAATTTCCCTTTTTTTCTCTCTTTCTCCCTCCCTTCTATGCCTGGCTGCCTGTTGGCACAAACCTTGTAGGCTCCAACTCTTTGGTGTGATCAAACAAAACTGGAAATTATCCCTTGGTTCACAAACAGGGAACAGACAGAGAAACTGTCTGATCACATCTGCCTGTTTTCCTGCCAAAAATACCAGGGACTACTTAATCCCAAGGTGCTGATGAATACTTTGGGTATGTTACCCTAAAAGTCTGTGCCAAACCCCTAATTTTCCATGCTTTTAGACCAAGAGGAGGCAGCTAGAAAGTCAGCAGGAGTAAAAGGCAGCATTTTAATTTACCTGGAGGTGTATAGATCAAGGGAGGAGGAGATATTCCTTCCCACTTAGACCTGATAGGACATCTCTGGCCACACAGGAGCCATGAGGAAAGCTTTCCCTGGACTGAGGATATTTAAGGGAAGGGTGGATATAAATGTACAGACTCCCCTTTCCACTTCTGGGATTAAATAATGCAATTGAATTAAAGGAAACAATTACTTTACTGGTAATTTTGGAAAGCATCACATGGGGCATTTCCTAACTAAGGGCAAGAATTCATTGCATAGGGTCACCAGGGCACTGTGACTTCCCAAATCCTCCTGCCTGGCTGAGCAGAGCTGTCCTGCTCCTCTCCCCCAGACCCTGGCCAAGGCAGGGGTCTCACACAGGACTGGAAAAAGTTTAATATCCTTGCAGGAGGGAGCAGCCTACAAGATGGGTTTGTAGAAATTTTGTTTACTTATTCCAGCTGACTCCTTCGGGGTGAGATGACCTGTGCTCTAAAAAGGTCACTCCAGGCTGGAAAGGGAGCACAGGGAGATTTACCCAGGAGCTGCAGCTGTGACCCAGTGGAGCAGCAGACAACCCTCAGCATCAGACACTCTTGACTGTCCCTGGGATCAGGAGGATCCTGGTGTTTTTATTTTATTTTATTTTATTTTATTTTATTTTATTTTATTTTATTTTATTTTATTTTATTTTATTTTATTTTATTTTTTTTATTTTATTTTTAATTTTTAAATTTTTTTTTAATTTTTATTTTTAGGGACCCAGGTGTCCTGCTCGGAATCTAGGCTGCTTTCAGTACCCACTAGTTTTCTTCCCTGAAAAAAACCATGATCCCTATGTCAACCACATAAACCCTGCCTGGAAACCCCATGGAATAAAGGATCTTTGACTGGAGTTGTTCTTTGAGCTTTGATAGCCCTGCAATAATTTTCCCAGATCTGCTGGCAAGTTTTGAAAGTGACACTAGGCTGAGGTGGACATTTTAAATGGACATTGAATGCAAACAAGTCAGGAGCTGGCTGCTGGGCTGATTACTCTGCTTGCTTACACAGGGATTATTGGGCACTTGGGATTTCCAGTGGCACAGTGTTTATTAGGGGTGCTAACAATGTGCTGGAGCAGGGCTGGCTTTTGTGGCTGATGTGCTGTTTTTGGTACTTTGGCCCATAATGATGAGCAGTCAGTCCCAACATCTCACAGAGACAGGAGCTAAAAGTTGGGTGCTATGAACAGAGCAGGGCTGGGATGTTGGCAGGCACCTTTCCCATGGAGGCAGCACTAATATATTTCCAATTTCATTTGTTTTCTACATTTAAAAACTGAAATCCTTGCAACCAGCAAGTAAGGGAACACCAGTGATATGATTAAAAATAAACTAAAATTAAAAAAAAAAAAAAAAAAAAAAAAAAAGACAAGAAAAAGCCTTTTTTTGAGCATCCAGAAGGCACAGCAAGCAGAGGGAGATAAACCATGCCCCAGAGTGATAATCTTGCTGTAATTCATGCACAGAACAGGATAAATTGCCTATTCCTGGAAGTGCTCTTTCCATGGTTGTGTCTATGGGCTGGGATTTAAGGTCAGATTACCTGATTTAACAAATTGAAGAGTGTCAGCTCATCTCAGTAACCAACCAAGTGCATGCTGTGCCTCCCAGTCTTCTACCTCAGTGTCTGAAACCATCTCTCCTAAACCAGCAGTTCCCAAACCTCAGTGTCTGGGCTGTGATTCAGCAGCAAAAGGAACATCCCAAAATACAACCCTTAAAGTATTCAGGCACCAGCTAAAACCCATACATGGTCCCCATACTTGAAAATTCCATTTTTTGAGGCTTTTAGCATTTCAAAGCTTGAAATTGCCTTTCACATTCACTTCTAACTAAAGCATGTGAGAAAACACAGTCCTGTGTGTAGTCACTGCTGGACAGAAAAGCTCCATTGCTGCTTCCTCCTTCAGGCAGGAAGGATCTTCAGGCTGATGCTGGAAAGTCACATTTTTCCTTGCTATCCTGTTTTCCATAGAACTGCAGCCAAAGTTGAAGACCCAGCCCCTCTGGGCTCACTAAGGGGATGTCACTGACTTGCTGCCATCCCTTGGTTTCCCTGATGAGATGTTGGTGAGCCTCATTCCACTGGTGTGTCTGGAAATCTGCTCAGCTTTGCTCTAGATCCAGCACAGCATCACGAGCCCAGGAGCAAAACAGTGGCACTGTAAAAGTCTCCCATTTTTAATTTTTCACTTTGATTTTCTCCTTCTGAACCCAGTGTGGGATTTAATTAGGTTTGTGCTGTTGGTTGGTGCAGGGAAGGACTGATGTGGATAACAAGGCAGTTCCCAAAATCTGCAAGGAGAATTGCATGGGCAGCATCATTGTGTTCAAAGAGTAATTTCTTTTCTAACACCTTTATAGAGTAAAACACAACCCCAGCCTTTGGAAGATGTGGGACATGGAGGAGGAGGCCTGGAGCCAGTGACCCTGAAATCCTCAGCTGGATTGTGCCAGATGCAACAGGAGGCTGGAAAACCTCAGGAATTGGCTTGGACCACATTCAAGTTCCTTCCTGTGGATCTGATACAGCCTTAAACATCAGCAGGGCTGGGGACAGGCACAGGCACTGCCATGCAGAGCATAGATGGACCTGGCGTGCTCTGCAGCCTTCAAACAGCCCTGAGGTGGTGCTTCTATTTCTCCCCCACTGATGAGGTGCAGAACTAAGGGCCTGGCAGCCCTGGAAATGGAAAATTCCTGATGTAACCATGGTTTTCACGATAACAGTGGGCACTGAGTCTGTAACAAGCTCTGTGCTGGCAGCTTGAGGAGAGCCCTTGGTTTTCCAGTGCTGTATCCCTGCACAGAGGCCAGCTCTCCCTGATGTTTGCAGCTGGAAAACTGCAAAGAGAAAAAGCCCATAGTGCCTCATTTGCTACAAAATACAGCAATTAAGGAGCAGGAACACTCCTGAGAAAAGTGCTACAGAGATGTGATGCTGTTTGTTCTCTCTGGGGCTGAGCCCAGAGCCTGTGACTGAACCTGTGGAATCCCACACCTTCAAAGCCAGAGCCTGGCCTGTGCTCATGCTCTCCTATCTCAGGGTGAGAGCTTTCCTGGAGCCACCAAAAGAGCCCAAACCCTTTCTTCTGTAATCTGTCCTGCCTGTCAGGGTGCCAAAAGCCACACCAGACCTGAGAGCTGGGGCAAAATTGCTATGTAGACATGCCCAGAGAAGACAGCTGGCACAAGGGGCTGTATAAAGTGAGATATGTGAAGCTGCAGGCAAATAGTTTGCTAATCACTTGGGTAGGTTGGGCTTGGCATGTCTGCTCATCAAGAAATAAAGAGGCAAAACAGCTTGGGAAAGGCTTGGAACCTGGTTTGGTGGGAGCTCAGGAGAGCTTCAAGGGATTAAACAATCATTCTCTGAGGATGGTTGAAGTGAAGGACTCAGTGATATCCCAGTGAGGCCACAAACAAGAGGTTTTCCCAGCAGGGGAAAAAAAAAAAAAAAAAAAAAAAAAAAAGATTCTGATTTCTGATCATGAATCCCATTCCATGGTGTGGCTCACGGGGAGAGGAGTGTGTCCCTTGCTCAGCACATGTGCAGGGGATGGATTCCCTGGGAGGCTGTCACTGGTGCTCACAGCCAGCCCCCCAGTGAACATTTCTTACCCCAGCCTTCCCAAGCTGATCTATTTTCAGCCCAGCCCACTCAATACCTTGATTGCCACACAGCTCTTTTAGCTGCTCTTAGGTAAACAGGCTGTCACTCCTTGGCATTTTGCCTCACTAAGCCCAAAAATACAAGTGGCACAGAAAATTAGAGAAGCTGCTCTCCCTCGCCAGGAAAAATGATGCTATTTCTGAAATAAACTGGTTTTAATGCACCTCACTGGCCATGCAAGGATAAATATGCATAAATACACTTGAACTGGAGGTTCAGCTGTTAACATCTCAGTATGGAGAGGGAGACAAAGAGAATTATGTGTCTCACAGGAGATGAAGCACAGCACAGGTCACTTTTCACATGTCCTCCCTCAGCCAGCATCCCTGGGGCTGAGCCACAGGCTCGAGCAGATCGAAATCAGAGCTCCATCCACGGCAGATCTTATTTTTGAGGAATGGCAGGAACACTGGCCAGAGCTGGAAATTGTGTTTTCAGTTTCCCCTTAGTAAGTAAACACAAAGAAGTCAACAACAGATGGAGCATCACATGGAGTTACATAGGTCAGCACAGACTGCAGAGAACCCCTGAGTCTGAAAAAGGAATAATTTGGAGGGGGAGCAGCTGGGAGATTTTTTTTGAGAGATTGAGAAAGAAAGCAAAAAATACTGGTGTGAGCAACCTCCTCTGCAAGCAACAGCTGAAAACCTTGGGTTTGTGGAAGGAGACAAAGATGGGCAGGTAACAGGGCAAGCTGACAGCTCCTGGGTAGGACAGGTTGGGTTTTTTTTTTAATTTGGCTGGAGACTAAAGAATGCAAGCAAAAAGGTACTGATCACAAAACGAGCAGGACTAAAGCAGGCAAAAAGCAGAACAAAACTGGATTTTGTGTAGTGAGCAGATTGAAGCAGATCTTTGCCAGACAGAGCACAGATTTCCAGGAGTTTATCGAGTGCTGGGGTGAGATATGGGGGATTCAGGTGAGTGGAGTGCTGCACTAATGGGCTGCAGTGTGGAGGAAGATGAAAGGGAGGAAAGGGAGCAGAGGACACCTATTAATAACAAAAATACCCATTTCTTTTAAGATTTATTGATACCTCAGAGCCTGAGAATCTCCCATGCCTTTGCATCTTTGCACTAACATTACCCAAGAGTGGGCAGTGGCAGGGATTTGTGATGGAGTTCAAGTGGAGAAGAGCTCTTAGTGTTAATTTGTAGAAATGAAAGGAAATTTGGTAAACAGAGATTTCAGCCTGAGAAACCTGTGCTGCAGCAGAAAGATGGCACCAGTGTTTCTAAAAACCCAGCTGGCCATTGCTGAACCTGCACTACCACACATCAAAAATGCAATCAGTCAGTTGGGGGACCTCAGGATGTGGCTGTGGATTAATTCAGCGCTGGAGGGAAAATTGATGGTTGCCCTGAGACCAGTTTGCTGGCCAGTGACATTCAAAGAAAGGACAGCCCCATCTGGTCATGGGGAGAGCAGTGACAGTGCAAGAGGATGAAATGATCACAGTGGACAAAGAGCAGGTCATGAACTCACCCCTCAGGAGGGGCAGAAGGGTTTTGTTGGGGAGGTGCAGGGCTGAGTCAATAGGAGACAGAAGTACAGTTTATTCCTTGCAGGGTGTTAATGAAACAGGTACTGAGAAGTTCCCGTCAAAAACAATGCTGGGAAGTTGGGGACGGTGAGTCACCAAAATAATGTGATAATAAACCTGATAATAAATATTTATCACAGGGAGAGGGCTAACAAACAAAAGCTAAAATTGGGAGTGGACTTCATTACAGCTGAGGATTGCTTCCGAGGGGAGAGGATACAGGATACAGAACTGGCTGACCTCTGGGAGAAAAATGTGATCACAGCAGAGAGCTGGCAAGCAGGTCCAAGGGAATTTGTATTCCAGAGGAGGCAGCTTTGCTACCATCAATGCTGACAGATTATTAGGGCACACTTACAGGGCAGCATCATCCCACAGCTTGTGTGCAGCCAGCAGGCACTGGGGGCAGAGAGGCACCTTCAGGGCACTGTCACTCATCTGGTCCATTTTGGATTCCTGCTGGAAATTGGGACAACAGGTTCCTGGTCCCCACCAGCTGCTCCATCAGGACTTCAGCATGTTTAACAGATGAATGCAGTGCCTGGTGCTTTGGAATCAGTGCTGCTGGCGTGGCAAGTGGAGCTGTGAGCCAGAAGATGGGCTCCCAGAGGGGTAATGGGACCTTTAATACATGTGAGCCTCCAGAGGTTGGGATTTTCCAGCCCCTGCATCCCCATTCCTGCCATGTAAGCCATGCTGCAGGTAACACCAGGCAATTCCCACCTCTCAGCAGCTCTCCGTGCTGAGCAAATATTTACCTTATCATGGCTTTAACATGCCCATCTCAGCTGCAGCTGAATGTCAACACAGAATAAAGCTGTGCCAGCTGGGGAAGACCCTGGGCTGTTCAGAACATCGGGGGGCAAAGTGAAGCAACACAGAAAACCCCTCTGTTCCCAGAGGTGGCATTTGACAGGGGCACTGTGCCCTGTTGGGGATGTTTGTGAAGCCCCTGGGCAATCAGTGCTGGGCTGCTGGTGATGGTGATGGCTCAGACCCCCTCTCTCCCCCTGCTCGCTGCTTTCTGACACGCTTTGCTCTCCCCGGGCTCCGCAGCCAAGTTCCTGCTCCGCTGACCGAGGGTTCCCCTCCGGCAGGGGCTGCGGCAGCCGCGGTTCCCCGGGCCAGGGTGACATTTGCGGTGACCCAGAGGTCACTCACAGGAAGAAAACAAAAGCAGCGGCAGCCACGGAGCTGCCCCGCGGAGGGGAGAGCACAGGCAGGGCATTGAGGACCTGCATTTTGCCTCACACCACATTCCTTCTCCTTTCCATGAAACATTAAAAAAAAATAATTGGGAAAACCTCTTCTCTCTTCTCTCTTCTCTCTTTCTCTTCTTTCCTTTCCTTTCCTTTCCTTTCCTTTCCTTTCCTTTCCTTTCCTTTCCTTTCCTTTCCTTTCCTTTCCTTTCCTTTCCTTTCCTTTCCTTTCCTTTCCTTTCCTTTCCTTTCCTTTCCTTTCCTTTCCTTTCCTTTCCTTTCCTTTCCTTTCCTTTCCTTTCCTTTCCTTTCCTTTCCTTTCCTTTCCTTTCCTTTCCTTTCCCCCTTTCTCCCTTTTCCCCCCTCATCCCCCTTTCCCACATTTTCCCCCTTTTCCCCCCCTTTTCCCTCCTTTTCTCCCCTTTTCCCTCCTTTTCCCCCCCTTTTTCCCCCTTTGCCCCCTTTTTCTCCCTTTTCCCCTTCCCTTTCTGTGCTGCACATGTACAGAACAGAGTTGGGAATGGGTCTGGAGCACAAATCTGATGAGGAGCAGCTGAGGGAGCTGTGGGGGCTCAATCTAGAGAAAAGGAAGCTCAGGAGTGACCTTCTGGCTCTTCAAAATTCCCTGACAGGAGGGTGCAGCCAGGTGGAGGTAAGGCTCTTCCCCTAAATAACAAACAACAGGACCAGAGGAAATGGTCTCAGTTTGTGCCAAGACCTGGCACAGGCTGCCCAAGGAAGGGGTGAAGTCACCATCCCTTCAGGGTTTAAAAGATATGTAGATGTGGCACTTGGGGACAGGATTAGTGGTGGCCCTGGAAGTTCTGGGTTAATGGTTGGACTTAGTGGCCTTAGAGGTCTTCTCCAACCCAAATGGTTCTGTGATACTCAGGTCTGGAGGAAGACGTTCAGCATGGACTGAATTCATTCAGTTCTTCACTTGCCACATTCTCTTCATCTTCCTTAATGGAATCTGCACAAGGATCCAGGTGAGCTCAACTTGTGCTTACAGGATCAGAGATGAAATGAGGTTGGAAAGGACCTCAGGAGGTCACCAAGCCAAATCTTCTGCCAAGAGCAGGAATCAGGAAAAACCAGGCACTCATTCTTAGGCTTCCCCTCTCAGTTGCAAGAAGCAGTTTAAAAATGGTTAAAAAGTATTTTTGAGTATGCACAACATGTTTACAGCATCCTTTGAGTCAGAATATTGTTTGTTGTTGCAGTCCCTGTCCACATGTCACCTTCCCTTGCTTCCTCTTACTCTTTCTTCCTGTGCCATTCTTTACCTTGGAAAAGGCTCTTCTTTGCACCTGCTCAGCATAAGGAGAGAGGGAAAAAGGCTTTGGTAGATTTTACTATTGGTTTTTTTGGAAAGGTTGGTGGTGGTTGTTTTTTTAAAGCTTTAATGGAAAATTTCAATACTGAAGCTTTCCATCCTGGTAATGGGGCTTTTGCCAGAAAACAAAAGAAAGGGGAGGGAAGCCTGAAGGAGCAGTTAAATTTAGCTTTCCAACTCCATTGCATAAAGAAACCCTGACGGCTTTTACCAAGATTTGCACTTGCAGGAAGACATTTTGTTAGTGGTTTGCAGGGTCTCTTTTTACCTTGGATGCAGGTGAATAAAAGCAAAGTCTTTAATACAACACAGTTTGTGTTTATCTTTTCCATCCTGTGTCCCACAGCCAGAGATGCCCCTTAGCACCAGCCTCTGGATTCAGGTGCAGCCTCCAGTTTGCTGAGCCCAAGGATGAGCACAGGCTGCCAGGATGGAAGCAGACCCACGACAGCAGAGACACAAAGGTTCTGTGAACCCAGAACCTCACTCCTGGTTCTTGGGCCCCCATAATAAACAGCTGGAGAAGCAGCACCCTTGGCTATGTCATTGTGTCATCTGCACACATGGCTTGACCCAAAGCCCTTTGAGGCCAATGGGGAAGAGAGCCTTGCTTCCAGGAGCAACCTGGACAGGGTGCAATCAGGGAGAAAGGGCAAGAAGAGTTGTGCAACCATCTGCCAGACATTTCTCTGGGAGAAAATAAACACCAAGTGCCACTTATTCCATCCCCTCCTTCAGGGAGATGAGCCCCAAAGGAAAAATCTGATTAGTTTTGCATTCTGGGTGGAGTCTGGGCCTGGGGTCAAGGCTGCCAGCCCTGTGCTGGGGACACAGCACGTGAGCAGGTTCAATTAAAATGTTTCACAGCAGAGGCAGCGATGGGGATCACGGGCAGGAGGAGCTGGCTGACCTACTCCAGACAAATTGGTCTTATAAATAAAATGAATGTGTGCAGGACAAACAGGGAGCCTGTCACCAGAGCTGGGGCACTGGGAAGTATTTTATTGGGATATAAAGCCTTAAATGCCATTCTCCATGCATGGATGGGGGCTGTGTGGCCTTTCATCAGCCTGCTCCTGCACATTGATTCATGGCTGAGCAGGAACCTTCAATTCCCTCTGGTGGCTCCAGAGAGCGTGACTGACACCCTGCAGGACACAGGCTGACTGCAGCTGCCTGTGCCCAGGAGCACAGAGAGCAGAGCTCAGGGCCTGGGGATGTCATTGAGAGGAGTCCTGTCCTTGCCAGGCCAGGCTGCAGGAGCCCTGGTACTCCCCATTACAGCATTTTCCCTCACTGATGCCATTAGCATGGGGGCAGAGGGAACAGTCCTTTCCCAGCCATGGTTTTGTTTTTTTTTTTTTTTTTTGGTTTTTTTTTTCCCGCTCCATCTGCATTTCCTACCCTCCTTGGCCAGAATTAGAAAAAAAAAAACCAAAAAAAACCAACCAACCAAAACCAGCCCCAAGCTAAACAACAAACTGAATTCCCATCTTTTCCCATTGAGTTGATTCACCCTGCAAAGGGCTCCACCCCCTCTCACCCTTTCTGACGACGAGGGGACCAGGGATGTTCAACAGGGTCAGCCCCATCCTCCTGAAACCCCAAATCAGAGCAGGTGGGTGTAAAAGAAGCTCTCCAACCCCAGCAGATATTTAATGGCACTTGCACCAATGCTAATTACATCTTAACATTTTCCCTCTGTATTTTGGTGTTTATTTTGGAAAAGCTCCTCCCTGGACTAATTTTCTTCCTCAGCTTTAAAACAATAACACCACCATGCTTGCTTTTCCCTTGGCTGTTTCCCTCATTATTTTAACTCTGCCATTCTGCTCCTGTACAGTCAGCAGAGGAGTTCAATCAGCCTGATGAGTAAAAGTGCATAATTTTATGGCTGCATATCAACTGAGTGTTATTAAACTAATCAATCAGCTTCAGTGCAGCTACCAGTACAGCACGGGAGAGGACAAGGCAGAGGAAATGCTATGCCATTATTTTTCCAAAAGGGAAAAAAAATAATACTACAATCTGGCCAACCAAATTCTTCAGCTTGTCCTTCTCTGCAGGGGGAAATGACTCAGTGAGTTATGGAAGAGGTGACCTGCAGCTAGGTAGTGAGGAGGAGTTTGCTCTGTCCTGCTCACCCGCAGTGCTCAGCCCTAATGCCCAGCAATTGCCATGCTCCAGAGACCAGGAGAGTCATCAGCTGCTCTCCCATCCCACCTTGCAGTGTCCCCTGCAGCTGCCTCTCACCTCCTCCAGCAAAGCATTTAGGCACATGTTCAATTAATCCCTTTGGAGCCAGTAAGGTCATCATCTGTGCCCATTTTTCCAGCCCTGGGGTCAGCAGTCATAAAAGAAGTCAGGGAGCTGATTCCCAGTGCTCTTACCCCAGTAGTCCTCTCTCTAATGACCCCAACGAGACTTAGGGGGTGGCACATGGGAGGAAAATATGCCAGAACCTCCTTTCCCATAAATAATTACACTCCTTCACATACTCACTGCCAGGAATGCAGAACTGACCTCCCCATCCCATTTGGGACATGGCATACAGGCCAAGGAAGGCTGAAAGGCTGCTGAGGACACCAAGGGACAGTCTGTTCTCCATGACCCTGAAGGGCAGGACAAGCACAGGACGTGCTACAAGCAAGGGAAATGTGGGATAAGCAGGGGTGAACAGGGACCAGGACACACTGCCAGGAGGTTTGGGAGGTCTCTTAGAGCAAGCACCAGTTGCTGCTTCTTTTATAGAAACACCTGATAGGGCTGGAGCTGGTGAGGTTCTGCTTGAAGCCACAGGTGGGCAGGATGGCCTTGGGGGTCCCCTTTGGCTCTGAGTGCATGGGAAAGGACAAACCAGCTTTCCTTGACTTCCAAGAGAAGGAGAAGATGTAACAGGGCTTTAAACCTCAGCAGAAATCAGTGGGATCTTAATAAACATGAGAGGAAGGGAAGTTTCAGGGAAGTTTCAGGGAAGGGAAGTTTCAGGGAAGTTTCAGGGAAGGGAAGGGAAGAATGGAGGAAGGAAGGAAGGAAGGAAGGAAGGAAGGAAGGAAGGAAGGAAGGAAGGAAGGAAGGAAGGAAGGAAGGAAGGAAGGAAGGAAGGAAGGAAGGAAGGAAGGAAGGAAGGAAGGAAGGAAGGAAGGAAGGAAGGAAGGAAGGAAGGAAGGAAGGAAGGAAGGAAGGAAGGAAGGAAGGAAGGAAGGAAGGAAGGAAGGAAGGAAGGAAGGAAGGAAGGAAGGAAGGAAGGAAGGAAGGAAGGAAGGACAAAGACAAGCAGATCACTTGCCAGTTTGTGTCTTTCCCATTGTAGCTGGCACACTTTGTGCTTCCCTCTCAGCCATGCTCCCTCCATATCCTACAGATAAAGAGTCAAGTGGTGCAGAACAGAGCAGGCAAAGCTCTCTGCGCTGTATGCTCCAAATGCTTTCTGGACATGCATCCTTAGACCCAGAGAGGAAAGAAAAGCTGCTCTCAGCCAGCCTGAGAATCCTTCTCCACTTAACTGCATTCACTTAATAGAGATTGAATTGCAGTGGCTCCTGCTTGGGCTGTTATTTATCCCTGGTTTTACTGTCACATCCACAGGTGCTCACTGCTCTGTGCTGGCCACTCTGGGGCACACAAATAACAGTGCTGGAGCCTCACACGGTGGGTGACCGGCAGTGACTCGCTGTGGCCCCGACCCAAAGGCTGCAAGCAGCCCTGCAAGCCCCCAGGCCATCCTGCTGGCCAGGGCTGCCAGCTGCCCTCCTCCCTGCTCTGCCAAGCTGCTCCAGAGCGCTCCTCCAAACGGGTTTTCTGGAAAACAAATTACAGGAGGGGTTGGAGCACTCAGCAGACAGCCCAAAGCCTGCCTGCATTTCGGGCTGTGCCACATTGCTCACAGCTGCTGCTGCCATCCCAGTGGGCTGCAAGAGTCAACTGATCAGAGAAACCTCTCAGAAACCTCCATTTGCTTCCTTGTTTTGGTTTTTTTTTTTTGTTGGGGTTTTTTTGAGGTTTTATTTTTGGGTTTTTTGTTTTATCTTGTTTTGGTTTTTTGATTGTTTGGGGTTTTTTTTTTTTTTTTTTTTGGGGTATTTAGGGGGTTTTTTGGGGTTTTTTTTGTGGTTTTGCTTTTTTGGGGGGTTTTTTTGTTAGTGGTTTTTTTTGTTTTTTTGTTTTTTTTTGTTTTTGTTTTTTTGTTTTTTGTTGTTTGTTTTGTGTTTTGTTTTTGGTTTCTTTTTTTTGAGTTTTTTGTTTAGTTTTGGTGGTTTTTCTGCTTTTTTTGTTTTGTTTTTTTTTTTGTTTTTTTGGGGTTTTTTTGGGTTTTTTGTTTGTTTTGGTTTTTGGTTTTTTTTTTTGTTTTGTTTTGTTTTTGTTTGGTTGGGGGGTTGTTTGTTTGTTTTTTTTTCTTTTTTCTCCCTGTGCAAAACCACAGACAAACAAAACTGGGGGGAAGCAAAGGAGACTCCAGTGGGTGTTGTGGCAGCACAGCTGAGATCTCAGGAGTCAGGAAATTCCAGTCCCTGCTGGTCAGAGTACATGGAGGCCAGGGGTGAGCAGGAGGGGAGGGACATTCTGCCTGCTGGGAAATCATCCTGAGCTAGGCTGGGCTTTACTGGTGAGCTGGGCTCCCTCCCCTGCACTGCCACATCCTCCTGGCACAGCCCTGGGCTCGTGGCTGCAGGTTCTGGCAGGAACCAGCCCTCCATCAGGTGTGCCCATCCATCAGGAGCTTCCCTGGAAAACCCAGTGTGCCCCCAAGCCCTTCCTCCATTGGATACTGGTGAATAAAACAAGCAGGGATGAGTTCCAGTGCCAGGGGCTCAGCACAGCTGTGTGAGAGCACAGCAGCTGGACCAGCACCAGGGTGGGGATGGGAATGAGTTTCTGGTCTTTGCCCAGCACAGAGGGACTGTGCCAGCTCACATCTTGGCTTGTGCAAAGCCTCCAGCCATGCATTCTCCCCCAAAATCTTTATTCAGGTGAGCTCATCGGTGCTGCCATGGAAAACAAGCACTGCTGCAAATGAGGAGTCATGAATAATCATGCTGGCTATTTTGAAAAGCTTTTTGTGCTTTCCATAAGAGATCCAAGGAAGATATGCTTTTAAACAGAAGAATAGTCCTTTGAAATGTTTGGTTCAGTCTGCAGTCAGGAGATGATCCTCAGCATCTCTGCCCTGCCATGCACTGCTGCAGGGTCAGGCAGGGAAGGAGGGAGGAAGGGGCAGCAGCAGCTCCTGAGCATCCATCTCCTCTGCCATGGGCTGTCTGCAGGACCTTGGGCTGGACATGCCCTGCCCCAGCTCTCCAGCTGCAGGCTGGGGAGCAGAGCCACAGGCAGTCAGGGGTTTGCAACCATGGAAAGATGATGAAATTCCATCCTAGACAGGCTGAGAGAGATGGAGAAGAGAAGGCTCCTGGGAGACCTTAGAGCACCTTTCAATGGCCAGGAAGGCTACAAGAGAGCTGGAGAGGGACTTTGGAGAAGGGGGAATAACCTGAGGCTGGAGGAAGGCAGATTTAGATCAGATATTAGGAAGAAATTCTTTGCTAAAAGAGAAGTGAGGGTCTGGCACAGGTTGCCAAGAGAAGCTGTGGCTGCCCCATTGCTGGAATTGTTCAAGGCCAGGCTGGAGCAATCTGGGGTAGTGGGAGGTGTCCCTGCTGATGGAATAGGGTTGAAAGTGGATGGTCTTTAAGGTGTCTTCCAACCCAAACCATTCTATGATTCCATAATTGCATCCTCTACAGAGGCAGCTCTCTCAGTGGCTGAAACTGAGGAATGCAAACAGCTTTTGCATAAGAAAACCCTGAAGCCCAGCTTCTGCTTGTGCATTAACATGGCTCCAGTGACAGGTTTCCTGTTATCTGTTTCACTCAAGTTGGGTACACAATACCTATTATTTACAAAGATAATTTAATTCCTTCCCCCCACCCAGTTCCTTCTCTCACTGCCCAGCACACCCCAACCAGGAATTAAGTGTACAAGTGCAAAATCTCCACTTGTTATTTAAGGTAAGCACTTAGTCCATCTCTCCAGCCTGCCCTGCCCAACCCAGGAAAGCCCAAAAAAAAAAAAAAAAAAAAAAAAGAAAAATAAAAATTAAGAAAATGCTTGGCTTGCTGTAGTTAAAAAGGGTTATCAAAACAGTTACTGGGCCATGGGAAACCTCTTTTTTTGCTGAGAATAAGAGATTTTTGGTGAGCCGCCTCCAGTAGCTTTATGCACTTCTTTTCTGAGGAATATTTTCATATTCTCAGTTTCAATGCCTGATGGCTGTTGTGTTGGGCCACATGGTGCACATCTGGTCTAGGCAGAGCAGAGACATGCAGGGCTTGTTCTCAGTGTGATCCTCTTTCATTACACCTCCCCTCAAACCCAAACATCTGCCATCGTGCCCAGTGATTTGAGCCAAACAAGCCACCTTCAGAAAACAAAACCAGAACCAACTGATGCTAGCAAAAAGGAGTAAAAGCATGGGAGGGGAAGTAAAGCTGAGAGAAAGTAGGAGGAAGAAAAATGCAAGGAGCAAATAGCTGGAGAATGATCCAATAACCACCACAGAGCAGCACCCCCTGATTTGTGAATGGCAAGGAAAAAAAAAAAAAAAAAAAAAACCCAAAGGGCAGATTAAATTTGCAGAGAAGATGAAAACAAGATTGGTGGCAAGTAGCCATGGGCACAGCCTGGTTGTGCAGGCAGGTGCTTCTGGCTGAAGTGGGAAGCACAGAAAATTCATTTTGGTGTGGCCACAGGAAAAGGAGAATGTTTTGGAGCAATGAAGAGGTCACACCTTAGGGGATGTGTGTAGGGGGGGATACATCCTGGAAATCAGTGACTCAGAACCAACTGGAATGGTCCTGGTAGACAATTGCTGGTGTTTGAACTCCCAGCAATGCCTTGGCCAAGAAGGTTGGAGTAATCCTTGGCTGAGCAGACGGCAAATATGAAGTGGGAGTGCTGAACTGATATTATCTCTGTAAACAGCATTAGTGAGACCATTTCTGAAAAGTTATGTCTAGTCCTGATGTTCACATGTCCAAAAAAAGATCTTAAGGAAACAGCAAAGATTCCTGCCAGAGTGATTTTAGGCATTGGAAGCCTACTTTAGAGAGAAAAAAACATATCCAAGGGGAAAATGAAGTGACTTTACTGCAGGTTATCAACATCTGCACAGGTATAAACCCTGGAAATGGCATCAAGGAAAGTTGTAATGAGATGGAGTCTGGGAGATTCAGATTAAATCCAAGTGAGAGATCTGAACCAGCTGCAGAGGTCAGGTTTCCCCCACAAAGTCCAGATGACCTCCTAGCATCCAACAAAGGCTGGTGGGTTTTTCATGCCAACTGCTCACTCATCAAGGTGGCCTTTGCCTTGGTAATTTGCTGAGCCCAACTTTGGAGGAGTAGAGTGGCTGGGTTTTGGTGCAAAAGCTTGAGGTTATGCCACTATAGACCCAGAGATGTGGGTGGACCTCCTGTTATTGCTGTAGGTCATGGTTTGGGGGAGATTTGGGTGAATCACAGCACACCAAGTCACTTTGTGTGTTGAACAGAAGGCTGGCACAGTGAGATTTTTCTTAGATTACTCAGCCAAAAAGGTGGCAACAAAGGTAATTGGGCACCAGAGCCCTTCTTTTGCCAACTGCTCAAAACCATGGAGGAAAACTGATGGATCAAAAGTTGTTGACTTTGATGGGGATCTTCCCAAGTGCCTTCAGTGGGTTTTTGGCTGAGGTGCTCTGGGTATCAGCAGGCTGATCTCCACAGCAAATGCAGTGGCCCCTGGATGTCACTGCTGTGCTGCAGAAGAGCAGCAGAGGAGCCTCCTTCAGTGGGATGTAAAGAAATGGAGTTCAGGCTGGAGACAAGGGCTGGAGAGCTGGGAGCGTTGGCTGGGGCCCTTGGGCTGCCTCCAGCACAGATTGCAAATGACTGTGAGTTTTCATCTGACAGATGCTCTGCCGTGGCTCCAGTCCATCCCATCTCCTACTGCACAGTCTATACATCACAGCCCTGCTGGTCAAACCAGCCTTGGCTGCTGCTTTCTCTCCAGTTTCTCCTCTTTGCTTCTTCAAACCCCTCCCTTCTCCAAGGGGAAAAAAACCCCAAACCAACCAAAACCCAACAAAACTCAATCTGCTATCCACCACTAATTTAAATCTGAGCCACATGATCTCAGAGAAAACCAATTTATTGATGTCTCCTTGAGTGTGAGAGGTGCTGCAGCTCTTAGCAGGTTGGTAACAATGAAACCTAATGATGATATTTAAACATATTTCTATCACCAGTCTGCCTGGGGTTTAATTTGATGACATCTAAACACATCATTTTATCAACCCTCTTTGCCTGGGGCTCTGTTTGATGGAAAGCCTTCAGATGAGTTGCTTGTTCCTGGGAAGGCACAGGACTGGATTGTTTGGGGTGGAGGAGAGAGAAGAACCCAAATTCCTCCCAATACCCCCACAATAATTCTCATGAGTGAAATATGTGTAAGTCAGCACAAGAACTTGTGGGAAGTGCAGACTGTTGGGGTGCAATACAATAGTTTGAATTTAATCTGAGAATAAGAAAGGCTGGGTGGGAAGAGTGGGGCAGTTGCATCACTCATTTTCCTGGTGGCTGCACTAAAAACCTTTCATTCAGCCCTGAGATTTCTGCTGAATTCTCATCCACTGCATTAAAGCAAAACAGCCTTGCTTCAAAACTGACTTTGACTTTGCAAACAAGTCTGCAGGAATTCCTACTCAGCTGACCACTCTTTTATTTAAGCAGCTCAGTGCAGGGTTAGGTAGCCCTGGAGCCTGGGATGGCTTTTTATCTTGAAAAGTGACTTTTCCAGGTGAGAAACAGGGATGGAGCAGTGGGAGATGTGGGATTTCTCTCATGTATCCACAATGCAGATGTTTCCAGCAGAGCTGGTCAGCCCAAGCTCCCTTTGTAGTCAGCAGAAACAGACACTTTCAGGGCATGATTCATCTGCCCTATTTTCAACATCTGTGATAAATTACAACCAGGACTACAGAGTCTGCACAACTGAGCGTCTCAACCAACTGTCCCCAAATATATTGTGCTTGGAGATGTCCCCCTTGTCCACCAGCTTCCCATGTGGCTCCTCCCCAGACCCACTGTGGGGGCATCTCTGGTCCCCTGAGAGGGATGAGGTGCCTGCAAGCCTGCAGAGCTTCTCATTTTTGCTTTATTAATGCTGTGACACCTAAAACCACTTGAGATTTGTCACCTAATACCAGTTGTGAATTCCCCAAGGTGGTAAAGATTCAGCTCAGGATTGACAGAGGAGGATATTCAGCTTTTTGGGACCCTGTTTAGGTCAAGGGGAGGCTTTTGCAAGTGCCTTGGCACTTTATTCTGTGTTGAGACTCCAAGAAAATTTAGGAATATGTGGCACACTTTCAGGTTCTCTTGGCAGAAAGAGAGAAAGATGCATTCCTTTTTTTGGGAGAATCCATATGTGGTTATTTGGCTCTAAATGGGCCATGGAACTAAACTCATCCACAGAAAGTTCTGTGGGAATTAATAATTAATTAATAATTACAGCTCCATCTCAGCCTGGTCTGTGGGTTTTGCTCAGTGGGTACCACTGTTTTTTTGGGCTCAAGTACCTATTCCTAAAGAATCTGAAGTGTGCCTTGGCCCATCTGGGGTGGGTTTTCAGTCCATAGTCTCTGGTGTGCTTGAAGATGTCCTTGCTTATGGCAGAGGGACGTCCTTTAAGGGTCCCTCCCAACCCAAAACATTCTATGGTTCTATGACACTCCTGCCCTCATTCTTTGGCTTTTCAGCCACATGGGATCCCAAACAAAAAAGAGAAACCACACATACCCACACTAGCTGTTTCTGAGGACTGTCTGCCCCTTAACACTCCCAGACCTTCCCCACTGGCTGGAACAGCTGTGTGTGCTCTGACCTCCTCCAGGGCACCTTCACCTCCTCCTTTTTCCAGCCCTCTCCTGGAGAACCTTCCACAACCCAGGACTTGTGTTCCAGCTGAGTTCATGGATCCTTCCAGCACCCCTCCTTGCACAGCCCAGGTATTTCTGCAAACCCCACACCCTGAGGTGTTTGTCCATCCCTCTGCTGATTCCCCTTTTCCCACCTGGGGATGCACACTGGAGCAGAGGCAGGACAGGAGCTTTCTACAGGGCCAGCAATCCCTCTGAGGCAGAGCTGTAATTACACTGCAGTTAGATTGCAGTTGCTATGCAAACAGCCGCTCGTTTTGCTTTTCAATATGTAATTATCACTAAATCATCAGGGTGGAGGTTTAGCTACCTCCTGGCTCACTTTCCTCACCCCTTGGCTCTCCCACAGCATCAGCTGTCAGGACTGGCCACCTGGAGGAGGCTTGGCAGGGTGCAGCAGTGCCCCAGCTCTGTGGGTACCCAGGAGATAATCCCAGGAGATAATCCCACTCAGATCCCCATGGCTGCACTAACAGAGCTGCCACCGCTCAAAATTCAAATTGCTCTCGTTCAAACCCAGCCTGTTTTTTACCATTCCTCAAAATTCTAATTGCTCTTGTTCAAACCCAGCCTGTTTTTCAGCATTCCTCAAAATTCTAATTGCTCTTGTTCAAACCCAGCCTGTTTTTTAGCATTCCTCAAAATTCTAATTGCTCTTGTTCAAACCCAGCCTGTCTTCTCCCCTTACAAAGGCAGGTGCATGTTGTAGCCCTCAGCCCTGCTGTGGAAAAACAGAGACAGAAACTCACCTGGAGAAGATGCTGAGCAGGGGGCTGTGACCCACAGAAGCCCATGGAAGGTGGGATTCCCCCAGGGCTGCATTAGCTGTAGGAAAATGCTTCCCCAGAGGAGACAGGACCATCCATCACCTGCTCTCCTTCAGGTGTGGGCCCACAAACCCCCACTGTGCACTTCAATAGTGTGAAAAACATGGTTTACACAGTTTAGAATTAAAAGGTTTAATAAAAAAGACAATAACAGACAAACATAAAGCAAAGGGTTAAAACGGCCGGGTGCTTGGCATGCTGCCAGGAGCACACCACTGCTTCGGGAACACTTTTTAAAATACGTTTTACAATTTATTTATTTGTTACATATTTACAGACTTTTATGCATAGTTAACTGTTTTTGGGAACTGTTTAGCATTGCTACTTCTTGGGTTTGCTTTTTTAGAGCATGTGTGTTTTTTGGCTTGTGGTGGGTTTTTTTGGTTTTTTTGTTTTGTTTTGTTTTTTTAATTTGGGTGGTGGTTTAGGCTTTTTGCAGTTGGTTGAGTGTTGATATTTGTGTTTGCTGCGGGGTCTTTATTACATGTTTACGGGCTGTTATTTTGACTAAACAGGTGGTTTTAAGCATATTATTCTTAAAAAAACTTATGTCTAACTTTTACTAATAACAAAGACTATATCCATATAGAAATGCTATTTTAAAATTATGCATATAGCATTTATCCCAATACTTGCAAAGAGCCAACATGTCATGCATTTATAACAATAGCAAGACAGAGGAGAAAAATTAACTTTGTGGTGAGCTAGGTGGTGGAAAATAACAAAGATCTCCTTGACCAAGGCCTCTTAGCCTGAAGTCTCAGTCCAGGCAATCTTCATAACCCACTCCCAAGGACCTTGGAGCATCCCCAGCAGGATTCCTCAGTTCCAGAGCACTCAGTAGCCACCACTTTGTGCAATTATTTCTGTGGCACACACACACACATGTTGAGCTGGCATCACACCCCCAGCTCAGAGCTGAGCCAGCTCCAGAGCCATTAACAACCTCTGGAATTGTGCAGCTTCCCTGCTGGCTGCCTTTTACGATCCCTTTAAATTGTCAGCTAACAAGATGGTGGGGACGTCGGGCTTAATGATCATTAGCAAGACCCAATTAGCAGGGAAGCATAATGAATCCTCCAATGCAGGCTTGCTAATTTAAATACAGATAATTCGTGGCACCAGTTGAGTGCTAAAACAAAGATTTCAGAGGTCTTTCTGCTGTCAGTGGTGTGGGCACAAGCCTGATCGATCTCCCTGAATGACAATGGATGGGAGGCTTTGGTGTGTTTGTGAGAAATTTAACACAATTTGTCTGCAGCAGCAAATGCTTCGATAAAGCTCCAGCTAAGAAACAGTCAAACTTCCACAGCCATTTATCAGATTATTTCACAAGAGGAAGGAGTGAAAAGCAGAGAGAGAGAAAAAAGGATCCGAGCGCAGCTGCAAAATTTATTATCTTATTGTACCCTGAAACTGTATTTCTTCTTTCTATTGTGCATGTGACTGGGTCATTTTACCAGCTAATTCCTGCATCTCAGAAGCAGTCAGCATCACAAGGCAATGGGCCCTGGAGTCCAGGCTGTCAGCTGAACTCTGGAAGTTAATGGGCCAGGCAGCCTGCGTTGGCGGGAGGCATTCCAGGAGAAAACATCTTGATAAAGGAAAAAACATCCAAAGAGTGACAAATGGCCCTATGAGGCCAGAGAGGGAGCAAAACCAAGACAGTGGAAAGAAAATAGCGCTGGGAGGAAAATAGAGGCTCATGAAAATATTTACATTTGTGTATACATGTATGTGTCTGGCAGAGAGCACTCAATAAAAACAGGCAGCACAGGCACGAGGGATGCAGAAGCAGCTGTGGGTTCAGGCAGATTTGCCACAGAGTGGGGTTGGGGTAGTTTGAAACTTGCAGGAGGAAAAAAGGAGAGGAGAAGAAGTTGATTTGCTGAAATAATGATGAGCAGGACAATGTGATGGAGAAAGGATGAGAAGGTTTCACAGCTGTTCAGGCAATTGAAAAGGATGATCAGATCTTGCAAAGGATGGAGGGTTTAGCTCCCTCTTTTCATCTCCTCACATCTCTCTCATGGCCTGAGTGGTGAGAGGGGCTTTGCCCCCACAGTCCCAGCTCTCCAAGCTGGCAGGACAGCAGCTGTGTCAGCCACTCCTGCTGCAGATCCACAGGTGTGTCTGGCTAAGCTGGAGCTCCTTTGCCTCTGTGCTTGTGCTGGCTTGAAAGCAAAACCAGTGAGAGACTCAAAGTCAGAAAGAAAATTTAATAGGAAAAAAAAAAAAAAGCAAAATAAAATACATGAATTTTACAAAAGAAAAACCACTGACAGAGTCAGAATACAACCTGACACGCTTGATGGTGGTGATAGCAGTCCAGATGAAGTGGTCTTGTTGAAGCAGTGATCCCATAGAAAAGTGTGGTAGCTCTTTTCCTCTGGAATTCAGTGGGAAAGGGCTGCTTTGCTGTTCCAAACCTCAGTTTTTATCTAGGTAGGAAAGGCTTGGCTCCTCCCCCTGGGTGGAGCATCTCCCAGTGGGATGATGTAATTTTATCAGTCATGCACTGGGACTCAATGGGCCATTAACAGGAGATATCTCCTGGAGGGAGGATGGGCTGTGGGAAAGATAAAGAACGTTGCCCCTGGTTTTTAACAGATGGTGATGTAATACATACTTTTGGGCACATCTTTGCATTGTAACCTGGGCAGTGCTCTGCCCCATCTGCTTTCCAGCACTGCCCTGGGTGCCTGGTGCTCTCTCCCCCTCCAGCTGCCCTCCTTGCTGAGGCTGTAAAGGTAGTGAGGACTCTCCAAATTCCCCCTGGAGAGCACAGGAGGGTGAGGGTGCAGCTCTTGATGTGTGAGATGGCAGCATTTGGGGTGAAATGCCCACACTCTGTGAGAGACCATCTCCATTTGGCTCACAGAACCCCAAAGCCAGTGCTGAGCTCTTCCCTTCTCACAGCTGACCCTCGAGGAAAACCAGGGGTGTCCTTCACTGCTCACACACAGTGAGTTATTAACCCAGGAGGCAGGATCCAGAGATTCCTTACACCAGGTGAGTGCTTCCTTGTTCATTCTCAGTCCTGAGAGAGAATGGGCACAGCAAGACACAGGACAGAGGACTGTCCCTTCAGCTGCAGGCTGAACAGATTCACCCTGGCATGGAAGAATAATTCAGTCCCTAACATAAGCAGCCAGTGGTATTGAAAAGCTCCAATAATTCAGGACAGGGAGGTGACAAGCCTGGCCTAGGACTTGCAGAAGATAAGTGCCATTCTGACCTGGTTGGAACATCTTGGGCCACCTCAAATGGCACCAAAAAGCCAGGGGTGGGTTGTGACCCTCTCTCAGTACAAGCATTTATATCACAGACATGCAGATAGGTGGCTGGTGAACCACCTCACATCTCCTGACCTTCAGAACACTCCACAGGGAGGTTAAAAATTAACTTCCCTCAGCAGCTTTGCTGGCCTCGAGCAGACAAAATTCAAGGGCTGCTCCTCAGGGCCAGTCTTCAGTCAGAGATATTAAATTAGTAATTGTGACTTCTTAGTTTCATCTGTGCTTGCAGGTCTAAAAGTCACGTTTAGAGCCTTTCAGGTGAAAATGGAAACCTGTGTTTCTCACACCCTCATAGACTCATGACTAGAGTTTTGTAAAATAAGGGACAAAAATGAGAACTTTATAGAAGTCAAAGGTGAAATTCCCAGGGACCTTTTGTGGACTTCCCAGCATGGCAGCCTGAGACTCCAGACAAAATCATGGGAAATGGAATTGTCACTTTGAAGCACCTTACCCAGCTGAACTCAAAAATCTCTCCCTCCACAAATCTTGGAGATCAAGAAATTTCCTCATGTTCCCCGTCCAGAGAAGGTCACCCTTGCATGGTTTTCACTGATTTTCTCAGAATCCCAGTATCACTGAGGTTGGAAAAGTCCTCTGAGATCATCAAGCCCAACTGTGCTGGCACTTTGTTGGTGCTGTTGGCAGATCAAGGGTTCTGTGGGCTGGATTTATTTTGTGCAGTAGCTCAAGCCTGTAAAAAGTTTCAGACTTTTGGAGGGTTGGCTGAGCTGTTCCCAGAAGCCAAGGTCTCTCATTTTCTCTAGAGACATGTGTGTTCTTGCCCATTTGGAAAGCTTTTATTTGGTCAGAGAAGCAGTAAATAAAGTTTTACTGACAACACCAGTCCTGTGGGCAGTGATGGATTGTCACCACAGGAGTGTAACTTCTCAGTGAAATAAGCTCCTATTTAGTGAAGAAATGCTCCTCAGAGTGACCATCCACAGCTGATCCCGAGCCAGGGGTTATCTCTTTGAAAAAGCTGGTTAAATGACAGAGCTGAACAGAATATTAATTGTCAATATCCTTATTGCAGCTAATTTTAAAAACAATTTAAAAATCTTATTAAAATTAAACTCTCTCCTTTTGAGTAGTCGTTCAAGAGTCTTGTTGGTCTGGAAGCAGAAAGCTGACACTGAAATTTCTTATCCTGGAATGTGATTTATTGATAAAGGTGCTCAAATATGGAAACTGGAGCTTTGATCTTTTCATGAGAAATAGTTTTCCCATCTGTAATACAGGGGCTTTTCTATCAGCTACTTTATAACTATGTAATAGCTGCAAAATATGAAATGAGTCTGAATAACTATTAAGGAGGTGGGATTTTCCTCTAATCAATTAACTTTTGAAAGCTCTCATCTTCCAGCAGCTCTCTCAGCACCGGTCCACAAATGGGATTGCTCATGCAAGAGAAAAAAGAACATACAAGTTTTTTTTTCCACAAGCCTTGATGCCATGATGGATGTTCCTTTTCAATTAATTTTTCAAAACCCCACCATTTCTGTGTATGTGGCTGGCATCACCGAGACTAAGGACATTCCATTATTTTTCCCCTCTCCTGAGCTATGTTAATAATATCAAGACAAATCTGCTCTTATGGAAAATTGCCTGGTGCAAATGAAAGCAAAGCCTTTGATCCATGAACCTCCTGCCCCACAAGAAGAAATCCCCAAGCTTGCTTAGTCTACTGGAATGGGAGCTGGGATGGGATGCAGCTGCTGTCTGCACATTTATCTCAGGGGTAAACATGAAAGATGAGGCAGAGCAAAATTGAGGGCAAAGAGCTGAAAGTGAGTCCATGAGGCTGAGTGGTTACAGGAAGGTTTCTGACTCCCAGATCAGTCCTGGGGCAGCCTCTGGGGAAAGGAGAAGGGGCAAAAAAACCCTCTGCTGATTGAACACAGAGGCTCTGAGCAGGGAGCAGGAGGGAGGAGGAATTCTTGGAAGCACTTGATCTTGCCAGTTCCTGCCTTCTCCTCTGCCATCCTTGATGTTCTGAGCAGCGACCTTGGCCACTGGATAATGGGAGAGGGAGGA
>JAREIS010000449.1:0-102500 GCA_030060385.1 Muscicapa striata striata | reverse complement strand
TTAATAATTAATTAAAAATAATATAAATTAATACAAAATATTAAATATTAACAGAAATAATTAAGAAGTTATTTGGGTTAAAACTAGTGTGCTTAGACTCACCACAGCATCCCCTCATCACTCTGTCTTGATGTGTGAAGCCATAAAAAAAAAAAAAAAAAAAAAAAAAAAAAAAGGTGAGATTGACAAATGTATGAGGAGACAGATGTCGAAGGTGCACAGCTGGAGCCACTGCAACATCCCCTAACCCGTATGCATCCCATGGGGAGTGGGTGTGATTCCTTTCACAAGGTTGTGGTGAATAAAGGAGCTCACTCCAGGCACTTTTTGCCTCACACCTGGGTTAGGCAGAGGATCCAAAGCAGCCAGCAGCCAGCAGAGTGGTGAGATCAAACCCTGCAGCTCCTGTGAGAATCCTCTCCCCAGATTTGGAGTTTTGATTTTGCTGCTCACCCACCATGGTGCAGTGGAGATGCCACCAGGGACCTGCAGTGTCCCTGTCAGCTCAGTGCAGGGCTGCAGAACATCTCAGCATCCTGGAGTTTTGGGGGGAGATCAGGAGAGACCCCAGGGTATCACAGCAACAAGAGATCTCTGTTTGTGTGTGGGCCTGAATTGAACCCACTGTAGCTAACAAAGGGAAGGTACCCAGGCATTTTATCCCAGGCATTTTCTCAGTCACAGCATGGCTTGGGTTGGAAGGGACCTTAAAGCTCATTCTGTTCCAGCCCTGTGACATGAGCAGGGACACCTCCCACTGTCCCAGGCTGCTCCAAGCCCCATCCAGCCTGGCCTTGGACACTTCCAGGGATCCAGGGCAGCCACAGCATCTCTGGGAACCTGTGCCAGGACATCACCAGGTCACTCCCTTCACATTGGGTGGGAACTTGGTTGGGTTAGGACAGATTGAAATCATCCAGCTCCTGCTGAAAAGTGAGATCTGACTCCATGACCATCTTTGTGATTTCCCTGCTGCCAGCATAAATCTGGGCTCACACCCCCTAAACCCTTGAGTGTTTGTGTTCTCTCCTGGGTCCTCACCTTCCTGAGCTGCTCAGCGTTGGTTCCTGCCCTCACTGATTTCTGCAGCTATTTCTGCTCAGTGTTTTTCCGTGAAAGGGAATGACCTGCTTGCCACCCTGTGCTGACAGATTTAACTCTGCAGCCTGCACAGACCTCAGCTCCCACATCCAATAAAATCCCTCAATATCCTTTCCCCTGCAGCTCGTGCTGCACATTTTGATCACGGAGTGAGTGCCAAACATTTTCAGCTTACTCATGGGAGAGAAATTCCTGAAGGGCTGTTAAATGCAGGGACAGCACTTTGGAAATCCAAGAGTCAAAGTGAGCCCAGGCCCAGTGCTCAAGGCAATAGCACTGGATATTTTCCCTTTTCTCACACTCTCCACCAAGCTCTTGATCCTCTGCTCAGTTCCTTGACTCTTGAACCCTTGGTGGACACAGGACCAGAGCTAGATGGGCCATGAACCAACATGGGGATGTTCTTCACTCCCCACTGACCCCAGGTGTCCTTTTGTGAAGCACCTCAGCTTGCAGCAGCACATCCAGTTCCTTTGAAGTCAATGTGACTTCAGGGTGTAAAATCAGCCTGAAGGCACCACTGATCTCCTCTTTCATGTATCTGTGCTCCCTGGGCTGCACAGACCACAGGGTGGTGGAGACTGGGAAATGCACCAAGACAGAAAGTGCCATTGTGTATGGGCTGGTGTCAATTAACTTGAGGAGCGTTCTGAATAAATTAAATTATGCCACAATCTGAAACGAAACTGATTCTTAATTAAAAGATAAGATATTTCTTAATCCTCAGATGATTTAAACAAAAAAAAAAAAAAAAAAAAGTGTGGGAATCACAGGCACTCTTGCCAGTGGCTGAGCAGTCTCAGTGCTAAGGCTCTGGGCCATTCAGAGTAACCTCAGAGCTGCCACTGCTCCAGCCCTGCTCTGAGCAGGCTTTGGGAAAGGTGACCCCAGACATCTCCTTCAACCCAGATCAAGGGCATGTGGGGATAGGACAAAGATTAAAGACTTTACACTGAAAGAGGGGAGATTTAGGTTGGATATTAGGAACAAATTCTTCCCAGTGAGGGTGGGGAGCCCTGGCACAGGGTGCCCAGGGAAGCTGTGGCTGCCCCTGGATCCCTGGAAGTGTCCAAGGCCAGGCTGGATACTGGGGCTTGGAGCAGCCTGGGACAGTGGAAGGTGTCCCTGCCCATGGCAGGGGAGTGGAATGAGATGATCTTTAAGGTCCCTTCTGACCCAAACCAGTCTGTGATTCTGTGACTCTCCTTTACTCCTTGCATTGTGAACTCAGCTGGTGGATGCTGAAGAATCAGGATGTGGTTTGGAGACTTTGGTGATGAACAGGTGCAGCAATCATGTGTGATGTGCCATGGTGTAATGTGCCATGGTGTAATGTGTCAATAAAAACACTGAATATTTCCTTTCTTATTTCTAAGGTTCATTCTGGAGAACAGTGGCTGGGTTCCTCTAATACCCAGAGGTGTGCTGAGAAGTCCTTATTCCCAGCACCAGGAGTTTCCTGTTTCCCAGTGAGCATGAGGACTTGGAAATCTTCCTTTTATCAGCCCCCAATAAATTCTAGGAAATATGGAGAAAACCCTTATTCCAGTCACTACAGACAAAAAAAAATGTTGCTGCAATGTCTAGTTGCTTACCAGGGGATGTGCTACAGCTCTTAGGTATAACTTATGACTAAGTAGCACACTGCAAGGAATCATAAATCACCACAAAAAGCCAAGAAGGAAAGTCTTATACAAGCATAATCTAGCCCGTGGGAGGCAGTGGGTTTTGAGGCTGGGAGGAAAGAAATCTCAAGCCTGATGGTTTCTTACAATGATTTAGTCCCACTTTCACCTGAGCAACTCCCCCTTTATTTCAGTTGTGTGAGTGAAGAATAAGTCTGAATAGTCTTTTTGCCTTGACAGTCCCAATGCAGGCTGTCTTTTTGTTGCCTCAAACTCAGATTTTTTTCCCCCATTATTAAAATTATTCTTTTCAGGCATGGCCTTTCCTAAGATGATCTGCTGCAGCACAATAAAGCACATATTTTAAAACATTCCCATAAAGCTGAAAGCACCACACCACAGCCCATGGCTGCATCTGACCCTTTGTTTCTGGAGGAAGCCTTCAAAACCCTGGACACCAACAGAGCTGTTCCTGACTTTTGCTGGTGCAAACAAGAGAAGTTGCCTTCCCACTCCATGGCTCATCACCTTGAGCAGCAGATTTTGTTCCCTCAAAAGGAGAATTTAGGGTTTTTTGCAGGATGTTGATTGAGCTGGTGCCTCAGCTAAGGTCCTAAAACTGCCTCCATAAAAACACTGGGACAAGCTGCCCTCTCATGTTTCACAAATCCCTCCTTGCCTCTGCTCCTGCAGCAAGCTCCATTGCATTTCATGGGGCTGAGTTCTCATCTCTGAAAACGTGGGGACAGCAATTTTAAGGCAACTTCCCCTGTAAACAGCAAACTCTTGTGTTTTTCATAATGGCTGTCCTGTTATATCTTAAAGCCATAATTATTTCTCGAATTCTTTTCCTCTCAGATCCATAATCTGTTGCAATAAACAAAATTCAGTGATTAAAGGCGCTGTACTCTCTCTTTCACTAAGGATTTTTTTCAGCATTTTAATTTAAAGGCCTATCCTTCCCCAGCTGTAAGGATTTTATGGATGTACTCAAAGAGAGAATCAAGATAGATATGCAAAGTTAAAGCTTTATCAGCTCACATAGAAGGTTTTATTTTCACGCTTCTACTCTGGAAATTGAAAGTCATACCATCTTCTCACAGATACAGTTTAAAAACTCCTTTTCCTTTCCATGTCAGAAATTCCAAAAGGAAATTCACAAAGCTAGCCCAAAAAGTCATAAGGAACCTATCTTATATACAGCTCTCCTCCCAAGAATGCTGTAGGTTTGGGGTAATTACTTGTTCTTGCAGTTTTGTGGGTTAAAATAAACTATTGCTGTAGTTTGTTTTTCATACAGCCCAATGTTAAGGTCTTTGTATTTCTGATTTTAAGTGGAGCTGGACCTTAGGAAAGGCTGAAGGATTAAGAGTTTAACATAATTTAATCTCTTCAAATCTTTAAGCAGGAGACTGTGTGGTTTGCAGATGTTTTTGGTTTTAGGGTTTTTGGTTTTTTTTCTGATTTGTGGTATAAGCCTGGGGCTGGAAGATGGAGCTGGGGGCCCAAATCCTGATCTTGCACTGCCAGTTATTTCCTGGGTGGTCTGTAAGAAAACATTCTTGAATTTCTTGTCTTGAGGACTGGGTAGGGGTGCTCCCCTCCCCTCATGAACATTCCCACCCCGTGGGGCACTGAGCAGAGCTGGTATTGGGGTGGGAGCAGCCTGTGGGGGCTGGAGACTTGGAATCAGGGGGACTTAGAGTCAGAATCATAGAGTTGTGGAATCATAGAACTGTGGAATCATGGAATCATAGAGTCATGGAACCATAGAGTAATAGAATCATGGAGAATCATGGAGTAATTTAATCATGGAGTAATGGAATAATGGAATCATAGAGTCATGGAACCATAGAGTCATAGAATCATGGAATCACAGTCATGGAAAGGTAGAATTATAGAATCATGGGATCATGGAATCATAGAATCATGGAACAACAGAGTCATGGAGTCATAGAGTCATGGAATCACAGAGTCATGGAAACACAGAATAATGGAATCATGGAATCATAGAGTCATGGAATAACAGAGTCATGGAATCGTAGAGCCAAGGAATCATAGAATCATGAAATCATAGAATCCTGCCATCATGGAATCATAGAATCATGGAATCAGAGTAATGGAATCACAGAATTGTGGAATCACAGAGTCATGGAATCATAGATTCCTAGAACCATAGAATCCGAGAGTCACTGAGTTGTAGAATAGTTTGGGTTGCAAGGGACCTCCAAAGGCCATCTAGTCCAGCCCCCTGCAATGAGCAGGGACATTTCCAATGGGATCAGGTTGCTCACAGTCCCATCCAAGCAGATATTTACAGGAATGGGGCACCCACCACCTCTCTGAGGAACCTGTGCCTGTCCCTCAGGACCCTTAGGATAAAAATCTTCAGCACTTGGAAGTCACTACTCCTTGTCCCATGGAATCTTGTACGGTGGTGAGGGTGGCACAGGGTGCCCAGAGAAGCTGTGACTGTCCCTGGATCCCTGGCAGTGTCCAAGGCCAGGCTGGACAGGGCTTGGAGAAACCTGGGACAGTGGAAGGTGTCCCTGCTCATGGCAGGGGTGGGGCTGGATGAGCTTTAAGGTCCCTTCTACCCAAACTATTCAGTGCTTTTGTGGTTTTCTGACTCAGATAAATGGTGTGGGTTCACTGGGAGGGTAAAGCTGGCACCTCCATTTGGGAAGGAGTTTATTACTAACTAAAAATGGGTTGGAGGATGCAGATGCAGAACTCTCCAGAGAGGTGGCAGAGGATTTGCTGATCATGCCTGGCTATTTTCTGCCCTTTTATATTTTAACCTCTGTATCCATGACCAACATCATGGCTCCTCTCCCTACACCCAACCCAGTGGATACTCACCATCCCCTGTGCTGGGGATGTTCCCTGTCTGTGCTGGCCCCTGAGTCATGCCCAGGGTCAGCCCAGGAGATTCCAGAGATGCAGACCAGACCCACACCATGGCCACAACTAACACTGCACCTGGCTGAATGACCATTTCCCTCTACAGGCACACATTTCCTTATTTCCTGCTTCATTATGAGCATGCCCTGCTTAGTGGAGGATGACTGATCTTAGAAGAGGTATTTAGGAGGCCACTCATGTGATGGGATTTTCCTCCTGCCTGGATGAGTCACCAAAAACCCCAAGGTAGGGACACACAGAGCTTTGTGTCCCCTAGAGCCTCCCATCCTGCTGCCTGGAGAAGCCTCAGCCTCAAGCAATTCCAGAAAACCCCAGTGTTTTTGGCTTTCCCAGGAAAACTCCAATGGGCTGTGGGAAAGCTGAGTGAGGGTGTGGTCCCTGCTGCAGGGAGAGCAAGCCAGAACAGAGAGGTAGGGCTAAATTTGTCCTTAAATGGAAAAGCAGGGCTAGATTCCTCATCCCTGGACATCAGGACATCTCATGAGGAGGCAGAGGGGACAGTAGCACAACCACCCTGTGCATGGTGTGGCTGACTCAGGGGGAATGAGCTGCAAAACCCTTCCTCCCCATCCCATGGCAGCTGTGTTCTCTCTCCTCTTCCCACAGCCACAGCCTGGGACTGGGCTTGTTTATGCACCCTCAGAATGAACATTTTCACTTATATGCAGATGTACAAACCCCACCAAGCTGTTAAAGTGCTGATGGTTTATTATTGATAGAATCATTGAATGGTTTGGGTTGGAAGGGGCTTTAAGAGTTTCACCTCTGCCATGGGCAGGGACACCTCCCACTGTCCCAGGCTGCTCCAAGCCCTGTCCAGCCTGGCCTTGGACACTTCCAGGGATCCAGGGGCAGCCACAGCTGCTCTGGGCACCCTGTGCCAGGGCCTCCCCACTGTCATTCAGTTTGTCACTAGGCAGTGCCTGCCCTTTGCTAGATGTGGTACTACCAAAACTATGTTCATGCTCCCATTGCTTTTGCAGAGGTGCAAACCCCCTCTCTGAGCACACCAAACTCAGGTGCACCCCAAGGTTGTTGTAGGCATCCCTTGCTCTGGAGGATGGTCCCTGGCAGTGACAACACCATGCCTGGGAAATGCTGGGGTGATGGCTGCAGGAGCCAGGGAACAGGGGAAGTCTGGAGAGCCTTGCAAGCCACCTTCCCTTCCCTTCCCTTCCCTTCCCTTCCCTTCCCTTCCCTTCCCTTCCCTTCCCTTCCCTTCCTTCCCTTCCCTTCCCTTCCCTTCCTTCCCTTCCTTCCTTCCCTTCCTTCCCTTCCCTTCCTTCCTTCCCTTCCCTTCCCCTTCCTTCCTTCCTTCCCTTCTTCCCTTCCTTCCCTTCCTGAAACTTCCCTGAAACTTCCTGAAACTTCCTGAAACTTCCCTGAAACTTCCTGAAACTTCCTGAAACTTCCCTTCTTCCTGAAACTTCCCTTCCTGAAACTTCCCTTCCTGAAACTTCCCTCTTCCTTCCCTGAAACTTCCTGAAACTTCCTGAAACTTCCCTTCCCTTCCCTGAAACTTCCTTCCTGAAACTTCCTTCCCTGAAACTTCCTGAAACTTCCCTTCCCTGAAACTTCCCTTCCTTCCCTGAAACTTCCTTCCCTTCCTGAAACTTCCCTTCCCTGAAACTTCCCTTCCCCTGAAACTTCCCTTCCTGAAACTTCCTGAAACTTCCCTGAAACTTCCCTTCCTGAAACTTCCCTGAAACTTCCCTGAAAGTTCCCTTCCTGAAACTTCCCTGAAACTTCCCTGAAACTTCCCTTCCCTGAAACTTCCCTGAAACTTGCCTCCCCAACCATTTATATCCCTCCAGCCCTTCCTCCTCTGACATAATTAAGAGCACAGGAAAAAATAAGCTAATTCTGGTGGGGCTGCTGCACCTCTCTTATCACCAGTTTTGCCTTCCCTCCTTCCTATGTTTATGCATTTAAAGCAGGTTTTTCTGCTGTAAGATAAAACACCTTGTTCTTCGAGATCAGTTTTGGTCACAGCAGTGCTTGGCCTATACTTTTAGTCCTTCTCACAGAAACTCCTCAAAAACAGCCAAAATGCTCAGCTCCCTGTGGATTCAGGGTGATTCCCCTTCCCAGGCAGTCCCCAGGAGGATGCTGCTGTAAGGGGCTGTCACTCTGTAATGGGTCACCTTGGGTCACTGGCCAGCCCTCCCTGCAATCCCTGCCCAGCTGGCATCAAATGACAGCCTGTGCCATTTTTAAATGCTGCTATGGCAGTCACTGTGGCAACCTTAAAACAGACCCTTGTGCCAAGCCCTGGGGCTGCTACAGCCACCCCAAGCCCTGGGGACAGATTTAGTAGAGGCACAAAGCAAAACAGCACCAAAGGGCACAAGGACAGCACAGGGCTCTTCCTTCCTCTGCAAGGGAGGGATGAGCCTCCTGAGATCCCCCTGGTAGGTTTTGTCCTGGTTTCAAGGACAGGTGTCTGCCAATAAAGGCAGGAGCTTCTCTTTGAAATGGAGAATGTAAACCCCCTCCCTCCAAATTATTATAATTTTGAAATTAAGGGGCTCTCAGGCAAAGATATGGGAAATAGGAATAACAGTTCTTTACTAGGAAAATTAAAATAGAAATGCAGTATTACAAAGAACAATCCCAAAACACTGCCAGAGTCAGAATCCAAGCTGACACCCATCAGTCAGTCAGGGTGTTGGCACAGTCCCATTCCATGGTGGCTGCATCCTCCTGCAGTGGCAGATGTGGCTCAGCTGGAGCAGTGCTCCTGGAGAAGGTGCAGTTTCCTCTGAAGGTGCAGGGATGATGTGGAAAGGTCTGGCTTTCCTCTGGAATCCAGTGGAAAGGAGGTTCCTTGGTGTCCAAAATGTCAGTTTTTATCTGGGTAGGAAAGGCTTGGCTCCTCCCCTGGCTGGAGCATCTCCCATGGGATGATGGAATTTTATCAGCCATGCCCTGGGACTCACTGGCCATGAACAGGAGATCTCTCCTGGAGGGAGGATGGGCTGTGGGAAAGATAAAGATGATCGCCCCAGCTGGTTTAAAGCTGCCCATGAGCAGATAATGTGTGCCAGGAGATCAGGGGCACTGCCCCACCCAGCTCCAACAGATGGGGACAGAATTCACATTTCTGGCCACATCCTGTATTGCAAGCCAAGACAGTTGTTCCAAGCCCCATCCAACCCTGAACATGTCCAGGGACAGGGCAGGCACAGCTGTGCCACCCTCAAAGAGGATTTATTTTTAATGTCTAATTTAAACCTGCCCTCTCTCAGTCTTTCCCCCCAGTCCCTCTCCAGCTCTCCTGGAGCCCCTCCAGGCTCTGCCAGGGCCTCTGAGCTCTCCCTGGAGCCTCCTCCTCTCCAGGTGAGCACCCCCAGCTCTCCCAGCCTGGCTCCAGAGCAGGGGTGTTCCATCCCCTGGAGCATCCCCATGGTGTCCTCTGGGCTCATTCCAACAGCTCCAAGTCCTTTTTGTGTTGAGGGCCCCAGGGCTGGACACAGCCCTGCAGGCAGTCTCACAAGGGCAGAGCAGGCAGGGACAATCCCCTCACATTGCTTCCTTGCTGGATTTGTGACACTCCAAACTTAGAGTGCTTTACCAAACCTTGGACCACCCTCCCTCCTTCTTGCCCTGTTGTCTCAGGTTCAAGGACACAATTCCCACAGTGTAAGGAGTTACAGGGTGATAGCTGAGCCATTTGCTGCATTTTCCAGCCCCAGGTGCTCCTCACAAAGGTGAGGTGGCATTTCCACCTCATTTCTTTCATTACAGGTGTCCATTCTTTATCTCTTTAAGGCCCATGTAAGTCCCAGGATGAAAACCAAGGCTAAGGGGCATATGAAAGAAGATTTTTTAGCAGAAGGAAATGAAAGTTGCAATGATGTCTCTGACAGTGAATCCCAAACTTGTGCTAAACTCAGAATCAACCAATTCCCCCATAAGTCAGCAGGTTTTTTTTATGGGAAAAAAAAGTGTTTTCCTAAGTGCTTTTTTTTTTTTTAACCTGAGAGTTGAGGTTCACCAGGAGTGGGTGCCTCTCTCCCAAAGACTGTGTCAGGTTAGGCCAGCTCTGAATTTGTTCTTCCATCTGTTTTTTGTGACCACACTCCCAAAAATAGGAGCTGAGCAACAATTGCAGGAATATTATGGTTGTCCCTGCCAGCACCTTGAGGCTTTACTACAAGGTGGTTATTGATCCTGGTAGATAACAGCCTTTCCTGTAGAAACCAATAGTATCTCCCACAGTTGATTAGGCAGTAAATTATCAGTGTTTTCACAACTTTAAGCTTGGCTCTAGTTTGTTGTCTTTTTGTTTTGAGGGGAGAAATAATCATGGTTTATTTTCATAAGAATGCTCTTAAGGCTTATTATGGGAGTCGATTTCAGGACTCATTTAAATGAGACACATCCTCAAATCCTCTGTTGAATCAAAGCTTAGAGCTGTCCTAGCATTTCAAGCTTTTTTTTCCACTTCACCTTTTAGTTAGATGATCCTGAGGGCAGAGATGGCGTGATAGGAGTTGGAGCTGTGAGGCTGGGGGTGCAGGATGCAGCTCCTGATAAGGCACAGCTCCCTGCTCTGCCATGGGTGATCCTGAACCATGCAAAACAAGAGGAACATTGCATTCCTCTGCCTCCCATTCCTGTATTTCACCACAAGGGCTGTTCTCTGGCCGCTCCACTGTGGGTGTGAAGTGTGAAAGATTATCATCTAGGACAGCACAGCCAAACCCTGGCTGCAGATAATTGTGCAGAAGGTGTCTCATCCTCCCCGGGGTCACTCTTCTACCAAGTGTTTTTACTCAGCCTGCCAGTTTTTTGGGGGAGATAAACTCGCTTGAGCATGTCTCCTGAGTTGTGGAGCTGTTAATACTGGATAGAGCTGGCTGCTCATTTCCTCTTCTACCTGTTCTCCTCTGTGCTTTTGACAAAGAGAAATGTTTTATGCTTCTTAAACTGCAGCAAGGATGGTCCCATTCCTCATAAGGTGAAAGCACCAGGGCAAAGAGACACTCAGCCTTTAAAGCTTGGTTTGGAATGCAAAGATGTGCCCCAAACAGCCTCTTCTGTCTCCTGTATTTGCCAGGTCGTTAGGAGATCAAGGGAGCAATGATCATACAATGGGTTGGGTTGGAAGGGACATTAAAATCATCTCATTCCATCCCCTGCCATGGCAGGGACATTTCCATTATCCCAGGGTGCTCCAAACCCCATCCAGCCTGGCCTTGGACACTGCCAGGGATCCAGGGGCAGCCACAGCTGCTCTGGGCACCCTGTGCCAGGGTCCCACCACCCTCACAGGGATGGATTTCCACCTGACATCTCATCTAAACCCCCTCTGCCAGTTTGAGCATTGCCCCTTGTCCTGTCTCTTCATGCTCTTGTCAAAAGCCCCTCTCCAGCTCCCTTGTGTCCTTCTTTACTGGTGAAGCCCAATGGCCTCTTCTTTGGGTTTGTCCCCTGTCCACAGAGGAAAATAAAGAACATGTTCAGACCCCTCCAGCCAAGGGTGGGACTCATCTCACCCAGGATTTTCACAGGAGTTCTCTACAGCTCTGCCCAAGCTCCCCTTAGAGCCAGGGGTGAGAAAATGGCAGTCCCTGAGGGGACCTAATTTAAATGTCAGTTTTGGGAGGAAATTAATAATGTTCCAGCATTCCAGCATTGCTCTCCACTGTTACAGGCAGAGTCTTGAACATCCCAGAGAAGCTCCCCACCATTGCTTGCTGTGAGTGTTGTGATCCCCTCTATAGTGAGATGCAGCCTGTGTTCATGTGAGGAGTAACAGAGAAATGGGATTAGGCTGGGTAAAAGATTATTTTCTTTTCCCCTCACTGTTACTGAAGGGCAAGGAGGGCAGTTCAGATTATCTGCTCCTCTGAGGGCTTCTGGCTTCATCTTTTAACTGCTCTGTTCATTAATTGATCAAATAGAGAAGCCAAAGAGGTTTTGGGATGTGTGGCTCTGCCATCCCAGCTGGTGAGATGAGCAGGCTCACAGCAGAAAATTAGTCCTGCTCCTGCAAAGGGCCCTCTTAAGATGTCTAAAGCTGCATGGACCTATCATTTTGTGTTAAGTTGATTTGGCACAGTTTGCTCTGTTGCCTCTTTCATAGGGAAGAGCAGCTTTCCTCCAGAAACTGAAAGCCACCAGCATTTTCTAGAAGTGGGCAATGACAAAAGGAAAGGGAAATAGAAAACCAGCCATTAAAAAAAAACCAAAAAACAACCTTTTAAATAGCAGATCAAAGGCATATCATGCAACTTTCAGGGAACTCAGACAAACCTTGGCATGCTCCAGTCACCAGAGGGGAAAATGGAAATGTAGGAAGTGTGGTGTGAAATTGTGGGACCCTCCTGGTTCTGCAGCCCAGAAAGTGCCTTGGTGAATTTCTGAAGTGCAGATTTAGCACAGCATCCTGGGAGAGGAACATTTCAGTTCCTGCATTTCATTCATTTTTATGCCTTTCTAATGCAGATGCAGCTGAACTGTACCATTGATTCATGCACACACCTCTTTTCCATATAGATGATGACTGCATCAAAGAAGCCAGCGCTCTGAAATAGCACACAGTGAAATACCACAGCAATTCTCATTTGGAGTCTATAGTGGGAGAGCAATTTCCAAAAATGAAGGGCAAGGTTCCTAATCCATAGCAGCTTTTTTGCCAGAGAGATGTGGGAGAGAAGAAACAGGATGCATCCTGCATGAATCATCGCTGCAACCACCCTGGATTTATTAACTGAAATTATGAGGAATAACCAAAAATGATTAAAACCTCAAATGTCTTGTGAAAGGCGTCGCCTCGAGCACTGGGTGTTGGGAGATAGTGCCATAGCCTTCCTGTTGATTTCAAAGAATTGAGGGCTAAAAGGTCATGTTTTCAAGATCAAATAATTCATTACTTAAAATTATGGGACAGCCATCATCTCCACCTATCCCAGAGAGGGGAGAAGACATCCCCAGCTCCTGGGAACCTTGTCCTTCCCCAAACAGGGAGAATACAACCACCCCTTTTTGTTTTCACTCACCAGCTCATTGCTGTTTGCACAACTGCTGCCTCCCCCTCCTGCATCAGAGACCCCAAATTCCCCCTTCTTTACACCACCACAAACCTTCAGATTCACCCTCACCAAGGGGTTGAGCCATGCCCTTTGCATGGAGAATGTCCAGGTTTGGGGCTCAGGTTTTGGCAGAGCAGGGACAGTTTCTCCATGAGGTTCTTCCTCCAGGTGTTGCTTTGTGAACCCACCCCTGACTGCCTGGCCAGAAGGGGAGGGGCACAGGCCACCCCCAGGCTCTTCTGTTGTCACTGTCTGTGGGCTCTCCTGAGCCTGAGCTCCCCACAGCAGGACATTTAGATGGTTTGAAATTCAGGTTTTCCCAGCTCGAGCACTGAAGAAGATTCAGGAGCCGCTTTCTGAGGTTTCCAAGGTTGTTTTTTGTTTCTTATCTAAGAAATTCTTTCTCTAACTCACAGAGATCTGTTCAGCATGAGACCCAGGGCACACTGCCTGCTCTTGGGGCAGGACTTATCTTTTATACTATAAATTACATACCTAATGTTTACAATTACTTTCCAATACATGACACCTTTATTACACTGTCCAACTCTGTCCCAAACCAATCCAGTAATGCCAGCCTGGCACTAACATGGATGGCATGAAGAAGAAGAAAGAAAAGACATACCACACCCAAAATCCTCCATCTTAACTTTAAACCCCCTAATATAAACATTTCTAAAAATTCACTTTTCTACCTTCTAACAATTTAATTTATACTCTACTTAATTTTTGTGACTTGCAATTCTTCCTGCAGTGTTGGTAAATTTTTCCAAGGACTAAAGTCCATTCCACAGGGGTCCTGGGCACCATGCCAGAGCCTCTGAGACCCCTGCCAGGGGGGTTTCAAGGCATCCAGGGAGGCCAGGGGAACACCCTGGACTCCCACATTCTGTATCCAAAATTATGCTCAGTACTGCATGTTCTGAGCTGCTGCCTTTGAAATTGCCCCAAAACAATCCCTGAGATCCCAGAAGCTGGGAGCTCTGCTGGCTTGGGGAGTGTGGAGGACCCATGGGGTGATGAGTGGAAGGAGCAGCACTTTTCTTGCCCTTCAAGTCACATCCCTTCCAGTGCCCTTGCTCTGTATTTTACAAGTTTATGTGTACATTCAGATCCTCCTCAGTTGTGCCCTGGCTATCACAGATTCCAAATCAAAATTCCTGTTCTCTCCAGCAGGTTCTGCAGGGCTGTCCTTGGCAGCTGGCTCTTGCAGGCTCCTGGAGGGAACTTGGGCTGCTGCTTTCCTTTGCTGGTTATCTCCCAATATCAACTGCAGACCCCCTGCTCCTCCAGTGCCCTGCTCAAGCTCCCCCTTTCCCTTGGACACTTCACTGTGCCCTTCCTGCTGTGCTTCAGCCCCATGAGCTCCCTTTGGGATAAGGGCAGGAATTTTGTGGCTCTCCATTTGCCACCACCTGGCCTGAGTTTCTGCCCACTCTCAGCCTCACCCAAATCTCCCAGGAGGGAGCTTTATGGTCCTCAGCACAGAAAGCATCACTGCAGTGAGAATTGCTGGAGAGGGAGAGCCCAGAGCACCTCCTGAGTGCCCTGAACAACTGGAAGAAAAGTTTCACTGGATAACATCAAGGACACACATCAAGGACTCACAGTGGAGCTTGGGGTGCACAGCCCTCACCTCTCTGTGCTCATTTTACAGCTGGGTCTGTTCCCACACCCTTTTTGCCAACTGCTGATGGAGAAGGGAGGAGGGAAGCAGAAATTAAGATATTCCTCCCAGAGGGGTCTGTTTCTCCTTGGGCAGCCCTCAGGATCTGGAGATAACAGTGTGTTTCCTCTGTATTTTAGAGAGGCCAAGAGAGGCAGGGAAGTTCAGAACTAAGCCACCAGCCAGGTCATTTCCACTTCATGCTGTCAGAGCTCAAGCAGAGGGAGGAGAAGGGCTGTTTGTTGGTTTTTCCCTTCCCAGCTCAACAGGCACAGTGATATTCAGCATCCTGGAAAACACAGCAGAGGTAGGTGGCTCAACCCAGGAGCAAAACAGTCTAAAAATTGTAGCACTTAAAGACAGGGACATCCTGTCAACATGAGGGTTTCTGTATAAACCAGCCAAGGGGTGAAAACTCTGGAAGGGGTGGGTGTGAATTTGCCAGGCAGAAGAGAGGGTGAGGAAATCCTGGGACCAAGGGCTGGAAGGGGCACGGGGAGACCAGGCATGGTCTCCATGGTCTGCAGGGCTCAGCTCAGGGCTCTGCATCCTCCAAGGCTCTCCCCACACTCAGGGTGTTCATCTGGGGAGGCTGGATACCCACTCCTTGCTATTTTTAAAGCTGAATGTTAATATCTTTAATTGCCAGAGCTCCAGGAAGAGAGCCAGAGCTAAAAAGTATCTACTAAGAAACTGCCAAGAAACACTCTTAAACAGGATCTAGGAAAAAAGCCAGGCACAAAAATTTATGATCTTTATCTCTGCAATAATAATTTCTCAGTGGTCAACTGAGGAGCAGAACAAAGGTCACTGGTTTTGTATCAGCTGGAGTTTGTGAAATCTTTTGTTTTCTTTACTGTGAGCTTGTCCTGTGGGTCTCCTGTGGGAGACCCTACAAATGAACACGAAAACCTGACAGTCCAGACTGACCCATTTGCCCCCATTCTTTCCCCAAAACCTTTGCAATTCCAAGGCAGAGATCTTCCCAGCACTGGAAAAAGCCCAGCCTGGATCCTCATGCAAGGAAGAAGCATGTTTCACCTCGTTTATTAAACAAGACATCCACAGGAATGGTCCAGTGAACTTCTGTGTTGCTAAACCCACCTCCCATGAACAGCCACGTTGATTCTCTCTAAGAATTTTACATTTGCACAGATGCAAGAACCAACCTCATCTCAGATTTCCTTCTTTCCAGCATGATGGGGACAAGCAAGAGATCCATGAAGACCTCTGCAAATAAATTAAAGGAAAAGAGGCTCCTTTTTTAAAATTATTATTTCCTGGTTATATAGTAGAAACAATTCTAGGCAAAATATACACAGTTTGCTTCTTGACATGGCTGCCAAGATTCCCAGCTTTACAATGAGGATCAGATTTCTAAATCCTTCCAAACCAACCCCCACAAAAATTAATTGACTATCCAGGAAACCCTTGGCTTTGGATGTTGTTTATTTTTAAGGTAAAGTTCTGATCCCAGCGACTGCAGAGGGAAACTTTGAAAATATGATCTCTGTGAGCCTTATTGACTCAGAGGGTGGGACTCAGTGCCTACACACAGGAGCCTGGTGCCATCTGAGATGCCCCTGTGTCTCTGAGACATCCCACAGAGCTGGCACAGGGACACAGAGCCCAGGGAAGATGAGCAGTCCTCAGAAGCAAGAGCTGGAGCCTGGGGCTGGATACCCCAGAGCTTCTAACTTGGCTCTGGGAAATGCTGTTTAGACAGCCAAACCCAGCCCTAACGCACACATATAAAATATATATAATCAAATCAATCAGCCACTCAATCAATCACGGGAGATACTTCCAGATCTTCGGGTTTCATGTCAGCTCTGGAGGCAATTTCAACAGTATTTCAACACTCAGGACTGTGTTAGAAACACACTATTTGCTTCACTGACACTTCCAAGCATGCTGAAGCACTCAGCTGGCCTGGGCTCCCTGCTCCCACCCTTGCTGCTCACATCCTCTTCTCCATCCTCTGCTCCTTCTGCAGTTCCACCACAGATTATAAGAGAAAGAGCAGAGGATTTTTATTTTTTTTTTTTTTTCCAAAGGAGAAGTGTGCAAAATGCAGGAGGCAAAGACTTTCCAGTGGGCAAAATGAGGTTTATGGTGTCCTGAGGGGTAAGAGAAGGGGCTGGCACATGGAGCACCAGCAGCTCTGGGGCAGCATTACCTCAGAAAGTCAGGGCCCTCACAGAAAAGCAGGATATTTTTAGTTTACCCAGTGTATTTAAATAATCATGGAGCACATTAAAATTATAGTAATTATCCCACCTTCTCATGTGGGATTCTGGGAGGTGATGGATTGGTGGATTGTGTGCTCGCTGGAGTTATCTTTGGTGAGGTCCTTCTGCAAAACAGAATTGTTTTGTTTTCCCTGTTTTACAGCTGCAGCATTCCTGGCCCATTAATGCCTGTCATTTGAATCCTGGGATGTGTTCACAAACCACCCTTCCCTCTCACAGCACCCCAGAGCTGAGACAACCCCCTGACTTTTGACTCCTTCAAAACAAAAATGGATTTATACACTCCTGGAGTTGTGAGCTTCCACGTGCAGGGAGGCTGATGTTTTCTTCATGGCAGTATTTAACCTCTGAATCATTTCTGCTTTCCCCTGCATGGCTGCACTGCAGGGAAACCTGATGGTCCCCCAGCCCCTGCTCTCATCTCTGCCCCACCAGTGCAGGCAGGAGAAGGGGATTTGTTTCACTGCAGCAGCATTGGCTTTCAAAAAAGAACTGTGAAAAATTGCAACTTTTTCACAGGGGAAAAAAAAAAATCTTTCCCATATCAGAAGCTTCATGTTTCTGATTGCAAGAAAAAAAAATATAGGGAGAGATTGAACAGTACAATCTCAACATAGAAATAATTTCCCTTATAAATTGTCATCACCTAATTCTGGGTTATCTCCACTTTTAAACCCTGTGCTGAAGGATGGTGCATTTTATTTCATGATAAGGTCTCTTCTCCTTCTTTTTGTTTCTTTTCAGGAAAACAGGAATATTTGTCTTGAAAATGGGTCCTGATGCTTCTTGATGGATCAAAGGTGGGGAGAAGCCCCCAGCATCTCTCCTGGTGGAGTGACAGGCTCCTGCCAAGCCTCGAGCTGCTCCCCAGCCTGGAGTGGCTTTGGAGGCTCCCCCAGCCCAGCAGGTCCCCCCAGCCCTGGTGACCTCCCAAACCCCTCTGAATCCCTGTGGGGTGTGAGAGGTCCCCACTCTCCTCCTCTGCACCTTGCCAGCATCTGGCCATTCCCCTGCCTCACACCCATCTTCTCTGGCCCCCTCCCAGCTCCTCCAGCAGCATGTTCCTGGTTATTTACTCTCTCTAAATGCTGCAGAAAAATGCTGCTTCTTCTGAATACTAAGTAAGGAAAGAGAAAAAAAAAATTTAAAAAGCAGCTCATTCCCTTGCTGGACTGTGTTTGTTCTGTGGTTTGGAGTTCACTGGTGCTGCTGAAAGCTTTTTTGACCCCTGTAGGTATTTGATCCAAGTGACCTCTGGCATTTGGGGCACTGATACAATCCCACACCGAGCTTGTTCCTGCACACATCTTAAATATCTGTGCACCCATCTATCCATACATATACCTACCTTCCTCTCTCTCTCATTCCAGTGCCATCTGATCAGTTCTTGGCTTTCCTTACCCTTCTTTCATAGAATTAATATCTTCCCCCTGAGGATGTGTTCTCCCTCTCCCTGATTTTCTCTTTTTACACCTTGTCATTCCCTCTCCCTCCTCCCAACCCGCTGCCCTTCCCTCCACGCTGCCAGTTTGCAGTTGCATTATGTACCCAGTATAACATATATTTATATATATATATAAATGGGATGATTTCCACTAATGTAAGGAGTCTGGCCCATTAATTTCCACAGTGGAGCTGACAGCTCAGCCTGGAGTCTCACTGCCTGCTGACACATGAGTACAGCTGCTCCAACTTGACAGGGAACTGTTTCCAGCGCCCCGGCTGCACATCTGCAGGAGGAAGGAAATTCTTTCTGTAGCACTGGAAAAAAAAAAAAAATAAAGCTGCCTAGTTTTCCCTCCCTCCCCCCCCGCCTCCAGATGATAATATTCATCATTCAAACGTTTCAGCTGAGTGGGTGTTTAATTCAGAGTTTGGAGGGGGATGTTTATGATGTGGTAGGAGCTTTGCTGTTGAGCCTTTGTTCCCAACCAAGGTGATGCTTTTACCAAGGGCTTCTCCCAAACCTCTCAGAGCACCAACTACATCCAGCAGTGCTGGGGACCCTGATGTTCTCAGAACCAGCTGCTGCACTAAAACAGAGGATGTGTCTTTCCTTGGTGAGGTTGTCATGTTGATAAATTAGAGTGGGGGGAAAAGCAGAAGGATTTATCTGATGTGGCTCTAGCAGGATGTGAACAAACAATGCCAGTTATGGGCCAAGTCCTGGTCTGAGGCATCACTGAGGGCTTAAAGGCTTTGAAGATGGTGAAAGATCTGGGGGGGAAGCCAAATGAGGAGCAGCTGAGGTCACTGTTCTTGTTCAGCCTGGAGAAGAAGAGACTGAGAGGAGACCTGACCACTGTCTGCAGCTTCCACCTGGGGGAAGAGGAAGGCACTGATCTCTGCTCTCTGAGACCAGAGACAGGACCTGAGGGAAGGGCTGGAGCTGTGTCAGGGTTTAGGTTGGATTTCAGGGAAAGGTTCACACTCAGAGGATGTTTGGGCACTGGAACATTCCCCAGGGAATGGTCATGGCCCCAAGGCTGCCAGAGCTCAGTGCTCTCAGGCATAGGGTGATTCTGTGGCTGTCCTGTGCAGTTCCAGGAGTTGGACTTGATGATCTTTGTGGGTCCCTTCCAACTCAGAATGTTCTGTGATTCCTTGATTTTATGACCAGCTTTGCTGATGGGACCCAGAAGACCACGTCAGCAAAGCTTCAGGAATTGCCTCAAACTTTTCAGGGTTTTGCCTCCAGCTGTGCCAGGAAAATGTTTTCATTAGCACCAGAAACCCCTCCAGCTTTTCTTCCTCAGAGTAAGCTGAGTGTTCTCACCCACTACATCCTCAGGTACCCAGAAGGACTGAGGTACTTGTAGGAAAGGTTTTGTGCTGCAGCTTTTTGGTGACTGATGCTCTCACATTTCATCCTGCATGTGGTCTTCTACTTCTTGGACAGAAGGAGGAGAAGGACCACAAATGCCACTCATGGGATGCAGCCATAGGGGATAATCTTTAGTTCAAACCTGAGTGAACATGGAAAAAGTGGGAGGGCCATGGAAGCAGAGCTGTTGCTTTCAATAGCACAGCAAGAGAAGCCAAGCCTGCAGATGGACTGCACACTCCTCTCCTTAGAGCAAAACCAATGCTTTTAATCTCTGATGTTGCTTTTGAGCAAAAACCAGGTGCTGAGGATATTGACCTGTCACTATTTATAAAATTCTTGCTGCAGTGTGCACCAGCTTTGCCTGGAAATGGAGGATGAGCACAGGTCTAAATGTGTCAAAAGTGTCAGAAAGTTCATTAAACTCTGGCCAACTCGAGGTGAGACTCTGAGAGCTTTGGGCTGGTTTTGGAGAGCAATCAGCTGTTTTAATGTGGAGGAAAAGAAAATAGCTGCCTGAAGTTTTGGGGCTGGAATTCAGATGACATTTAGAATACTAGTGAGGAAATACATAGGGAAAAGTCACCCAGTCTGCTGTGCTGCCAAGATCTCCTGGATTAGGTCTTGGAAAGCAGAATTTTTACACAGCTCCTGCTGAAGGAGAGCAAACTCAGTCACAGACCTTATTTCTGAGCACAGGCTGAAGAAGTGTAAAGATATGAGCAACTGTTGGAGTTGGCCCTGCTTTGAGCAGGGGGATGGATTGGATCATTTCCAGAGGTCTCTTCCAACTAGAGTTTTCTATGATTTTGTGGTTCTATGCTAACATTTGCTGTATCTAGGTGGAAGCTGAGTTCTGTAGCTGCTAAAATACAGTAGGCTAAAGATTTTTGACCCTTAGGTCAGAGATCTTGTGGGAGACCTCATCCACCCACTCTCCTGCCAGGCTGTGGTTCCCTCTTCTTGATGAAGAGAGAATTTGTACAAAATAGGTTTGGCAGTGCCTTGTACTATAGATACTACGGGCTTTTTTTTTTTTTTTTTAAAAAGAGACAAATCTGGTCTGAATTAAAAAATCAAGATCATCTTTCAGAAGTCTGTTGGAAAGGCAAAAGCAGGAGCCATTGCTCTGTAACTGAATAACCAAACTCCAAGAGCCAGTCTGCTGATCCAGGGTACATATTTGCATTCAATAATGGTCATTTATTGCGCCTTGTGACCTTGAAACATGAAGAAGGGTTTTCCTTTGCCTGTATTCACTGAGTTTCCTTGCAACACTACCCCAGGCATTTGACATGATGAGCTTGGATTTTCCAGAGAAAACTCCTACCTGTTTTGTGGCTTTCATTTTGTATCCTTTCTAGAGCAGTAAATATCTTAGTCCAGGTGATAAGTCAGAGGTGGGAGGTAAAGGAAACTGCTTTCTTTATGTAGTTAGGAAAACCTTAGGTTTTGTGATGCTGAGACACTCTGGGAAGATGATGGGCAATTTCACACAAATACCAATGCTGAGCCAAACTCTCAATTAACAGCCTTAAGGGTCTATCCCTTTCTTCTTGGTTTGGTTCACAGCAGGTAATTAGGTGTTTCTAGTTTGTTCTCCTGTCTCATGGTTGGTTTGGGGCTGAAATGATGCAACCCCAGCTCGTGGTGGTGGTGAGCTGAGCCCTTGCTGGGAACTCTGTTGACTGATCCAGATGGATCCCAGTGTAGTCCCAGGGACAGGAGACCAAATGATCCAAAATTCTTCTCAGCCACGTTTTCAGGTTGCATCTCCATTCCCACCACCTTTAAAAGCATATTTCAAGACTCTGGCCTCTCTGGTTGCTTCTTGCCCTACCTGGGTGTGCTGAAATTGAATTCTCTGAAACCTGCAGTCCCCAGGAGCCCAGTTCTGTGATTTTGGAGCCATAAGACAACAAGCAGAAGCCTGTCTTCCCCTCTGAGCCTCTTGTCCCAGCCCACAAGCACTGCCAGTCCCTGGCCCTGCTGCAGCTCTCCCCAGAGGGCAGGGGATGATGCTTATCCCACTGTCTGAAAGGGTTCAGACAAGATCAGGTGAGTCATGCTGTAGAAATGAGCCTTCCTCTCCACAAAGGGACCTTCCATGACCTGTCCTTTAGCTGAAATCCATGATGTGGCCATCTAAAGGCTGGTGAGATAAGCCCTAGTCCAAGAGCACAGAGAGATTCCTCTTGGGACCTGGGAGAAGAGAATGGCCACATTCTTTCCCATCCCTGCTTTCAACTCATTTGAGCTTGTTTGCTTATTGCAGAGCAATAAAATAAATGTATGGCTGCTCCCTTGCCTGTCTCTGACTTTGAATAGGGCCCTGAAAGACACAGCAGGGATGGATTTGGGCTGCCTTAAAACATGGATCACATGGTAAATTATTTATTTGCCTGTTTATACCCTGCAGTAAAAAAAATACACAAACAAAACCTTCCTCTTCCCCTCTTAAATGCCCCAATTTATGTGCGTGGATAGTTTACACAACCCCCAGCTCAGTTTGTTTGGGTCATACTCAGTGTCTGAGCAATTTGTAAGCACTTGGAGAGCTTCAGGGGCATAAACAAGTGCTGGTGCCCCTGGTCCTGCAGAGAGGGAACTCAGGAACCTTTGGACCCAGCTCCTTGCCAAGGTCACAGGCAGAACAGGATTTCAGGCTCAGAAGAGCAAACGTGGGAAGATCTGCAGAAGATCTGAACTTTGCAGGACCAGAGTCCAGAGGCTGTGTCCTGCCTTGCATCTTGTTTGTTACTCTGGCAGATACAGCCTCCTTTTTTCCAGAGAGTTCCTTAGGTCAGGAGAATATTCTCTTTACAAATTTGCAGCCAGCACAGGATAATGGGATCCTTCTCTTGAGTAACTCTCATCTAACAACTCCCTTCCTAACCTAAATGCTGAAGAAAACACAGGCAGAGTTTTCCTGACTTTGGCACTGATTGTGAACTGAGATGTCCTGGGGTGCACCCAGTGAGTGATGGATTTACAGTGATGTGTAGGGTGAGGTAAATCCCACCAGGACAGAGAGGGTTTTGAAAATGGGCAGTGCCTGTGAGTCTCACAGGGCAGATTCTGTCCCAGAATTAATGTGGCTTGTAGACATCACCTTGATTTGTAAAAGCAGGCTGGAAGTTTCACTGACTGTCCAGCTGGATTAGTGCATCCCATGAGTCTATGCCATGGAGAAATGTTGCAGCATAACTTGTCTCCTAATGACCTGAAATGAGTGCTCAGGACATCCAGCTGGGACTGAGAACTGAGCTTCACATCAGCAAGGACAGAAACAGCTCTCTGAGCTGAAAGGGAGATAAAATAGTGTTTTGGTGAGAGACCACATGGAAAAGGAGGTCAGAGAGAGCAGTCAGCCAATAATCAATAATCTCACCTTGCTCAGACTGCTTTCCAGCACCTGAGAGTGTGATGTGTTTGCCCTCACAACTCACATGGGGCTGTCACAAGCAGTGGCTTTCTTCCTCAGGTCTGCCTTTATCTGTGTTTTCCCAGCTCAAACCTTACCTTTTCTTCCCTTCAAGCCTGTATAGACCTGCTGAGAGATGGGGGACAGGATGCTGATTTGGGCAGTGCTGGTCCAGAATTACCAACTCCACCTTTAAAATGATGACTCCAATCCCATCCACCCTCAGGAAAGCTGGGTGTTCCCCTGGATCAAAAATGGTCTTTCTAAATCTTCACTACTGACCATTTTCTTCATCATCATAGGAACCTAAAACATACTTCCCCCAAAAAATGAAACCTTAAAGAACCTGGTAATTGCCTGACCCCAGGGAAATGGAAGAAAAGCAACAAACCTTATGGGTCTGCCAAGGACAGATGGAGGTGTGTTTTCTTTTGTGTCTGGTCAATGGTACCTAAAATGCCACATCCATTGGAGACATGCAACTCTTGATGGAGTCTGAAGGAGAACTGACCTGAGGGTTGAATGTGCTGCCCTTTCCTTGTTCTGTTTAACTGCACTTCTTTCTGAGCAATAGAGAACTTGCTCACGATTTTCAGAAATGTGTTTCTTCTGCTTCCCATTTTCTGCTCATACAAAGGCTATTGTATGTTTTTATACTGGCTTCAGTCACTATAGCTACAGAAACATGATTGGTACCTTGATATTTGAGCTCTAGTGTCCTTGCTGTGCACATTGGGATTCAGCTTTTAGGCACTGAATCCTTTAAAATTTTGTCAGCATTAAAAGTCATGGTGGCATTAATGTTGCTGCTAAAACTTTGACAAGCTTCAAAAACAAGCATGACAACAAATTTAGGTGTGATGTGGCTGTCTGAAACTTCCTCTAGGGCCACCACATCCCTGCCAGACATGGCCACTTCTGTGGTTTTTGCCTTGGCTGCCAGCAGGTCATTCCAGGAGGGAGATGTTCATGGACAAGCCACCAGGAAAGCACAAATAACAGCTGTGGCCACACCTGGGAGCACAGGGTGGGACAAGGAAGGTGTTGCAGAATGAACTCCTCAGGCTGAGAGGAGCCACCAAAAACAGAGCAGTGGTTTCCTTTTGAGAAGTATCATGGCTTTGCTGAAGTCCTCACCAACACAAAGACCTAAATTCAGGGTATTTGGTCACTGCATTGCAGTGCTGGGACTCCACATGCAGTTATTCCTCAATCTGAGATGCAGTTATTCCTCAGTCTGTACCCAGGGAAGTGTGAGGTTTGTTGTTAATAACACTCTTCATGGGAATCTCTCTGAGAAAGGTCATCTGGTCCAAAGCAGACCTTGCCAATCTCCAGCTGCAGGAAATATTTCACATGCCTGTGTTGGAAAGATCTCATTTGGTTTGTCCCCTTGGTAGCTGTCTACCTCTAAGCTTTTCAACCTGAATATTCTTATTTTTTTTACAATTCAGGTCTGTCTAACCAGTGTGGGCAACGGAGACTAGCACACAATTCATCCTGGAGTTGGCACCTAAAGCAGAGCAAATGAATCATGTTTTGAAAGTGCCTTTTTCAGTCCACTGGCTGAAGGAGGGACCTGGAACAAAGAGTTCAGAGACAGACAGTGGTGCTGGAGCCATCTGAGGAGAGGTGAGTGGGATGCAATCTCTGATTTCTGAACCATGCCCAGCTCTAGCTGTGTGAATGAGCAGGGCAGAGCTGCACACACAGCTCAGGAGGGATCCTCTCCATGCTCACACTGGTGGGCACTGGAGTCCCAAGTGCTGCTGTGGGTGGGAGTGAGCAGCTCTCTGCCAGCTGGAAGCCAGGCTGAGAGCCAGAAGCAGATGGGGAGATGTGAGACCTTGATTAATCATGATTAGAATGGCTGCTCTCTACAAAAGGCATCTCATCAGCAGATCTCCACGTGTCTCATGTGGTCGTTGGTGTCTGAGGAGTTACTTGTGATCAGTTTGCACCCAACAAGTCCATGGGGACTCAGATCCAAATTGGCACCACACGAGTCCCCTGGGTAGACCAGACTCCAACCAGCCTTCAAATGCTTAATTTTGGAGTCAGATCTGGAGGTTGTCTGCATGCAGACCTGAGGCACAAGACACATGCCAGGGATAACTTCACATAGGGTTTCTCTTTTATTCTCTTCCATGTTAATCTCCTGGCCTTTTCTCTACCTCCTGTGGCAGGACCTGTCCTGCCATCTCTCTGCCTGTTGTCCATCCTCCTCTCACTGAAATACTTGTAGCCTGACTCAGACTGGAGAAAAGGCATTTCTCTTTGAGAGCAGGCTCTCCTTGGGCTGTTCAGCTGTTTCTGAACTTCTCCACCTTCTCACTGTGAGAGGCATAAAATCTTAGCACATCAGATGAAAAGCCTCATTTAAAACCAGCATGACCTGGAGGGTTCCATTTATCCCAGAGCCCTGCCTGGCTTGCCATGTGTGTGCTTCCCTTGCAGCCCAGTGTTCCAGACTCATTCCCAAACCCAAGCAGCCGTGACAGCCTCGGCAGATCCCAAGTGTGTTTGCACCACTGCTGCAGCTGCACAGGCACACAGCACAGGAGTGCACACCCAGAGTTCAGCTGTGGAAAGCACCAGCAGCCCAGTGGAGCCCATCCAAGCCTGTGGAAAACCTGGCAAGGTGGATGCAATCCAGCAAAATGCCTTTCTTCATCCTCCCCTCCGTGCTTATCGATCGGAATATTAATAAAAACTTGTTCAAAGCTCCCTCAGCTTCCCAGATTACTTGGGAATAGTCCAAGGCTTCAGCCCCAGCCATGCTTGTAATGAGGGGACTTGGGGATCAAAAGCATTTTAAAATGGCCTTGCTAATCAATCATCAACAATTGGGTAAATTAAGCCCTGCAGTCTTTCCTCTGCGAGCGAGGGATCTGCCGGACGTGTCCTTAATGAGCAGATTCCTATCCCCTTAATATTCCTTAATACCTTTCTGGAGGAAATGAACCGCAGGGAGACTTTGTTGGTGGAATGAGAGGAATGCAGATAACCGTGGGCCTCTGCTTTCTCACTCTGAGGGCTGAGAAAACTCTGGCTGGACGAGGATGTTGGGTACGGTGGGGCAATTTCCTCCCCGAGATCCTGATAAGGCTCCTGATAACTCCTTTGCCCATTTCCATTGCCAAAAGCAAGTGTTTGTTTTCCTTCTCCTGGGCCAAGCTGAGCCCTTCCCTTACTCATCTCCTCCAAGGATCATGTCCATCTGTGCCTTTGAGGATCATGCCCATCTGTGCTAAGGGCTTCTTTCCTAAACCCACCAGGAAGACGAGCACATGCCCAGGGTAATGGCCCTGGAAGCAAATTCCTGTTAATTGTTAACACACAAGAGGCAATGCAAATATCCCAGGAAGGCAGTGAAGCTTGGCTCTTCCTGGGGTTTTATTGGGATTACTGGAGTTTGTCACCTTTTGTCCCCAGCAGGAGGCATGGCTCATTCTCCAGCTCCCTCTGGGAGGTCTTTAATGAATCCCTCTGGGGCTCAAACTGTGCCAGGGGAGCTTTAGATTAGATATAAGAAAAAATTTCTTCATTGAGAGGGCGCTCAGGCCTTGGAACAGGCTGCCCAGAAAAGTGGTGGAAGTTCAAGAGTGGATGTGGCACCTAGGGATGGGATTTTGTGGTGAGCAGGGTGGTGCTGGACTAATGGTTGGACTCACTGATCTTGGAGGTCTTTTCCAACCTTAGTTATCCAATGAATCCATGACTTAGGACATGGGACATACCCCTGTGTGTCTTCCTCTGTTCCTGTGGCACATTTTACTTTTATTTTTGGTCTTCAGTGTGTTGAAAAAGGGTTAGGAGGAGTTTTGTGGCCTCTAGTAAGCTTTGGCTATGGGATGATGGGTTTTACAGGCCCACAGGCACCTCTCTCACTACTGTACCCTACCTTAAAAATCAAGACACCAGCACTTCTTGGCAATTTTCTGAACAGGGAGAACTTCTAAGCATGGAAATCATACCTGTGTACAAGCAGTACTTGTGTGGAAAAGGATGGAGCTCATGAGAAGGTGCTCTGGTAAATTCAGGTAGATGCAGACATGAATAATTTGGATTCTTTGGGCACTCACTGGAATATCACCAAATTATGTGTAGGGAGACTGTGTTCCTACATGCTGGGATTGCCCTGGTGTCCTGGTTTGAAGGACAGGTATCTGCCACTAAAGGCAGAAGCTTCTCTTTGAAATGGAGAATGTAAACCCCCTCCCTCCAAATTATTATTATAATTTTGAAATTAAGGGGCTCTCAGGCAAAGATATGGGAAATAGGAATAACAGTTCTTTACTAGAAAAATTAAAATAGAAATACAGTAATACAAAGAACAATCCCAAAACCCTGCCAGAGTCAGAATCCAAGCTGACACCCGTCAGTCAGTCAGGGTGTTGGCACAGTCCCATTCCATGGTGGCTGCATCCTCCTGCAGTGGCAGATGTGGTTCAGCTGGAGCAGTGCTCCTGGAGAAGGTGCAGTTTTCCTCTGAAGGTGCAGGGATGATGTGGAAAGGTCTGGCTTTCCTCTGGAATCCAGTGGAAAGAAGGTACCTTGCTGTCCAAAATGTCAGTTTTTATCTGGGTAGGAAAGGCTTGGCTCCTCCCCTGGCTAGAGCATCTCCCATGGGATGATGGAATTTTATCAGCCATGCCCTGGGACTCAATGGGCCAGCAGCAGATGATCTCTCCTGGAGGGAGGATGGGCTGTGGGAAAGATAAAGATGATTGCCCCAGCTGGTTTAAAGCTGGCCCATTAGCAGATAATGTGTGCCATGGAGATCAGGGGCACTGCCCCACCCAGCTCCAACAGATGGTGACAGAATTCACATTTCTGGCCACATCCTCTATTGCAACCCAAGACACCTGGTCTGAACACCAGAAGAGGGCTCGGACTGGATGTTACATCACAGGGATGCTGTCCAGCCAGAGGAGTGCAGGTGCAGGCAGAGGATTTCAAGGAGATCTAATTCCTCCCAAGGCAGCCCAGCTCAGCAGTGTTTTATCTCTGAAGTGCCATGGCACTGCAATTATCACATGCAGCATTGAGCACCCTCTGGGAGCAGGGATGGGAAGGAGAAGCAGATCCAAGCTGGAACGGAGAGTCCATTGGAATGGCAGTGCTGCCATCCCAGAGCCTGGAGACCCCCTCCTCCTGCCTCTCCTGAAGCATCCATGCTCTGTTCCTCCTGCACAGCCACTCAGAATAAAAGGGGATTTATGAGATCCTGTCCACAGGCAGCGAAAGCCGCTATCGATTACTGCAAGGCTCTTAAATGAGAGTAATTCACAGCCCTCTTCAGTTTGGAAGGCAAGCTCTAATTTAATATCATTATGTCTTCATGCCCCCACACATTCCACTGTCTCATTCACTGAGTTTTTATTGGGCTCTGGATAATTTATGGCTAGATATACTGCCTTTTATCTGACCTATTTTTAGCTATTCTTGCTTTTTACATATTTTTTTTCCCTGCCATCACAACTGGCAATTAAAGTAAAAAGATTAAAAAAAAAAAAAAAAAAAAAAAAAAAGATAACGTTCCACCCAGCTTTAACATTTATTTCTTCTCTTTTGTGTGCTGGAGGATGCTTTTGTTATTGCCACAGCTTTTGTTATTGCCACAGCATTTCGAAGACAGAACTAACAATAAAAACAATTCCCCAGATTTTATTGCTTTCTTTTTTTCTTCATTTCAACAAGGTGCAAAGCGACTTCAACCCAGTGACTGAGTACTCTTAACTCATTCCATTTTCCTTCTGTAATTGAGGTCCAGAAATGTTCAGACTTTTCCTGCAAGAATTCAGGTGCCCTCAGTCCTCAAGAGCTTCAGAGGAGGTTGATGATGGACACACCCAGGACTGGACCCCAAAGTTTTCAAAGCTCTTTGATTCAGAAGGAAAAACATGGACAACTTGTACTTAGGGGTCTGTGTGCTTGGTTTTTTTTGGTTTTTTAAAAAATTTTTAAATAAACAATTCTTGGTTTCTGATAAATATAAATATAAATATAAATATAAATATAAATATAAATATAAATATAAATATAAATATAAATATAAATAACATTTCAGGTTTATTATTTAATTCTACAGGAATAGAATATATACTGTACATAGTTTAATTTATAACTGACATGTTATTATTTAAATGTTGCATACTTGAATGTCTCCAACATTGGAATTATTTATGTGAAACAGCTGAAGAAATTAAAGAAATGTTTCAGACTTTGAAGGCTGAAGATGTCCTTGTGCCCCTGAACCTTTGTTCACTTTTTCCAGTAATAACAGTTGATCTGCCTTTAAAAAAAGCAACCAAGCCACTCCAGATATCTATTTTTCATGCTGTTTGGATTACAAGTAAGGCCACATGATGGTGTAAATCACTCCCAATGACTTCAAAGCTCTTATTTCCTAAACTTTTTTTCCACTAAAAATTTTGCTCCATCAAATCTCTCAGTGAGGAAGGGTTTGGCCTTTTGCTGCCAGGCTCCAAGCCTTGGGTGCTGCATCCCCTGATGCTCTGCAGGGTTTTCCTGGGCTGGGTGCCCAGCCAGCTGCTCCAGGGGTTGGGAGATTGAGAGGAGGGTGGTGGCTCTGCTGTGGCACTGGGGGGACACTCGAGGAGCAGTTTGGCCAAGGGCACTGTGCCACCATCACAAGAGGGACTTGCCTGCTGTGGGTGGAGGTGGATCTTATCTGGACACACAAAATTTGCCACAGGACAGGGAGATTTTGCTGGGATCCAAATGACCTGCAAGGGCTTTACAGTTATTGCAGAGCTCATCCATGAGAAACTTCTCTCTTGCCTCGATGCAGCTCGAGGCACTCAGAAACATTTCCTTTGGTTGAGGACTTTTATTCAGCTCTGCACTGCTCCCTTTTTCACCTTTTCTGTTCACTCCCCATCTCTGTAAACTGAGGCAAACCCCCAAGCTCTGGAATGTCTCACTTTAGGCCTCCCACATTTATTGCAAAAAGTTCAGCTATTCTGAGGCTCTTCTGGTAATTTTAAGAAAAGTGTCGTTATGTTGATATTTTCCCCATACAACAATTCCAGTTTCTGGATGTATTTTTAGACATATTTTGTTCATAACTGTTCATAACCATGTTTCTTTCCCCCTCCCTCCCTCCCTCCCCCTCCTCTGTATTTCTGGTAAATTCAGAATTACCTTGTTTTATTTCTAAAAGCGCACATAGCTTAGCGCGACACTATAAATATTACTTGTAATTAACTCTGATATTGATGTAATTATCCCAGATGAATAGAACTGTGTTAATTAAACGTATGGAGCACATACAACTTCCCAAGTGCCAAAAATCCATCATTTAACTCAAACCCCTGTTGAGCCATGGCTTGACTTCCATAGGTGGCTGAGCCATGGATGTGCCAATAATCCCCTGGGGATTCCAGGCTCGTCCCAGCCCAGGGATGCTGCACTGGTGTTTTGTGCTGGAGTTGGATTCCCACACGTGACAATCGTGACAGTGCCACTAACGAGAACCAAGGATCACGAGGCAGATCTCCCTCTCTGCAGCCAACAAGGGAAAATCATGAGACTGGACTTGGAAAAAAACCACAGGGTTTTAAAGGCCATGCGTGTTAGTTGTTTTCACAGATGAGTTTCTTTCAAGCGGCTTTCTCCAGTCACGAGGTAGAGAAACTTTTTTTCTTTTTTTTTAAATTTAAGAAGGAAAAAAAGTTCTTAAAATGATAAATAATCACCAGGCTCCAGGAGCTGGGAATTTTGAGCAGGCACTGCATGAAGCCATGGGTGGAAGGTAAGTTTTAAAGGATATATTTTGTACTAGAGTCACACTGCTCTCCAATCACCATAGGCAGAGAAGAAAATAACAGAGAACAAATCTAACATAAACACTCTAATCCCACAACACTAAAATATGAGGAGAAAAACATGTGGCAAGAGTTGACTCTTGTGTCTGCCTGCTTATTGAGTTTGCCTGCTTGTGAGACACTGTGCAGGCTATTGTACCAACCCTCAGGCAAAAATCTTTCCTAGCTGGAATACACAGCAAAAACACCATAAATAAATAATGTCAGGAGCTTTAAAAAAAAAAAAATACAACACTAAATCACCTAATGCCATCTGATTAGAACATCCAGCTGCTATATTTAAAGAAAAGGAAAAAAAAATGTGAGTATTTTATCACTAAAAGAGAGAGGAGCTCCCCATCAGCAGCAGCTGCTGTAATCTGTGCCCTCCAGAAAACTCAGGGACGTAGAAAAAGGAGTGAAAAAAAGTACAGTGTGCCTTGGGTCATCACAAGGGCTCTTTTTAGGTTATATGGTGCTTTCCTCACAGCTTATATGGGCTTTTTTTAGGATATATGGTGCTCTCCTGCTGGGTTGTAAAGGCTCCTGTAGGATGCACAGCTCCTGCCCTGTCATATGGATTTTTTAAGGATATGTGGTGCTTGCCTGCTCGGTTTTACTGAGGTGCAGGGGTGAGCAGAGCTCAGTGTCACCCAGATAGAGTGGTACAAGGACAGAAAAACCACAGCCACAGCAGCTCCAAGCCTCCCAACTGCCCCAAAAACTGATTTTTGAGCACTCCAGTTGCAGGGCAGGCTGGTGGCAGGTGCTGAGGTGGGAGAAAGGGGGTGGTTTGGATTTGTAGAACCATAAAATCATGAAAGTTGGAAAAGGGCTCTGAGATCATGGAGCCCAGCCCAGCAGAGTTTTCCCTGGAAATCAGAGCAGGGGCAGGAGGAGGGTTGGGCTGTGCTCACCACTGAGATAAGTGCTCTGCAGGGAGAGGAAGTTCACCAAAATCCATAAATTACCTGGATCTTTTATCACTTTTAAATCAACAATGCACTGGCACACGATGCACTGGGATACATCCAAAGCAGTATAAATAATAAATGCAAACAGCAGCAATTTCTCAGTGCAGTGGGGTTTGGCTGGATCAGTATCGATCCCTCTTTACAGCTACATATTGTCACAGACAAAAAAATAAAACATTCCTTACTCACAGAGTGGTTAATTACTGCCTGAAATAAATCAATATTTACTGGCCAAGAAATATACCCCATTAGTTGTGTTTAAATTGAATCAGCCAATGTGATTTTTTCAGGAATTATTTTTTTTTTTTTTGGGGTTTATTTGCATTTCTAGGTGTGGGGAATTTGGGTCAAAGAAACCTGTGGTACTGATAACAAGCACTTCATTAACTAATTAAGCTGATAAAGCAGCTCAGTGCCTGGTATAGTTCACTGAAAGTTCAGATTTAAGCTGACCAGAAATGCAATTCTCAGAAAAATTTGAAGAGAATCAATCAATTAATAAGGAAAAAAAAAAAACTTGCTGAAGGAAGCATTTCTTTTAGCTGGGAACTTAAGGAGTTTTTTTTACTTTGAAAGATTTGAAACATTTGTAAAAGGTAGAATTAAGAAAACACTAAAACCAAGAAAATAATTGTAAGTGAAATCTTTTTTCTTGATTTTATAATCCTGAAAGGTAAATATCAGATTTTATGGAATATAATTCATACAGACTCTTGGGAAAACAAACCAAAAAAAAAGTTATTTTAGACAATTCAACAAAAGCTGACACAGATCTGCACAGCATTTCTGGATAGCTGAATTTCCCTTTTTTCCCCAAAAAAAGGTTTGGTAAAAAATCTGTCACTGCAGTTTAGAAGTGCTTGAACAAGAGAGAGCAGAACCTTGTGTTCCTTTCCTCCTGAAGTGCCCCTGTGCTTTGTGTTGAGGATATTATTAGGACATTGCTGTCCTACAGGAAAAATCCCAAACTGAGCTCAGGGCCTCACCCAGTACCTTTGCAAAGGAAGACTTTCTTCAAAGCCCTTCAGAAGGGGGGATTAAAAACCTCAGAGAAAGGAGGGAATTGAGGGGGAGGAGAGGACCAAACCCACCCTGTGGCAGAGCCACGTGCTCCTGACACAGACAGGATGCACCTCCCTCAACTTCAGGTACCCTCAAGCTGCCACGTGCCTCAGATCCATTGGCCCCTGTCCTGGTTTGAAGGACAGGTGTCTGCCAATAAAGGCAGAAGCTCCTCTTTGAAATGGAGAATGTAAACCCCCTTCCTCCATATTATTATTATAATTTTGAAATTAAGGGGCTCTCAGGCAAAGATACGGGAATTAGGAATAACAGTTCTCTACTAGGAAAATTAAAATAGAAATACAGTATTACAAAGAACAATCCCAAAAACACTGACAGTCAGAATACAACCTGACACCCGTCAGTCAGTCAGGGTGTTGGCACAGTCCCATTCCATGGTGGCTGCATCCTCCTGCAGTGGCAGATGTGGCTCAGCTGGAGCAGTGCTCCTGGAGAAGGTGCAGTTTCCTCTGAAGGTGCAGGGATGATGTGGAAAGGTCTGGCTTTCCTCTGGAATCCAGTGGAAAGGAGGTTCCTTGGTGTCCAAAATGTCAGTTTTTATCTGGGTAGGAAAGGCTTGGCTCCTCCCCTGGCTGGAGCATCTCCCATGGGATGATGGAATTTTATCAGCCATGCCCTGGGACTCAATGGCCATGAACAGGAGATCTCTCCTGGAGGGAGGATGGGCTGTGGCAAAGATAAAGATGATTGCCCCAGCTGGTTTAAAGCTGGCCCATGAGCAGATAATGTGTGCCAGGAGATCAGGGGCACTGCCACACCCGGCTCCAACAGATGGTGACAGAATACACATTTCTGGCCACATCCTGCATTGCAGCCCAACACAGCCCCAGACTCAATTTATGATCAGAAATGACACTTCTAGGATGAGTTTTTTCTGCCCAAAATCATGTGATAGATTTATGAGAACAAACCCATGCTGGGCTCTTTCTGTGGAGGCAGCCCAGAGTGGTCTGCTCTTCTCCATTTGGGATCAGGAGCTGCAGATGGAGCTGCTCTCTGCATCCCATCACTTCTTCCTGCTCAGGGCCTTTTATCTGGGAGTGCTTCAAAGGGCTCATCACCTCTGGCTCAGTTACAGTCCATCAGCCAGAAAAACATCCAGAAGTGATTTAAGGGCTTCGTGTGCAGTCGGAAGGAAACACTTTAACTGGTCAATCACTCGTGCTGTTAAAAATTGTATTTAATTTCTGCTTTTTTCTGGCTTTGCCTCTCACCCTCTGGTCACTGCCCAGCAAGGGCTAGCTGTCCTCCAAAATCTGTTCCCTGCACAGATACTGTCAGATACAGCAATATTAAGATATTCAATGCCTTGTGATTTTCTGTTGGATAAGCCCAGTGGACCAAAGTGCTTAATTCTTTACTCCTACTATGGAGCAAATGGCTGCTCCCAAACAGCCTCAGAGCCTGGGTTTGGTCCTTTTCCAGGGGCTGGAGGCACTTTTAGCACTCTGCCAAATGGCTGGAGCCCTTGGGTCTTCTGTGTCAATGAAAATCTTGAACCTCAAGTAGGGTGAAAGACATACTCCTTTATCACAGCCAAGCAGAAAATTCAGGTTTTGCACTCATAATATCAGCAAAAGCAGCAGGAGATGCCAGATTAGGAGCCATTTTCCATCTCTTGTCCATTTTAACTGGCAGATGCCAATCACAGAAACCTCTGAGACCTGCTGTCAGTTCTGTTCTCCAGGTTTCACCACGCAGCCTCAGGTCCAGCCCACCCAGAAACATCTTCTGAGGCACCAAGTCACCTGGTGATCCAGCACTGCCTTGGTGACATGTGCCAGGAAACCCCAGAATGTGATCTAACCCTTTCCATGGGGATCTGAAGGGGAAATGCAAGGTGGGTGGGTTGCCAGCACAGACAACATTCAGGATGTGATGTGAAAGCAAAAAGTGACCTGTGGAGCAAAAGAGGCTGGAAATACTGGTTTATCCCAAGCCAGCACAGGGGCAGCTGCAGTTGTGTGCTGTTCCCCACACTCAGGTGCACAGCAGATGGTTGGGAAGGCACTGCCTGCCTGCCCTGGGCTGGGGCAGCCTCCCAAAATTCTTCCCTCTGGCATTCCCTGATGGGCTGCACAATCAGCTCTGCCCTGGCAGGTGGTGGGCTGGACAACAGAGCACTTGGACATTGCCCAGTGATGTCCTGGCACGTGCTCCAGAGCCCTGCCTTTTGGACAAATGTCTTGTTTTTCTTGAGTTTCTAAAGAGAAAAGGAATAGTTTAGCTTCTGTTTGGTGACAGTGGTCAAAGGGACACTCAGACATTTCAGTCCATTGTTGTTTCTCTGGGTTTTGTGCCCCTGCACAGTCACTGGAGGTGTCAAGCCAAGGAACTGCAGTGCTCTGGCAAAATAATTCTTGGAGTATGTGAGATAATGAGTCTTTATGGACATGAATCCCAGATATTCCTCAAACATTTTTCCCAGACACATAGGTCAATGTGGAGATCAGGTGGGAGGGAATCTCCCCCTGTAAATGTGGTATTTGTATTATTTAATTAGTGGTTTGTTTGTTGGTTTTTTTGTTTTGTTTTGTTTTGTTTTGTTTTTACTTAGAGTTAGGATTAAAAACACAAAGGAGATGGATTTTCTCATGTTTCAGTTTGGTTGTTTATTAAATCTTATTTAAAGTATAGAGAGTTTTGTAATACTTTTAACTACCAGCTAAAAGTGAGCAAAATGGAGATTAATTTAGCTAGTTACAAGGTATTTTAAAGTTAAATAGTCCAATAGAGAATTAATATCTATATTATTTATACTTTTGACCCAATAACCAAATTCCTGTAACCTGCAGTGCAGCACTAACTGTCCAACCAGAAAACACCTGAAAACATGAAGAAGAAGGAAGAAGACAGACAGCAAGGACACTCAAAATCCTCCATCTTGTCCTATACTTATTACTATATTATAAAACCTTCAAATTCAAAACCTTTCACCATGTGAAATCACACACTTTTATTTAACTACACACCCATGCCTTTGACTCCATCACTCAAATCTGGAAGCCTTTTCCAAGGCCTCAGGTCAAAAGCAGTGTTCTCCAGGGGGTCAGTGCCAGAAAGACAGAAAGCTGAAAAATCCCAGGTTTCTGAGATCCAACATCCCCTCTGCACCAGAGAAGGGAAACCAAGGGCCAAGGAGAGGAAGAGGAGCAAAGCAGTGGTGAGGATGCACCTGAACATCCCCTCCTGCAGAGGTGGTGTGAAGGGGCTGGAGCCAAACAGGCTGGAACAAAACAGGCTGGAGAATAAGGCTGGTGGCATTGGAGAAGCTGCATCCCTGATCTGGGCAAAAGGGAACAAAGGAATAAGAGACTTTCCCAATCTGCACAGTCCTGGGACAGGCTCACATCCAAACTCATCCCTCCCCAGGCTGGGGTGTGGGCTGAGGTACAGGGTTCTGGTTTGAGCTGCTCTCGAGCAAAGACGTCAGGCACGCTGGCTCAAGGCTTTCATTTCTTACTGCAATGCCCCCTGCCAGATCAGCTGAGCTGGGAAAACAATCTATAATTGACTACAGAGGCATGAGGTTATAATGATTTACTCCTTTTCTGAAGCATGCACATAACCTCTGCCAATTAACCAAAAAGTCAGGAAGATTTTTAATGACAAAACACCCAGAGGAGGAGGCACTTGGGTGGGGTGGGGGGAATTGTGATTGTGAATTACCAGAGTCTGAGCAGCAAGTCATGGGAGCTTGGGTCTAATGATCAGAGAGGAGAAGGTGCAGTGAAGAGATTTTCCAGTTGGAAATGGGAGGCAGGCTGGAGCTGGTTAGAGGGTTTTCCTTGCTGGGTTGGAGGTTTGGTGCCATGCCCTTCTTTGCTCACCATCACCCAGCACCTGCACGTGACACTGTGGGGCAGGGCAGGCAGAAGCAGAGCCAGGAATGGACATCTGTCCTCTCCCATGGGAAATGTGATGGCTGAGAGCTGGGGCAATGCCAGGGCCAGCTCTGTGCTGGGAGAAGACCAGCTGGCCACAAGGAGCAGTGCCAGCATGGCAGCAGCCAAAGGGAGATTCTTATTATTGGGGAAAGAGAATGACTCTTCTCCATATAACCTAAAGAGGTGAAGTAGCTTGGAGTGAATAATCCCACACTGAACACAGATAGAAATTACTTGCAAGTGCCATTACCTGGGACCAGGGAGGAGACAAAGGTCCTGCTTCTCCTCCTGTCCCTCCTGCTCTCTTCTTCCTCACTCGCAGCTCTGCTGTCCTCTCTCTTCCCTTGTGGCTGCTGGACTCCACTGTGAGTGGCTTCAGGGAGAACACTGACTTTGCCAGGAAAAAAGCACAAGAATAGGGTTTTTTCCAATGTCATGAGTTGAACTGGCTCAGCCAAAGCTTGAAGAAAAGATCTGGGCTGGGCTGCCTGGGGTGAGCAGTGGAAGAGGATCAGGTGCCCACAAAACCTCGTGGAGATTTGCTGCTGTCATCATTGCAGGGCAGGCAGGGAAGAGGCTGGCTGAAGGCCAGAGAGCCTGAGGGCTCATCTTATTGGAGTCTGGTTTATGTTTCTTCACAGAATCCCAGAGTGGTTTGGGTTGGAAGGGACCTTAAAGATCACCTAGTTCCAGCCATGGCAGGGACACTGTGCTTGCTGGGATGCAATTCCTGAAGAAGCTGAAGAAAAGCAGCTTTGCCATGAAGATCCAGATCCCTGAGTGTCTTGGTGCAGCGAGTGCAAGAGAGAACCTGCCCACTGCAATGCCTCTGAGACCCCCCTCTGCTGAGCAGCATGAAATCAATGGTCTGAGCTGGCTATTGATTGGACCCAGTGGGTGTAAATCTGACCTTGACCCTCTTTAATCTTGATGGATTGGCCACAACTTCATCAGCACAGAGCTCTGAGGTTGGACTTTGGGAGCCTGGGTTTGACAGCATGTGCTGCATTCTCTGTTTTTTGGATCCAGCTGTGCTGGAAACATAAATCACAGTTTTGCACTTCAGATGTTCACATCTCTATATATGTAATAAGTAAAATATATAACAATTATTGCCATATACTCAGACCAGGGTACATAAAAAAGGAGTGATTCCAGCTTCTGGCCCTTCCACATCAAAAAAGCTGCAGAATTAGAATTGATTGAATACAGGTGCAGGATCCTGACAGTGTGCAAAGTGGTGAGAGGAGTTTTGTGTTTGCTGCATGCACCACACTCCCCACGTGGCCATGGCAGCCACTGCTGCCTCTGGCAGAGCCGATGGAGACTTACAGATCTGAAGCACTTAGACAAGGAAAGGGAAATATCTGATGCCTTGTTCTCCTTGTGAGATCAGCCCAAGCTTAAAAAGAAGAGAAGCCAAGCCAGCTCAAGATAGAGAGCCCTTTCCTTCAGCTCTCCTGGCTCTGCATGTTTCTCACTCCACCTCTTGTGTTTACTATCACATTGGGCACAAACATATTTGTTGCTAGGAGGAGTCCTGGGCAATATTAGCTATCTGGAGAGCCAGAGCACAGCAGGCTCCATGCAGGGATTGCTTCAGCTGGAGATTAGGGCTGGTGGGAGTGAGGGCTCATCAGCAGATCCACGTGGAGGAGTCAGGCTCTGAGCAGTGACAGCAGAGCAGCAGTGCCAGGGAAGCCTGCAGTCCATGATGCTGCAGCTCCCACACAACCCAGGGCAAGGTCCTGTGCTGCCAATCCATGCAGGAATCAGGAGGAGCAGCCACAAACAGCCTTGGGGAGCTACAGAGCACAGAGTGCTGAGCAGCAGCAGCAGAGGAGGGAACTCACCTGGCCACAGCTGGTGTGTCTCCACACCTGGAGCCAGGTCCCCTGGCCCGTGCTGCCCATCTCAGTGATGTCAGTGTGCTGTGATGCCCTCAGCCTGTGTGCCAGGCACATCCCAGCAGGAGCCAGGACAGCACAGCTTTCCTGGGAGCACACAGGGCTGTGGATGCCCTGCCCCACACCAGCCTAGCCATGGCCTGGGCAAGTGCTTTAGGGGAGATGCTCTGTGTAATGACAGCCAGACCTGATCTGTGCTGATGTAGGAAGGCTTCAGGACTCAGCTGCACAGAAAAATTCCCTTGGCAGTAGGTTCAGGGAGAAAACACACGGAAGGGAAAGTCAGCAGCATGTTGCCTCTTTATTATCTTGTGAAAGAAAATTTATATCATACCCCAGAGGGGCATAAAATGGAACACATTTGCACAAGTTGTCATGGGTTTGCAGAGCAATCTGGGCTCAGAGGGGAGAGTAACTCTGGCCTGGCACAGCACCTTGGCTTTCACAGGTGCCTGGCCCAATGTGTGAGATGGTCCTTGCCTGGTGTTGTGTTCCCCAGCTGCAAAAACCCCCCTCAATTTCAAAGCTACAGAAATTCCAATCTCTGTTCCAAGCGTGTTTGTTTTCTTGGGTCCCTCTCCCTGACTAATTTGCTGTTGTGTTTATTGGAAATAGGAGACACATTCTTGACGGAGTGGGAAGCGCTGTGTTTAATGGAGCCCTCCAGAAGGTTAGAGCAGGAGCATTTCTTGAACAAACAAGCCTCACAGTGCTCCATAATCTTCAGGCTGAAATGAATCACAGGCTCCAGATAGCGGTGGGGACTGTGACACGTGCAATTTGCATCAGACCTTCACTAAACAATCGTTGGAGGGCTGATGAATATAAAGGAGGCTTGGCTCTTATCAGCTCTGATCACAGAAGCGCTCACAGGAAAAAATTATTAAGCATCTACATGAGCAAAACTCTTTGTCTTCTTCAGTTGAATTGCTACTTTCATTTGTCTTTAATAACATGGTATTTGCTCACTCTCAGACAGCCGTTTGCAAGGTTGTTCAGATCCAAGGCTAATTTGCTCAGGCACTTGGCTCTCCCAGACTGATCACTGAAACTCCTGGTACACGCAGTACTTTTCTTGAATGTTAAAGCTTTTTGTTTATTATTATTTTTTTTTCCTTGTCTGTGTATTGAGTAAGTATTTACACCTAGTCAGGGACAGCATATAAACAAGTTAATGTTTCGGCTGGGGAATGTTTTACACCTCGTTACACAGGTGGAAATGGGACAGGCTGTTTCCAGTAGGTCATTTTCTTGTTCTGGTCAGCCCTTATTTTAGGCCAGCCCTGCCCCACAGAGGTATGTGCAATCACGCCACTGGGTCCTGCCTATTTCTGGGGGCTGCTGCTGAGTTTGCACCACACAAAGCCTGGAGTTATTTTCAGCTCTGGCTGCAGAGCAAAACCAAAAAGCTCTCCATGCACAGCATCTTGTGGGGCACCAGCCTGGAAGTGCCACCAGAGAGAGTTGTCACAGGTCTGACCTGAGACTGCCCACAGCAGGACCAAGACTCATCTATTTTCTCAGTCTCTCATCACACAAAGGAGAAGAATGCCTCATGTCACACCCACCACATTTGGGCACCAGCCCTGGGAACATCAGGGGCTGCAGCTGCTGATCAGGCCTTGGGCTGGTGTTTTTGGGCAGAGGATACAAGCCTGCTTTGAGTGGTGAATCTGTGATGTGGGCTGTGGCCACTGAACAGCTGGTCTCCTCCTTCCTGCCTCGCTGGGAATGATGAGAAAGCCTCCAGCCAGAAGGGATCCCTGCATCCTCTCCTCCCAGCTCCAGGACCCAGCAGATCCCATCTGCCTGAGGATCAGCACCCAGGAACTGGTGGCATGATCAGAAAATGCTCTGCCTGAATCCCAGGAGCATGGCCCCCTCCCCAGAGGGGTTTTTTAACCTTCACAGTTAAGGGGAATACACAAATCCTTTTTCCTGGCTGGTGTTTGACTGGCTGTGCACTCCAGCACCACTTCTTGCTATGGCTTCTCTGATAAATTAATACCTGGTTTTATTTTGGTTTTGTTCAAGAGAAGGTACTTATGAGCTACAATATCCTCTCCATCTTCTTCCTGATAAGCAAAACAGCTCGAGCTGTGCAAGTCTCACATAAGCCATTTCTTTCAGCTCATGTATCATTTTTGTGGCTGTTTTTGGCACCTTCCTCAATTTTTCAGCTTCCTTCTGAAAACGTGGGCATCAGAACAGTACTCCATGTTCCAGCTTCGGGCTAGGCAGCTCTGACACTGTCTAATCAGCAGGACCATTTCCAGTGTCAGAGCCTCAGAGGAGGGAGAGGGGGAGGGAGGAGGAATCCTTGGCAGCAAGCTGCATTTCATCGAGGGCCCTCTGCTTTGGGATTCACACTCTTTTCCCAGCTACAGAAACCAGCCTCTGTCAGAGCAGATCTGTTTCCACAAGCTGTCTCCTCGAAGTGCAAGAAAACCTTGTCTTGTACCCTCCAGGACTCCTGACTGGGCTGCCCTGGGCTTCAGCTGGTTTGGTGCTTGCCTCTGCATCGTGCAAATATGTACAGGGAAAGCCTGACAGCCACCTTTCACAAGCCTTAAAAATCAACATTCTGGCCTAATCCTGCTCTCCTCTGTCTCCTGGCTCTGTAACAGGTAAGCCTGAACAACCCTGAGTCTCAGGATGCTGGCCCCAGGCAAATTCCTGCCCATCTGCGTGGAGGCTGCAGAGCTCACAACCAGGTTATTTATAGCAGTTCCCATGTCCTCAGCAGCTCTCTCTTTCGAGGATGGTGTCACCATTGCTCTGCTGCCCCTGTCACCACGCCAGGGCTGAGCTCTCACACCAGTTTTGAGCCACCCTGGCAGCAAAGGAAGCGATGACTGTGTGGGTGTTGGCATCCCTGTGCCCATCAGGGAGGCAGGGAGTGCAAAGGTGCCTGTGCCAGCCATCTGCAGTGACAGCCTCTCCACTCCTAGCTGCTCAAGCAGGGTTTCTCATGGCAGATGGACAAAATCCCAAAGTCCTGTGCTTTGCTTTGGGCCCTGCTGCACTTCTGCAGCTTCTCCCAAACTCTCACCATCTAACCCAGGAGCTATCCCTCTACCAGGACCCTGGGTGAAAAAGGTGTTGTGGATAAATGATCTTTGTATTCCCTGGGCCTAGGACTTCCAGGCTGCCATGCAGAAAAATCAGGCTTTCCACAGTGCTACATATTTAATCAGTGCATGAAAAGGCAACTCATCCAGAAGGACAAACAGGAAGTTCCTCCTAACTCTGTCCTTGTGGCTGCATCCACAACCAAAGCTGTAGGGCTCTGCAAAGCAATAGATCAGCCCAGCAAAGCAAGTGAAGTAATGTCTTATTGCAAGAGCCGGCTTTTCCAGTGCTTTCCTAGAATGGAAAACACTTTGAAATTTCGTTTCCTGAACACCACCCTATTCATTAGTAAAGTCATGGATCACCTTCTCCTGCCCACCAGCAGGCAGCCACTTTTCTGTGAAAGCTTTTTCGTTTTTCACAGTGGTCTTATTCTTTGAGTGCAGAAATAAGGCCTAAAATAGCATGTTTTGGAATAAATTCCCTTCCCTTCTACGTGAATGGGAAGTTCAGGTTTCTCTCCCTCGACACCTTTGCTGTTCAGCCCCTGTTTCCAAGGGAGCAACCAGACCAAGCAGGGACTCTCAGCCCCATGCCAGCATGAAATGAGAGCTGTGGCTGAGACCTGTCAGGAGAGCCACAACACTTCAGAGATCGCTGATCACGGAACAAGTGAGGAAAACAACAGATCCAGCCAGCTACCAGCATGGTCACCAAAGGAAACACTGAAGAAACAGACCAAAAATGGAAAAAGTCTTTGGGAATTAATCCAGATTTTAGTGCAGATTTGATATACATAGTTGTGAGTGAAGGCTTTACCCACTGGAGCAATGTGATATTTTCCTTTTTCCTCCCCTTTTCCCACCTTCATGCAGCTGAGGAATGTGTTCCCCATGCTTGGTACCCACAGGTGCTCTGGGAACAATAGCAGCCTAGAAAAATCATCACTCATTGCTGCTGGACATTTTTATGGAGCTCCTCAACTTATCCCTTGAGTGTCTTACAAATATTAACATCCAAATCCTCACACTTCCTTCCTCTAAGAGGCTGTTACTGCCTAGACTTTAAGAGTAAGGAAGCTAAGGCTAAGAGGTGAATGGACTGGCTGAGATCACAGAGGAAATGTGTGATCTTTGTGGTCTGGACACTCCTGACCAACAAATCCTTAACCTGGCTTCTTGCCCGTGGCAGATAAGAAAGGGTAAAGGTTTGAGTCATGATTGGACTCCCATGGGCACGTGGAAGGATGAGAGCTCTCCCCCTGCATGCACCCCAGAGTTTTCTTAGGAATCTGGTGGAGAATTCTGCACTTTTATTTTTATTAGGACCATTATAAAGGCAGGTGACTGTGGCTTGCCCTATCCAGCTGGATAAAATTCAAGGGCAACCCAATAAACCTCTCTGCATCCTCTGCAATGGCTTTGCTTTGTTTAAAGCTGGCACTGATTTAAAGTTCAATTTTTCAGGCTCTGCTCCTGCATCTTCCCTGAGATGACAGTGAAGATGGCAGCACTTAGAGGAATTCCTGGCTGGAGCACAGCTCAGGCTGTATGATTTTCATTAGCACTAACAAGCATTAAGCAGCTGACGTCCTGCTCAGGAAAATGACTGTATCTCCAAGCATTCCTCCCAAACTGACACTCTAAAGGAACAACAGGCTCTGCAGCCTCGGATTTCTCAGCTCTGCAAAGGGATTTAACTCTCCCTGGGTTTTCCTTCTCTTGGTCTGTTTTAGTGGAGGTGACATTTGATAACAAGCCTGTGTACAATTTGGAGTCTGCTTTTCCAGCTTCCCTAGTCGTGCCTCCCAGCTCCCCCAATCTGTTTGTTTCTTTATTTAAATGAGCCCATGGATCCCGAAGCTGAAAACTGTGTGATGCATCATTTTGGTTTTTAAGATGATTTTATGAGCCTCTCATCCCTGCAAGGAGCAATGAAAAAGCAAAATGCACCACAGCACCATACAGCCCAGCCCTACATAGTGCAACCAGCCAGGCAAAGTACCCCATGTATCTTGTTTTTTAAAAATAAAATTTGATGGAGGTGTTGTTTCCTCTGTTAATCTCGAGATGTTGTAAAGTCTGACTTACAATTTTGGGGTGGTTCAAGGCTTCTGGGAGTAGCAAGGCAGAGAGAGGCCTGTGAATTGGCTTCTGGTGAGGTTGGGGAGGTGACAGGATGCTTAAATTGAACAATGGCTGTTGCTCTGCCCTTGGCTGTGCCCAAGTCCACCCTTCTGCCTGCAGAGAAGGGGATGGGAACTGCCCTTGCCCCACAGCTGAGACAAGGATGCTCTGCTGATCCTGCCCACTCCTGCAATGAAAGATCTGTTTCACAGAGCAGAGTCCTTGGGGAGTCACTGCCTGCAGTTTGGCTGATATTTTCCCTGCTCTAGGAGGAAGTACCAAGGAGAGAGCTGGGGGACAAAGGGAGGTGGGTTCATCTTCTGGTCATGGTGCTTGGTCCACACAACTTGCACATTCTGTTGTGTGCATTCAGGGGTCCCAGAAATTTACTAATTGAGCTGGATTGAGTGAATTTATTGCTGCTGACATCAGTGAAATTTAAAGCACTGCTGAGCAGGAGTGAGCACTCACCCTCTTTGTGGCCAGCGGCCGGGGCAGAAATTCCCTCTGGTGCTGCTGCCCATCTGTAATGATTTTGAAAGCAAAACTAGTGAGAGACTCCAAGTCAGAAATACAATTTAACAGGAAAAAAGAGGAAAATAAAATACATGCAATAATACAAAATGAAAATCACTGACAGAGTCAGAATACAACCTGACACCCCACTGGTTAGGGTGGTGGCAGCAGTCCAGATGAAGTGGTCTTGTTGAAGCAGTGATCCTGTAGAAAGATCTGGCAGCTCTTGTCCTCTGGAAACCAGTGGGTAAGGGCAGCTTTGATGTTCAAAATCTCAGTTTTTATCTAGGTAGGAAAGGTTTGTCTCCTCCCCTGGCTGGAGCATCTCCCAGTGGGATGATGTAATTTTATCATTCATGCAGTGGGACTCAATGGCCCATTAACAGGAGATATCTCCTGGAGGGAGGATGGGATAAAGAACATTGCCCCACCTGGTTTTTAACAGCTGGCCCATTAGCAGAGGATATCTCCCACAGAGATAAGAATCACTGCCCCACCTGGTTTCAGCAGATGGTGATAAAATACAGACTTTTGGGCACATCTTTACACTGTAACCTAGGACACCATCCCATCCCCACCAGCAGCCCTTACCTCACCCTCAGGGACAGGGGTGATTCATGGTCTCCTGGTGGGTCTGGGAAAAGCTGGTGAGTCTGGCATGGTTTGTGCTCACAGCTTGTCTCTGCTGTCAGCGTTCACCAGCAGCCCCAGCTCACACTGGAGTCCCAAGGACTGAGACCACTGCCCCTCTCAGAGCAGCCTGAGAACTGCTGGGGTGGTTTTATCCTCACTGTAGCCAAGCCAGAGGCAGTAAATAGCACCTCCATCCAGGGAAAAGGCAGGTGTTATGTGTAACAGGGGAATCCAGGCACGCTGGTGAGTGGGACTGGCTTCCCAGGAGAGACAGGAGAGATGAATAATAACACACAGATCTCAGCTAAGTGGCAGCCCTGAGAGGCAGCACTTGAATCTATATGCTTTTCAAGAGCATATCCAAGATGAAGAATATTTAGTGGCAGGCCAAGGGGAGAGCAGTCAAGAAACAGAAGTTTTTTCAGTCTGTCTTGGTGTGAAAAATAAAGTCAGTGTGGATACACTGGAAATGATGAAGGCTAAGTGAGGAGTCCTGGAGGGTCTGAGCACAGGCAAAGCAGCCAGGTTGGAAACACCAAGTTTGGCATCATGGTGAGAGGCAGGGAGGGCTTATCAAGGGCTTTAATCCTGCTAAAGCAATGAACAGTCAGAGTACCAGGCTCTCCACATCCTACAATGCTTTCCCTGCAAGAAAAATCAGTAGTTTAAGGTGCTGAATGAAGGTGAGGGATGGAGACAGGCAGACACCAGTCTTATAAGGGAGGAGCAAGCAGTGGGCTTTGCTGTCAAAGCATCCCAATTTCCAGCTGTGCTGCCAATTTTTACATGCCCTTGGACTATTTCTAACCCCATTTTGTGTGTGTAGAGTGAGGGTGAGGATGCCACCTCCTTAAAACTCTGCAGAAACAGGATCTGTGCTGTGTAGAATAAAGACTTTGTGGGGCAGAGCAAGCAGAAATGCTGCTCTGTCCTCCATCCACACTGAGGGGTTACTTGGAGAAGGTGAAATCATGAAGCAGCAAGCATGGAAGAGAGAGAATTCTAATATAACACATTTTTGAGACAAATATGTGACTTCTAGAAGCCATCAGAGGATGTTTAATGACAGACTGAACATGTCCTCTGTCCCATGCTGATCAAAAGACCTGAAAAAGCTCTAATCAACTGCTTGTGAGCATCTTTTTTTCCTACTGTAAAAATGGAATTTAATTAAAAATGGAGAGACAGAAACTCAGCTGACTCAGTGGGACTTTGGCCCCTGCCTTGCAAAGCACTTGAGGACATGTTTTAAATCCCAGCTGATGGCTCTGGAGAATCAGTTACTGGCTGGCTCCAGGATGGATTCCCCACTAAGTTTGAGGGTTGTGTTCTTGGGGGATGGATTCAAGCACATGCTTAATCTTAAGCATGTGCCAAGCATCCTGTTAATTGAGGGTTTTTTCTGAGAAGGTCTTGGTGTTATTGTTTCTCCTTGGAGCCTGTCCCTGTGCACATGTGAGCAGGCACATCACAACAGTCTGGAAAAGCAAAGCATTTTGAAATGCTTTTCCAGACAGTAAACTCAGGACAAATTTATTTGGTTTGAACATTTTGGCACTGGTGAATGTAAACCACTCCTGGTTTTTATTTTCCTCTGCTTTCCACTTCGAGCAGTATCAATGTCAAGCTGCTCATGGACTGAGCTCTGCAGTCCTTGGGCAAAGGAAGGCTGTAAATAGATAAAGGTGTTTGCAACAGCCCAGGGGAGAGCTGGGCACAGCCCATCCTCACACATCTGCACTTCTTCTGGAGCCAGGATGGGCCCAAATTGTTCCCAAGTATCCCAAAGCACCAGCCCTGGGACAGCAGTGGCTGATGGCAGATGTGCTGATTTTGCTGCTGGAATACCCCTTCCCAGACCTTTAATGATTCCTGCCTGTCAGAGAGGATATAAATGGGGTTAGTAACTTGGACTCAGCCTCGTGAGTGATGCACTAAAGGATGCTTTAGTCCACTCTCTTGTCCTGGGACGATTTCACTGTGCCAAAGATGTGTTTAAATCCCATTTATCCTGCAGGTAGCCAGGGTGGGATTCTCTATTTAGGGGATCTAACTGGCAAATCAAGCCCCCCCTCCCATGCTTTGTGCCTGCCCAGCTTGGCACTGCTCCCCTCCTGACCTGTGCTGCTGCTGAGCCCAGCACTCAGACCCAAAGCCATCACCACTGCCTGTTCATTGAGGGCCACTGGAACGCCCTGCTTGATGGGAATGTTGTAATTAACGCTGTCTGTGCACGGCTGAAATGTTAACGCTTCTGTTAACACACTTTTGGTCTTGCTTTTAACACCACAGGTGGCTTTTCAAGAGCTCAGCCTTGATTTAAATGACATCCACTGCTTATTGCTTTAATTATGGAAATGGACAGAGCAAGGGAGCACATTTCTGGGTATGGACTCCCACAAAAAGCATGAGGGAAGCAAAGTGGAGTGATTTTATTTTCTGAGTGGATGTATGGAGATCAGGGAGAGGACTGGGCATGGATGACTCTCCACAGCCTGGCCTGGACCTTCCTCAAGGATTTACCATGGGCATAAAGAGAATCCACCACTCAACGTTTTCCAGCAGTGTAAAATTGTCTCTGTGGTGGAGTTGGGGGGAGAAATACAGAAATAGAAAAATGCAGAAATAATACAGGAATACGGAAATAGAGAAATGCAGAAATAATATAGAAATACAGGAATACAGAAATACAGAAATAATATAGAAATACAGGAATACAGAAATATAGAAATACAAAAATATCCTTATCCTTCAGCTCAGAGCAGAGAGCTGTGTCTGAGCTCTGGCCCCACTGCTGCTGACAAATCTGGATCCCAAACCTGGAAAGGTGCAGAACCTCAGCTCCAGCCCCCAGACAGGAGCAGGAGCCTCCTCTGGGTCCATCTGCAGGGAGATGACCGGTCCCAAGGCTTTGCTGCTCTGCTCCTGACTGGAAATCCCAGGAGGAAACAAATCCCCTGGCGTGTCAACAGCCCCTCATGTTACCTCTCCCCTAAATATAGTGCTGGGATTGCAGGGGAGGAGCAGAGCAGGGAAGGCAGAGTTCCCCCACCAAAGGACAAGGGACTCACCTTCACTCTGACCCTCCAAACTGCCTCCAAGAAGGAAGGGGTGGGGAAGCCTCCTCCTCTTTCCCTGCACAGCATTCAGCTTTCTGCAGGCTCTCTTCACTTTGCAAGGGCTGAGCCTGGGCCAGGTGATGCCAGAGCAAACCCCTGTGGCTGCACAGCTGGAAAATGGGATATCCCTGTGTGCCCACCACGGCCTCTGTCCCACCATCCCCATGCCAAAGTGATTTTCCTGTCCCTCAGTGTCCATGGGGCTGCAGCCAGCCCTTGGTTTCCATCTGCCTGCTCCAGGGGCATCTCACAGCTTCTCCAGAGCCTCCCCAGCACATTCCCCTCCATCCCCCTCTCCTTTTCACTCTTCCACAGCGCTGGATTTTAAGGAAAAGCCTTTCCCCCCTGTTTTTATCTGCATACCATCCATGGCACTCAGCCCTTGTGCTGTCATGCAGAACTGTGAGGAATGAGCTGGGTGATAAAGCAGAGGGAGCCAAGGCATGAAGGCCATGAACCCCCTGGTTATATTTTGGAGCCATAAATTACACCCTTCAGCCACGGGTTAAGCAGGTCATTAAAAAGCAAAAAATCACAGGGAGAATGTTCAAAAAGCAGCACCCCTTCAGCTCTGCCCTCCCTCAGTGCAAGGGAGGGAAATCTCAGCCCCCTTACCTGTGCTCTGGGATGCAGCCTGCTATGCCAGGCATTTTTGGCACTGCCTCCACCCTGGCTGTAAATCTTTATTACTCTAGCTGAGCTGACACTCTGCCAGAAAAGTTTGTTATGGGATAAACTGAGTGACCCCAGGGTGGGAATGTGGAGGGGGGAATAGCAGGGGCTGTGTGTGGCACATTGGCTGGAGCTGGAAAATATCTCTGCAGTGCCAGCTCTATTCCCACAGCTGCTATCCAAGGTAAACTCAGGGAAGAGCCATCCCCTGAGCAGGGATGTGGGAGGAAGAGGTGCTGAGCAGAGTTAACACAGGTAAGGACCAGAAAAGGCTGGTCCATGGGTACAGCCTGGTACTTTCCAGTAAGTTAGAGCTTATAAATCATTTTGACAAAATAATTAAAGCATGTATATGCTGTGATTTATAACACTGCCTCTCGCTGTAAGACCAGGGTGATGCTGATACAGGGATGTATCAAACCAAGGGAAAAGCTCAAAAGCTGTTCTTGCCCTTGCAACTCCAAAGCTTCAAATCCAGAGTGACTCCAAATCACAGATACTGCCCAGAATCAGTGTGGCTGTAGGTTGGGTGACTTCAGCTGAGCCCAATCTCCATCACAAATAAAAAAGTGTTGGTTGCCTGGCTGCACCCTCTGTGCTGCTTGAGTGGGAATAATGAGGAAGGCAGAGTAAAAACTGAAGGCACAAACAGCCACCCTCTTAAACCCATGTGGTATTAGAGCACAGGGAAAGCCTTTTGCAGAGGCAATTACACAAATGCACGTCTGGGTTGAGAGCTGAGCCTGACCTACAGCTCTCAGGGATGGGCAGACATTGTCATTAAAGCTCATCAGGACAGACCCCGTGCTGTGGAGGCACATCAGAAAGATATTTGTATTTGACTTTGCTCCATATGTCATAAAAGGGGGAAATAAAATAAAATTAAGCATCAGGACAGTCCTTTGGGAAAAAAGAGAACTGGGACTGGGGGTTCAATAGGGAGGTGACCCAGAGAGTTTGGACAGAAGGAATGGCTCCTTCTTCACATGCAGTGATGAACCACACCATGAGGTTTTATTTTTATTTTGGCTAGCCCAAAAATTAATAATCTAAAATTATTGTAGGAGGTTATTTTACCATGGAAGAAAGAGATATGTGGGATTTAGACAAACTGTCAGATCTTCTCTAAGAGGAAAAATGTAATTTCTCAGCAACTTCGTCTAGGCCGCCCTTTGAGGATCTTGCTTTTCAGAATTTCCCCCTTTTTTTTTTTTTTTTTTTTTTTTTTTGGTCTAGGCTTGCTCAGCTCTCTAACACACACATTCATTTCCCTCTCCCCTTCCAAATCATCTGCTAGTGACTGACATTTCAGTGGAGTGCTATCATACTGGCATATAAATGAAGCTTTTCAGCATTCTTAGAAGGGGTGGTCGTCTTCTGAGATTCTTGGAATTCAACTTGAAGATGAAAAAAATATTTTTTTTTAAACCTGAAAAACTTAGTTGTTTTTTTTTTTCCCTAACAGATGCTCTATGCAAATGTTGAAATAAGTGTATTAATATCAAGCTCAGCCATCTGCCTAAATAATTTCTCAGGGAAAAGAAATTTGCAGCATAAGAAACATGAAAAATTAAAGCTGGGTAGCACATTTAAACAGAATATGTCCTGTCAGGCTGCATGGATTAATGGATGAGGCAGTCAGGGCACAGAGCAGCCCCAGCTCCAGCAGAACTGGTGGTTTTCCAGCATAAGCTGCACCTTCCAAAATCCCCCTCTATCCCAGTAATTTTAATTCCTGCAGGGCCAGGGTGCTGCTCAGTTTTCCAGAGTATGAAGGGCCTGACCCAGCACCCAAAGATGGTCAGTTCAGCTTCCATGCCAGGCTCCCATTGGGGCTGCTGAGGAGATACAGGTGCTTGGAGGATGGGAAACATCTGCCCTGCTTTGGGATGGTCTGAATAATATCCATATCATATTGGGAAGGAGCCTTCCAAAAATATCCCAGCCTTGCTGCTCAGTGGGAGGAAGGAGGTCAGAGCTCAGTGGGTGCCATGCAGTGCCCTGGAGGATGTGGAGAACAAACCTTCCCCAGGAGTGAGGCTGGAGGCTCTCACCTTTCTCTGTGCCAGGCCCTGCCTCCCTGTAGGGACCCTCCATCCTCAAGTGGGGTGTAAAGGGTTAGCTGCACCATCTAATTAGTGGCTTGTCTTCATTTTCTTCTGTCTTCACTCAGAGTCTGGATTAAAAACACAGAGGACATGAATTTCCTCGTGTTTGGACTTAGTTGTTTATGAAATTTCATCTAAAGTACAGAGAGTTCTGGAACACTTCTAGCTATCAGCTAAAAGTGAGCAAAATGGAGCTGAATCTAGCTAATTACAAGGTCTTTTAAAGCTAAACAGTCCAATAGAGAATTAACACCTATATTATTTATACTTTTGATCCAATAACCAAACTCCTGTGACCCCCAGTGCAGCACTGACTGTCCAACCAGAAACTGCCTGAAATCATGAAGAAGAAGGAAGAAGACAGAAAGAGAAAACATCCAAAATCCTCCAACTTGTCCCATAGCTACTACTATATTCTAAAAACCCCAAATTCAAAACCTTTCACCTTGTGAAATTACACACTTCTAACTACACACCAGTGATTTTAACTCCATCACTCAAATTTGGAAGCCTTCTCCAAAGCCTCAGGTCAAAGCAGTGTTCTCCTGGGGGTCAGTGCCAGAAAGCACAGAAAGTACAAAACTCCCAGGTTTCTGGGTTCCAACAGTGAGGCATGGCAGTGATCCATCCACAACCTCCATATTTTATCCCCAAACCTGTTGGGTCCCCAGGTGCTGAGTGAGCTGGGGAATGCAGGAGGGGCAGCCCTGCCTGCAGGGAGGGTAAAGGGCACTGCTCACACCAGGCAAACCTTCAGCAGAGCAAATCCTCCCTAAAAACAACCCCCTGCCCTTTCCAGCTCTGGGAATGGGGAGCTGCTGATGGAGCCCAGGAATGAGATCAGCTGCAGAGTCTGTGAGAATCTGTGTCTTGGGCTGCAATGCAGGATGTAGCCAGAAATGTGAATTCTGTCCCCATCTGTTGGAGCTGGGTGGGGCAGTGCCCCTGATCTCCTGGCACACATTATCTGCTCATGGGCAGCTTTAAACCAGCTGGGGCAATCATCTTTATCTTTCCCACAGCCCATCCTCCCTCCAGGAGAGATCTCCTGTTCATGGCCATTGAGTCCCAGGGCATGGCTGATAAAATTCCATGATCCCATGGGAGATGCCCCAGCCAGGGGGAGGAGCCAAGCCTTTCCTACCCAGATAAAAACTGAGATTTTGGACAGCAAGGTGCCTTCTTTGCACTGGATTCCAGAGGAAAGCCAGACCTTTCCACATCATCCCTGCACCTTCAGAGGAAAACTGCACCTTCTCCAGGAGCACTGCTCCAGCTGAGCCACATCTGCCACTGCAGGAGGATGCAGCCACCATGGAATGGGACTGTGCCAACACCCTGACTGACTGACGGGTGTCAGCTTGGATTCTGACTCTGGCAGTGTTTGGGGATTGTTCTTTGTAATACTGCATTTCTATTTTAATTTTCCTAGTAAAGAACTGTTATTCCTAATTCCCATATCTTTGCCTGAGAGCCCCTTAATTTCAAAATTATAATAATAATTTGGAGGGAGGGGGTTTACATTCTCCATTTCAAAGAGAAGCTTCTGCCTTTATTGGCAGACACCTGTCCTTCAAACCAGGACAATCTGGGGCAACAGATCCCCAGAACTGGTGCCTGCACTCCTCAGGGCACCTTCTCCCCATCCCTGCCTCTGGTGCTGGGGTCTCCCAGTGGGAAGAGCTGTAGGACTGGCATTGCCCTCTCCAAGCACCACTTTCCTATTCCCAGTGTGCCTCCCTCCACATCCCAGGGTTTGGCATCAGGCAAACTCCTCCTCAAAGTGAGGATGGGGAGAAATGTATCAGCCAAGGTAATAGGGGAGTTGGACTGACTTCCAAAAATCCTCTCTCTCCAGAGACAGGAGGAAGGAACAAAGAAACAAAGAAGAGGAATTTCCCCCAATCCTCTTCAGAAATCCCCCCCCCTTACAGACGATTTAGGGGATGAGCAGTGGCCATGAGCAGCCTGTGAGGGGCAGGGTCTCCCCCAGCCTCCCTCCAGCCATGGGAGGGGATACTGGATGAGCCCCTTGCCCACAGTGCCCCCATAGTGCAGAGATGTCTGTGCTCTGCCCATCCCATTGCAACAGCCAACCTGGACCTAAATCAGTTTATTCCAATTCTTGTTTGGGTTTTTACACTAAAAAATAAAGCTGATTCAGGGAGTGTGTGAGTGGAGCTCAGCACCAGTGACTTAGGACATGGGTGGTGCAGACAAAGCCAGCCCTGGTGGCCAGGTCCCTGCCAGCAGTTTCAGGGTTGGTGCTTAAACCAGAGGAGAAATTTTCTGTGGGTTTCTGGGCAGATGGGACACAGATAATTCAGGAGGCCAATGAAGCACTAAGGAACTCCACTGGGCTCAGCTCCCAGGTTGTTTTTTCCAGCTTGTTTTTGCCTTGGGTCATAGTTCTCAAAACATCCATCTACTGTCAAAGCCCAGGCAATTCTGCAGGGGGATGCTGTCCTTGGCTCACTTTGGGGATGTTGATGTTTTCCCATGTAGAGATGAGTCTGTACCCAACATTTTTACCTGGCTGAGCTTCCTGCTGTCCCAAACAGGGCTGCAGTGCCCTGTCTGCACTTTGGGAGTGACACTGGGCATCTCCTGTGGGGGAATTACCTGTTCTGGGATGGCACACATGCTGTGGATCAGGCTATGGGTGATCACAGGAGCCCAGGCTCCAGCCCTGGTCTTGCTTAGGTGACACAGACACAGCAGATGTGCTTTTCAGACTGAGACAAAAGCCCTTAAAAGCCAAGATTAAAAGGCTCTTCCAGGACTCTGCTGGTGTTAGTGAGCTTCAGCATCCTCCTCAGCAAAATGAAGCTGTAGCTGGTGACCAGTCCCTGCTCCTCAATTCCCAGTGCCAAAGGCAGAGCAGAGACCCAGGGGCCCTGCTGGGGTTAGAACTGACTGGATTTGCAGCCTCTCAGTCCATTAACCACCAAAGCACCAAGGCACAGCCCTGCCCACCTCTGGGTGAGCACCTCAGGTGAGATCTCACCTGAGAGAGGTGGGTGGAAGCTGCTCTCTCCCAAAAAGAGAAGCAGCAAAGAGGGTTTGGGAGATGAGAGCCCACACAGGAGTCTCAGTGTTGGGAAGTGAGTCCCACCCCAGCCACATGTGCTGTCTCCCCCTGTGGTACCTGTCCTGCAGAAAGCCCCATCCCACCTTTGCTTCCAGCTGCACAACTCTGGGGTGAGCCAGGGCTGAGAAACACCAGAGATCAGGGGGGTGAGAGGAGCAGCAGGGAGCAGCTTTTATTTACTGCAAGCACAGGGAGTGGGGGAAAGATGAAGCTTTTCTGCCCAAGGAAATGTTTTTATTAATTTCTGGGGGATGTGAGGTGGACAATTAAAGAATCTCCCACCCTGTGTGCAAAGGAGATGAGTTCTTACGTCTCACCCTCTGGGCAAATCTCAGTGCAGGCAATCAGTTGCCATTCAAAACCATCCCTGGGGTTTCCCTTGAACCTGGAGCCCCTTCCCTCATCCCAAATTCTTCTCATTTACCCCAGCATGGACAAGAGTGATTGCTCATGAGGTAACAGTGTGACCCGAGAGACTCAGCCTCTGTCTGCAAAGTCTTGTAAAAAATCTCCCCTGTGCACTGTGGTTAAACCAAATCACCTGGGCTCAGACAGAACTGGATTTTATCAAATACTAAGCAAGTGAATATAATTTTTCCCCCCATTTGGGGTTTTCTTGATCTCTGGCCATACAGATCTGTTTCCCTTCCATTTGGGTAGGGAAGAAGATGCCTAAAATCAGTGCAAAAAGCCCCAGGAAATGGTTTCTAGGGAAAGAGAATTATTTCAGTGCCAAAGCTGTCACAGGGTTTGTCCCACTCACCCCAGGTCCTCGCCATGGAGCCCCTGGTGTTGCTCAATGGGTCAGCATTACTCCCATGAGTCATTTTGACTCCTTTTTTCCTGGAGGACAGGCAAGGGCTGCCAGGCTGGAAGCAGGAGAGCACACCCAGAGCAGCAGCAGGACCAAACATCTCTAACACCATCAGCAGGTGACAGACTTTTGGTTGCTGCCTTGTTTTCTCTCTCCCCATCACTCCTTTTCCATTGTGGCTCCAGTCCTTTTGCTCTGTTTCATTGCATGCAGGGATTTGTTAAAAGCAGAATAAAAAAGCACATTTTACACCACTCCACACATGTAAAAATAGAAAAGGGAGCCTTGAACAGAAGCTGCATTATGTTTGGAGCAGGTTCCTCCTGCCAGGCGTGACGTGATGCTCCTTTCCAAGCCTTGGCATGTTTTGGGAAGGGTTCATCCTTCCTGCAGGCACTCAGGGTAGCTGGGGCCAGAAACCAACAGCTCCACTCACAAATGCCTGTGCAAACCTCGTGGGCAGCCAGCCAGGGCATGAATCACAGCCCAGGTTCAGCTTCCGGTGGGATTGAGGCTATTTTTGTCTCCTTTTGGCTAATCCAAAAGAGGAGGTGTCCTACTGCCTCTGGTTTAGCCTCTTGAGGACTGATCCCTTTGTCTGTGGCTTCCAAAGCCTTCAGAGACTCGAGTGGGGCTTTGTTGTCCCAGTAAAGGGTAGATTAAACCAGGCACGTTTGAATCCAGCCCATCACAAGGTGGCCATGGAGACCAGAAGCAGCATAAAATATTTCCTACCAGGGGCTCACAGTCCTTAAAGTCCCCAAGTCCTGAGGGGTGTGACCCTGTCTGGGTCTGACTGTGGGCACCTGTGGATGCCACTGGGTGCTCAGTGGGCAAGGTCAGGTGTTTCTGGAGGTGTGATTCACCTGGCATCTTTTGGGCACCCTCTGCTTGGCATTCACTAGATCTCCATGGCCTGGCACAGGGAGCTGAGATGATGAAATCCCACCAGGGCATCCCTCCCTGTCTGGGAGGGGCAGGTGGGGGTGACAAGGAGCCACCCTGACACCAGCTGGGGAGCCTGGTCCCATCCCCAGCAGGAGAACAGCCTGACCCAGGGACAACACCTTTGCAGAGCCCAGTGCAAAGGAGAAAAGGAGGGAAAGTGTCACTGTCTGAGGGGTCTCCTGAGCCTGAGTCCCACAACAGGACATGCAGGTGGTTTAGAGTTCAGGTTTTCCCAGCTGGTCACTGAAGAAGATTCAGGAGCTGCTTTCTGAGGTTTCCAAGGTTGTTTATTCTTTCTTATCTAAGAAATTCTTTCTCTGAACTAACAGAGGTCTGTTCAGCAAGCTGGTCAAAGGCACACTGCCTGCTCTTGGGGCAGGACTTATCTTTTATACTGTAATATTACATACCTAATATTTACAATTACTTTCCAATACATGACACCTTTATTACACTGTCCAACTCTGTCCCAAACCAATCCAGTAATGCCATCCTGCACTTAATATGGATGGCATGAAGAAGAAGAAAGAAAAGACATACCATGCCCAAAATCCTCCATATTAGCTTTAAACCCCCTAATATAAACATTTCTAAAAATTCACTTTTCTACCTTCTAACAATCTAGTTTATACTCTACTTATTTTTTGTGACTTGTAATTCTTCCTGCAATGTTGGTAAATTTCTCCAGGGGCTCAAATCCAATCCCCAGGACCCCTGGGTTCCATGCCAGTGCCTCTGAGACCCCTGCCAGGGGGGGTCTAGAGGCATCCAGGGAAGCCAGGGAACACCCTGGACTCCCACAAAAAGGCAGCAAAATACCTCAGCAGAGCTCTGCACTTTTGAGCATGTGAAGTGTTAGGATATTCCTGAGCACTTGGGTACATAAATATTAAATAAGCTGCAGTGAGGAGGAGAGAGATGTCTGTGCTGCTGGCAACCTGGGGCAGGGAGCAGGGCCTTGGCCATTCCACACATCCCAGTACAGCCCTGGCCATGCACAGAATGACCCAGGGCAGCACTGAGCCCTTGGGGCTCTGCTGTCACACAGCAGCTCCTTGACAGAGCTGGCCCTGGGCTTCCCTGCTTGTTGTCCAGGCTGCTGAGACACTTAGCAAATCCCATCTAGCTAATTACACTCTGGGTCGATGCCTCCTGGCCTCTGGTGCTGCTTCTCATGTTAATTAGCAGTACCCAGCAGGGAGAGCACATCCCCAGCTCATCTTGCTTCCCCCTCGCCATGAGTGAAGGATGGAGGCTCAAAAATGAGAGAGGGGGACACACTCCACCCCACAGCCAGGCTTGCTGCAGATATTTTCTTGTGGCACCTGAAGCAGTTGGTAGAAAATATCCCTTATCATGGCCTTGCAGCCAGCAGAAGAGCTCATGGCAGGGGATGTGGTGTGGGCAGCTGGGTGAAGGAGGAGCAGACATCCCTTCTCCTTCTGGCCTGGTTCCCTGTGGCATTACACGAGGGCTGAGTGGCTCACAGCAGCTTTAGGGACCTGTCTGTGCATTAATTTAGTCCAGACCAACCTTCTCCTGGCCCTGTGAGGTCCAGTTTGGCTGGCAGCATCTGGAGGCCCTTGACAGCACATGAAATCTAAGCAGCACTTATGCAGGCACAGGTGGGGGACAAGCAGCCACTGAGTTTGCTGCAAAACCATTAAATCTTGGCTTGGGAGAAGGAGACTGGAGGCAGCCAATCTCCAGCTGGCACAATCCCAGATGTGCCTTGGCTCTGAGCATGCAGCTGTGGCATGGGGAGACAACAGAGGTGCCTGGAGCCCAGGTGGGATAAGAGCCAGCAGGGCCAGAGTGGGTCTCAGCTGGGCAAAATCCCACAGAGATGTCTCCTGAACAGTCAGAAGGAGGTGGATGCACCTCATGGGTGTGAAAAACATGGTTCACTGTCTTGGGAGAATGTAAAGGTTTAATAAAAAGACAATAGGAGACAAACATAAAGCAAAGGGTTAAAACAGCCAGGTGCTTGGCATGCTGCCAGGGGCACACCCTGCTTCGGGAACACCCCTTTAAATACATTTTACAATCCATCCATTTTTTACAGATTCATAGACCTTCATGCATAGTCAACTGTTTCTGGGAACTGTTTAGCATGGCCACTCTTTGGGTTTGCTTTTTAGAGCATGTGTGTTTTTGGCTTGTGGTTTTATTTTTCTTCTTATCCTTTTTAATTTGGGTGGTGGTTTAGGCTTTTTGCAGTTGGTTGAGTGTTGATAATTGTTGTGTCAGCTGTGGGGTCTTTATTACATGTTCAGGGCTGTTATCCTGACTAAACAGGTAGTTTAAGCAGATTATCTTTAAAAAACTTATGTCTAACTTTTACTATTAACAAAGACTATATCCATATAGAAATGCTATTTAACATTATACATAGAGCATTTATCCCAATACTTGCAAAGAGCCAACAACATGTCATGCCTTTGTAACATGGGGCACCTGCAGCCAGCACAGCTCTTCTTTGGGCCAGGACCCAGGGCTCAGACCCAGGGCTCTGGGCCGATCATCTCGGGCTGTGCCCTCGTTTCCAGAGGAGAGGATGTGAGGGGAGGGGTGTGACAATGGTGCCTGACCCCAGAAAGGCTGGGGAGGCAGAGGGCACCTGCAGAGTGCCAGGCTGTTGTCACAATCTGCTCAGCCTGAGCGGGAGCTGAGATGTTCACTCGACCCCAGGGTGCAAAAGACAAAAGGCAAGAGACTCAGGTTTTGTTAAGCAGAAAGCAGCAATGCAGTTTATTGTGTGTAACAATTCAGTTTTGTGATAGAGAGAGAGAGAGAGAGGTAATGGAAATGAAGTAAAAGGAGAGAGAGAGAGGGAGGGAAAGGATGGGATATAGCTACCAACAGACAGGACACATCCTCATGGTCATCCAACGAGACACGTCTTCAATCCATTGGGGAGAAAGAGATCTCAGAGTCTCTTTAGGAAAGTCACTTTTTATAGTCCTTTTCCAAAGTGAGTGGCCTCTGGCCAAAAGGTGGGAATATTTATGGACTATTGTATGTGGAGATCATTGCTCCAAGAAACAGGTGCTGGAACAGGGCGCTACAGCCAGTGCTCTGCTCACAAGAGCAGCGTGCCATGGCAGCACCAGGCACACCTACAAACAGTTCTTGGCAAGCATCCACCTCAGCCAGACCTGACCTCAGGCTCAGGGCAAGTGGTGCAGTCCCAGGGTCTCAGTCTCTGATGATGGTCGTGAGGCAGATCAGAGAAACTTCAAAGCGACTCTCACAACTGTGGAGCAGTGCTGCAATGAAAGCTGGAGAGCAGCAGTGCAGGGAGCACTGGCCTGGACCCTCCTCTCCTCCAACAGAGGAGCATCCCCAGTGTGTGACCATGGGTTGTCCAGAAATCTGTGTGTGCCCCTGGTCACCAAAGGCAAGGCAGGGTCCTTCCCTCCAGACCACTGCTGCCATGGGGGTCTGCAGTGACCTGACTGTTTTATACCTGCTGAAATCCAGCCAGCCAGCTCTTGGGGCCCTGCATGGTGAAAATTCCCCAAAGTGCAGCTGGCTGAAACCCAGGGACACCCCAGGCACCTGGAACAGGGGGAGCTGCTGGGACACCCCCTCGCTGGCAGAGGTGCCCTGGCTCCCTCTGTGTCTGGCTCAGAAAGCTGCTGCTGTTGCCTCTGTTCACCCCACCCCACCAATTGCTTTTCTTTTCTCCCTGGATTAAACAAACCCCGTGGTGTTTCCAGCATGACTAATTCCATAATGACAGCAATATCCCCTGCCTCCCGTGCAGCCCAGGAAGGTGCCAAGCACCATTAACGTGCTGGTACACATTGCCATTGCATAATCAGCTGGATCTTCCTGGGGGAAAATGAGCTGAATGAGACACTCTCCTTTGCTGGAATAGCAGGGGCCAATGGGAATTTCCATGAGAGAGATGGTTATAAAAGGAAAATCCATATGATGCTGCCTTGAAAAACTGCTGTTGTCTGGCAAATGCCAAGAAGGAGCCTGGATCTCTCTCTGACACACATTCACGTGGCTGGGAAAGTGAAGGGGCTCTTTTCTTCAGTCCTGCCATGCTCCACACACTGCTGCTCTCACCCTCTGTGTGGTTCTGTTCATTTCTCCATCCTGCAGCATGGTTCCTTCAGCACCACTCGGACTGAGCTGAGCTGACAGGGCCCATGGATGTGTTCCTCAGCCTGGGATGCCAAAGGGAAGCCTGGGAGCACACCTGGAGAGGCTGAGCATGAGCCACAGACTCCTGGTGAGATCCCAGCACGGTGCCCTGTCCTTGGACACCCCAGCAAGGAGGGGGTGATGTGATCTGTGTGTGTGGCATTTGGTCACATACCAGAGGAAAGGACTGGCACAGCTCTGTCTCATTACCCCAGAGCAACCAGGTAAAGAACTGAATTAATTATTTTGCTTTGGCTGCCCATGAAGTCTCATTACTGATGCATTGCTGCAGAAATGTGTGGCAGAAGGCAGGAAATCTCACCTGCAGTATTTCCAATGTAATTCCCTCCTTTGTGCCCAAAATTAAAAGCCAATGACTGGAAATGCAGCCGAGAAAGGCTTTAACTTGCAGCCGTTGAGTGTTGAAAACTGACACACCTGATGATGGATAGTGAAACATCTTTTTAATTTCATTGCTCTTGCCAGCAATAACAGCCTTTGTTGGCTCTGGTCTCTGCTGAATGGGGGCAGGCAGTTCCAGATTCAAGCTCTGGGTACAGCCCCATGCCAACATTCCCCTTTATCCTCCCTCTTTGCTCATCTGCTAGAGTTCCCTGACTGGGAAGCACTAACCCCAGCCCATCATGTAGGAATGTTCCAGATGACTCTGTTTGTTATTAATAAGTTTCTATACATGTGTGAGAGTCCCTGTACCTCCAGAGGCAGAGTTTGTACTGCTTCCCTTGGCTGCCTTCCCCCCTCTCTGAAAGCACAACACAAACGAGTTTCCAGCAGCACGTAGGGGCTGAGGAGCAAAGAGGAACCAAATCAACTTTTGGGAGCTTTGTTTGGTTGTGACCAAAGGTGTTTTTTAAGTGATGGCTGAGCTGTGAATTGGAAGTGTTACCTGCATTATTTCCTGCCCACCACAGCTATTGTTTACAGCCTGAAGATTACTTGGCTCACCTCAGTTTTGTTTGGGAGATAAATGTTGGTTAGGACATCATCCAAGTCAACCCAACACTCACATTTAATAAGATCATTCTGTGGCTGTCAAATGCCTGTTGAAGAGGCCTGCAATGTTTTGAAAGTATGACTCACAGAATCATAGAATCATGGAATGGTTTGGGTTGAAGGGGACCTTAAAGATCACCCAGTTCCACCCAGGGGCAGGGACACCTTCCACTGTCCCAGATTGCTCCAAGTCCCATCCAGCCTGGCCTTGGGATCCCTTCCAGGGATGGGGTTTCAACAACATCCCTCAGCACTGTGTTCCAGTGCCTCACCACCCTCATAGGGAAGTATTTAATTCTCACATCGATTTAATCTCACCCCTTTCAGTTTAAAGCCATTAATAACCTCCCCATCTCACAGACAGGAGGCAGTGAAAGGCAGAAGGAGTGGCCCAAGCTCAGAGCTGGGAGGAGAGCTGCAATCACAGCCCAGCACCCAGGTGCCTTTCCTGGTGATTCATGTCAAAAACAGAGGGACAAGAAGGTTTTTAGCAAAATCTTTTGTTTTCCTGTGGAAACAGCAGCCTTCCCAGGTTATCACCAAGGCTTTTATTTTTTATTACTCCTCAGCTCAGCCAGGCTGGATGAACTGTCCCCCAGTGCTGCCTGTGCTGCTGTGCTGTCAGGCAGCTTTGATCTACAGCAAGCAGTTACCCAGAAGGAACCCAGTGAAGAACTCTCAGTTTCCTCTCCCACTAACAAGTTTTGTCCAGGTTTTGCCTCACACACATCCAGAGGATCATCCCTATGTGCTCCTGGCATTCACTTGCACAGCTCCAGAGCTGGGCTTGCCTGGTGGATGTAAAATCCCAGCAGGGTTTGGAGAGGCAGGTTTGCACCCTTACCTGGTGAAGGAGGGGATGGTGAGCAGGGTGGCTGCCTGGACAATGCCAGGTGGTTCTCACACAGACAAAGCCCTTCCCTCTCACAGATGGCCCATCACAGGAAATTGGATTGACCTCCACTTTATTTATCACCATCTCTTGCTCTGCTTTGTCAGAGACTGATGGCTGCTCCCAGGGTTTGCCATCCACCCAGACCTCCAGGAATACTGTAAGGCTCTTTGGAGAGATGCAATCACAGAGCTGTGGGCAGTTGGCCAGATTCATTCCTGATTACAGTGTAGAATAGATGGCCAGTGATTTCTCAAATCCCACCATCAGCTGTTTTAGGCAGCCATAAAATATAATACTGCTCATATAATGACTAAAATCCATCTACAACACCAGGAGGATTTAGTCCCTTCTCCTAGGGTTGGCTCTGCATTCCTCTGACCTTCTTCACAGTCCCTAGGGTTTAAATCCCCCTCCTTCTACCCAGGGGACCCACATGCAGCATTCAGGATGAGAACTTCCAAGCTCTCCATAAACATGGTGGAAACACTCTCCTGATTTTGAAAGCCAGGGCAAATCCATGGTTTTCTGGCACATTTTTCCACTGTCTTTTGCTGGCTTTGTCACAGTTTGTGGGCTTGCTTAGATGAGCAATTAATTGGTTGAGGCAGGATTGCCTGGGAAAAGTCAAGTGAGAAATGCCTTTCATAGAACATCAAGCTGGATTCAGTATTCACAATCATGGGAGAAGTGCTGTCACAGGACATGTTTGCACAGCAAGCCAAAGGAAAAAAATAAAGTGATGAACACTGAAGTGAACTGGTTTATACTGGCCAGCTCTGGTGGTGGGAGATCCTCACCAGGACCTGAAATATCAGGGCAATGGTCACCTCTGCAACCTGCTCTGTACTGTTGGACTCCTTAAAGCCCTAAAATCTCCCTTGGTGACCTGTCCTAGGGGTGAGCAGCAATGAGACCTCATGGGCAGAGTCCTCCTTGCCAAAGCAGAATAATTAATAACATTTACCTGATTTACTCAATTGCTTGTCCAAAATCGCTCTTGGGTAAAGGGACAGAGACTGTTCCAGTCCTTTCCTCTGGTGTGTGACAGCCAAATGCCACACACCAGGTCACATCACCACCCCTCCCTGCAGAGCTGGGGTGTCCTGCCTTGGTGACCTGCCTTTTCTCTGGCAGGCAGATCTGTTCCCAAAGGTTTGTACCCAGTATCTACCCCAACCCAGCAGCTCCCCTGTGCAGGAGCTGTTACTGCTCTGACCAGCCCATGGCTCTCTCACAGGAGGTCTCCCCCAAGCCATGGCCACTCTAAGCCCCTCTCAGCACGCTGGCACTGCTCTGTGTCCCCCCTGCAGCCGTGGTGGCACCCTGCCCGTGTCCCCAGCCCTTGCTGCCAGCCTGCTCACCAGGGCAAGCTCCTGTGGCCCCTCCAGCAGCTCTGCATCCCATGCCAGGAGCAAGAGAGGCTTTCTGAGGGCTCTCCTTCCCTCTGAGCCCCTGTCTCAGCATGCAGGATGAGCACAAAGCAGGCAGCATATGTGTGGTTTGGAGGGAAGCAGCGTGGCACCACTTTTGGACACCTCCCTCCCCCAACACCTTTCCCACCTCTCCTGTCCTTTTATTCCTGTGAGTGGAGGGGAGCAAAACCTCCCTGCAAGCCTGGCTTATTTTTAGAAGGCTGCACAGCCAGAGACACCCTTTCACTAGCCAAAGTAAGAGGACACCAAATGGTGCTGACCTTTCTGTCCAAGGCCCCATGTGGCACTGGGCAGGGTGGGAGCAGGGCAGGAAGGAAGGAATTTGTGTGTGTTTGCTTGGCCCACTGCCCTCGCCTGGGGCCTGGGTTTATATAAAGAAGATGAGGACACAGCACAGGGATGGAGGTTTGTTGGCCATCACAGGGTTTGGAAGCTCTAATGACAAGGTCATGGGCTTGAAAACACTTTCAGAAACCTCCCCAGCAGATCTCTTGGAAATGCTTCCCCTCATCTCTCCCAGGTGCCAACCTGGGCATGCACAGGGACTCTACCTACAGCCTGTGATTTTTTTTCCCCTGTGTTCTTATGACACCCATGTTGACACACTATGTTCTTATGCAGTTCCTCATGCATTAAGAAAAAAAAAAAAAAAAAAAAAGCAGCAAAATAGCAAGGAGTTGATCCTTGCTTGCAGATGGGAGTTCTGAGAAGCAGAGAAAAGAGTCCCAGATTTGCTCTGCCTTGTGTAGACCCTCAGATGTCTCTCCCTTTATTAAACTCCTGTCTCAGGCTTGGTGCTGTGACCATTTCCCTGGGGACTCTGTTCAGTGCCCCACCACCCTGTGGGGGGAGAACCTTTCCCTGATATCCAACCTAAAGCTTGCTCCATCCAGCTTCAGGCCATTCCCCCAGGTCCTGTCTCTGGTCAGAGCAGAGATCAGTGCCTGCCCCTGTTCTTCTCCTCATGAGGATGCTGCAGGCAGTGATGAGGTCAGATCTGGTCCCTTTATTTTGGAAATAAACCACCTGCCATCCTCTGTCCCTGGGACTCACAGCTGTACAGTGGCACAGGTTCAGTTAAAATGATGCTCCCTGCATGTGGAGCAGGCTCCTGCACTGCTGGCTTCTGCACAAACATTAAAAAAGGGGAACTCTGGCTCCAGCAAAGTGGCAGGGTGATTTTAAGACAGCAGTGAGCACACAAGTGCAGATGAGCAGGGTAAGGAGATTCCTGCTGTGCCTTTTTTCCTGGCTTTGTAACCTCTTCACCCATCGAAGCCCAGCAGTGAAAGCACAGACCAGGGGCACAGCAAAGGGCTGAGATGTGTTCTGCAGCTTGGATAATTGATAAAAACAGCCCTGTCTCAGCCCCAGCCCTGGCTTGGATGTGACAGCCACGCCAAGGAGGCCTTAAAGGTGCCTGGAGCTGCTGCAGACAATGGGGAGAGGCCAGAATTCCCAGGAGGGCAGCAGCAGAGGAGGAGCTGCTGCTTCATGACCCATCAGCTCTCCAGAGCATAAGGATGCCTTTGTTTGCTTCTCCTTCAGCCTCCTGCTACCCAGAGTGGGAGAGGCAAGAGACAGCAGAAACCTGGGATTTTCAAACATTTTCTGAGTCAGATGCAGTGGGAGAGGGGGAGGAAAGGGTTCCCACACCCAGCCAGGCTGAAACAGGCAGTGCTGGCCAGACAGCTCACCTGAACAGCACCAGTGCTTGTGCAAACCCTAAGGGCTTTGGGGGTCTGCTGGGTTATTTCCCCCCAAATCCATCCTGGAGGCAGCTTCACCCATGGCTGGTGTTAGTGGGGTATCACAATGGAAGTTTTCCTGCTGGCAGCCAGGGATGTACAAAATATTTGGCTTCCCCACCCCAGCCTCAGGGTTCTCCTCATCTGTTCCTTCCCCAGATAAAAAGTTTTCCAGCCCAGGATCTGCTCTGAGAGAGAGAGTCCCCAATAGGTTTACTCAGAGGTTTGTCAACTTGAGGATTTCCCCCCCAAATTATTTCAGAGAGGAGTTTTAAATTACTGCCCCTCCCTCCTTTTCCTCCTGTGCAAATGTTGTATAGGACTGAATTACCTGGAGGTAATTCTTCATCCAGGTGTTGGGAGGAAGAAGGCAGAAATGCCATTCATTATCTCCAATTGATTTTATTTATCAGGTATAAAGGAGCAGCTGGAAGCCAAGCAGACATGTGGGTAAATATGTTCAAATTTTCATTTAATGGGTGAAATGATAAGGAGCTTTAGCATGAGGTGATGCTGGCACAGAACTCCAGGACTCTTTTCCCAGGTCAGGAGGAAAAGCTGAGGACAACTGCACTGATTTCAGCTCAATCCAGTTAAATATTGCAAGGATTGTTTTTAACTTGCAGTCAGCTTGAAGGCAGCAAAAGCAGCTCCAAACCTGAAGGAAAAGATCACATGCCTGAAACCCTGCCTGATTTTTTCCAACTATATCATCTAGTCTAATAAAAGACAATAACTCCTCCTCCCAACCTTGCCTTGCTCAGAGCCTGAAAACACCAGAGCTCCAACAATTCTCCTGTAACAAAGGGAATGAGTCATTCATCAAAGCATGCCTTTGGAGGAGAAAAAAATTCTGCATATTCATTTATGCTGGTATTTAGCTAAAAAGATTTGGTTTACCTGTAGAAAATTATATCTATTTTTAAAAAATAAAATCAACACACCCTCCCAAAAGCCTAATCAATGGTTCATGGGTGCAAATGGCTAAAAGATATTTTTGGACATGAATAACATAATTTTTCAGGCATAAGCTGAATAGTGGGAACAAAGGACTTGCTGAGGAATTGCAGCTAGAGCAAGATCTGGGGAAATAATTTCAACAGACAGATGGATGGAAGGACACCCAAATGTCAGGAAATGGCACCCAAAACCTGACAACATCCAGATTTCCTGAGCACACTGGGCAATGAGGAAGCTGCTGATGTTTCATACCACACATAGGGACTGTCTGCATACAAAAAAAATGAAAGCCACGTGGTTTTGGGACATTTTCTGGAGTGACAGAGACATGGTGGCTGCAAGGTGGGCACACTGTCAGCTGCAGAGTTTCAACAACTCCCAAAAATCCCTTTTAAACATGGCCACTAGTCTGCAAGGCAAGCAGAATCTCTGGCTTCAAAGACATTTCCCTGGATCTTCATAAAGCTTGAGGGGTTTTTTTGTTTTGTTTTGTTGTTGTTGTTGTTGTTTTGTTTTGTTTTTTTTTGTTTGTTTGTTTGCTTTTTGTTTGGTTTGTTGTTGTTGTTGTTGGGTTTTTTTTTTTGTTTGTTTGTTTTTTGTTTTTTGGGTTTTTTTGGTTTTGTGTGTTTTTGTTTTTGTGGGTTTTGTGGGGTTTTTGGTTTTTTTTTTTTTTTTTTTGGGGTTTTTTTTGGTTTTTTTTTTTTTTGTTTTGGTTTGGTTTGGTTTGGTTTTTTTGTTTGTTTTTTTTGCTGGTTCTGTTTTATTTGGTTTGGTTTGGGTTTTTTGTTGTTTTATTCCTTTTAACTGGTTTGCAGTTCTAAGCACTGGGAGGTGCTGCCAGGGCCAGCAGAGCCTGGAGTGGCAGCAGTGCAGAGCATCCCTCCTCCAGGCTGAGCCTGCTGCTGTCTGAACAAGGTGTCTTTGCCCCAGCACCTGAAGAATTGTGGGGTTTTGGTAGCTTCAGTGAATCTTAATTGCACCCATCCCAAAGCAGTGACCTCAGCCCTGCCAGCCATAAAACACTGCTCACTGCTTGGGCTTAATGGTGTGTGGCCTGCCAAGGAATCTTTTTTCTCTCCCTTTCAGAGACAATCCGTGGGAATTTATTGGCTTTTTAAAGCTGTCTGATCTTTCACTGAAGGAAACTAATGGAATATCAATGACACCAGGTATTTGTCACAAGTATCATTTATGGAGGAAATACAGGCTTGGCTCAGGAGGTGCACATGGTTAACCAATTCCACACACAGGTCCAGGCAGCAGCTGGGATCAAACCCAGGCTTCTCTGTGGCTGCAGGCTTATCAGCCACTACCAAGCACAGAAAAGCAAAGAGCATTCCTAATTCAGTTGACTAATTCAATTTAAAACCCCAATGAGGACAAGGCAGCTTGAATTTTCATGGGAGCTTTAATTTAGGATGACACCTTTGCAGCTGGAAGGAAGAGCCTTTCGTTGATTTTAAGCACCTTTTCAAAGTAACAGGTAAAAAATACTTTTAAAAATATGAAAACATTCCTTTTCCTATTTTTTACTGGCATCTCCATTTTTTTTTTGGCTCTGACTTTTCACTGAGCTACACCCTATTTGGGGAAAGGTCTGCTCTTTTTTTCATCTCTTTTGCTGACAGGTTAAGAGTTACCTAAAAGGAAATGATGCCTCAGAAGTGTTGTGATAGATGTGAGGCTTCAGTTTCTAACAGAAAAAAAGAGCTTTATACAAAGGCTGCACTCTTCTGGGGTCATCAACCCTTGTGGAGGGCTCGAGCCCCCTGTGCTGAGGTTTCACCCCACAGGGCAGCATCAGAGCCACAATCAGGTCCCCAAAACTGAGATTTGAAAACATCCCACCCTTAAACTCTGTTTTTTTGGGACACAAATCTTCTTTCAGGTTTTGTCACCAGCCTTAAATCCAGCATGGGTTCTCCAGAGCCTGCTAAGCACTGTGCCCAATGATGAGTTCTTTTTCTGCAACATGGTGGAAAAACTGCTCTTAATATAGAAATGTGCCAGAAAGGAGCAAGTAACATGGCTCAATCCTCAAATTTTTTGGAATGAGGTTTAAACAATAGAGGGGGTAGTTGCAAAGGGAAAAAAAAACAAAACAAAAAAAAACCAAAACAAAAACAAAACAAAAAAAAAAAAAAAAGGCTACTTTTGTGCTCAAAGATTGGAGAAACGTTTAAGCACCCAAAGCTTCGTGTTAAATTAGTGCAAAACATGGCGATTTGCTGCAGGGTTTGAATTTCAGCTACTGCAAACTTCTCTCAGGGGAGAAGTGAAAGGGAAAGCACAGGTCCTGGGTCTGAAAACAGAGAATAAATTAAGCCTGGGATCCTTTCACCCCAGGAGTGTGTCATCCTCCTTAGGATGGTGGAGGGAATTTCCTGCAGAGCTTTGACAGCACAATTATCAGCCTTGATCCAGCAGGGAATAAGAGCAGGGGTGAGGGGGTGTGAAAAATGAGGTTCAGTTTTTTGGTAAAATTTAAAAGGTTTAATAAAAGACAATAAGAGACAAATAATAAAGCAAAAGGTTATAACTTTGGGTTTGGTGCTTGGTATTCAGCTAAGAGCACTCCTGCTGTTTTGGAGATATTCTTTAAATTTATCAGTCCATTGCATATTTATAGAATTATCACACATTTTTAAACTTTTCTACAAACTATTTTTCATATTTTAAGAACAGTTTTACATGGCTGCTTTTTGAGTTTGCTTTTTTGGAGCATGCGTGTTTCTTGGCTGTGGTTTTAATTTATTTTTCTTATCAGTTTTAATTTGGGCTGTGGTTTTTAATTTTTATAGATGGTCAGTGCTGGTAATTGGTATATTAGAAGTAGGTGTTTTTACTGGGTGTTATTTAACTAAGCAGGGAGTTTACTTATTATAAAGACATTTTATTAGCTTATGTTACTCTTAAAGAAAACTATATCTTAAAAAAACGCTTTAACACTACACATATAATATCTACCTTAATATTTGTGAAAAACCAATACCATCATATGTATTTATAGCAGGAGGATTGCTTGTGGGCTCATGTGCCACTGAGCAGCAGAAGCTTCTGTTGCCTGTATTCTATTAGACCTCGCTTAAACCATGCTGCTCTGTCCCACAAATTCCAGTCCTGGGCTCTCATCCTGTCCACCATCCCACAAGGATGTCTTGGGTTGCAATGCAGGATGTGGCCAGAAATGTGAATTCTGTCCCCATCTGTTGGAGCTGGGTGGGGCAGTGCCCCCTGATCTCCTGGCACACATTATCTGCTCATGGGCCAGTTTTAAACCAGCTGGGGCAATCATCTTTATCCTTCCCACAGCCCATCCTCCCTCCAGGAGAGATCTCCTGTTCATGGCCATTGAGTCCCAGGGCATGGCTGATAAAGTTACATCATCCCATGGGAGATGCTCCAGCCAGGGGAGGAGCCAAGCCTTTCCTACCCAGATAAAAACTGACATTTTGGACAGCAAGGGACCTTCTTTTCCACTGGATTCCAGAGGAAAGCCAGACCCTTCCACATCATCCCTGCACCTTCAGAGGAAACTGCACCTTCTCCAGGAGCACTGCTCCAGCTGAGCCACATCTGCCACTGCAGGAGGATGCAGCCACCATGGAATGGGACTGTGCCAACACCCTGACTGACTGACGGGTGTCAGCTTGGATTCTGACTCTGGCAGGGTTTTGGGATTGTTCTTTGTAATACTGTATTTCTATTTTAATTTTCCTAGTAAAGAACTGTTATTCCTAATTCCCATACCTTTGGCTGTGAGCCCTCTTAATTTCAAAATTATAATAATTTGGAGGGAGGGAGTTTACATTCTCCATTTCAAAGAGAGGCTTCTGCCTTTATTGGCAGACACCTGTCCTTCAAACCAGGACAGAGGAAATGTTCCTGCCTTGCTCCATGAGCTCCCAGAGCTTTGTTCTCCTTCAGGGGAAACAGGTCAGGGATGGCTCAACCTCCAAGCCCTTTAGTGTCTCTGTTCTATCAAAGCTTCTCAGAAATGAGCCAGGAATCAGGGTGAAAAGAAGGCTCAAAATGTAATTTTTAAAAGCGCTGTGACCACACTCCGTAGGTTCTGCAGTGATGTTTGTGCAGTGCTCCCTAAACCCAAGCCCAGCAGTGCTGCAGGTTCACACCTGAGCTGGCTCTGGCTCTGCCTGCAGGATGTGCTGGCAGCTTCTGGAACACAGAGCAAGAGAGAGGGAGGAAGAGAGAGAGCAAGAGGGAGACGTGCTGTACACCAGAACGTCACATGAACACGTTTAGTGTTTTTCCAGAGGAAAATATCATCCAAGAGGCATAATTATATCTTAGGTTCCTTTTTTTTTTTTTTTTTTTTTTTTAACAAGGCTTTTGAAGCAGTTGTTTTGTTTCATTCTTCTCCTTTTTCTATTTTTGAATTACAGCGTTTGCAGGAACAGGAGGAGGATGAGAGTTAACACAAGAGGGAAGCCATGGGTGCCTGAGAGGGAGAGAGATTCTGGTCCTTGTTCCTTACCATGCCTGCAATGTGCAAGGCCAGGCTGGATGGACTCTGAGCAATCTGGTCTACTGGAAGGTGTTCCTGCCCATGGCAGGGGGGTTGGAATGATATCCTTTAGGTTCCTTCAAATCTAAATTGTTCTAGGATTCTGTGACTCAAAAGCAGCTAAATTTAGGCCTTGTTCTGCAAGCTGACTCCCCCATGGTAACTCACAAAGGGATTCTTGCTAGGTGATCTCTCACAGGACAAGACCTTGGGAAGAGAGAACCTTTTTGAGTTCCCAACATGTCCAGAGCTCCAATTTCCCTGGGAACACCCCAAAGAAGGTGATGGAAGCACCTCTGACAAGCTGGATGTTTTGTACACCTCTATCCTGTGAGATGCTCACCCACAGTGATGCTCACCCTCTTCCCAGTCATCACTTGGAATCATTTTGTGCTGCTCCCCTGGCTCAGGGCCACAGCTGGATGCCAGGAGAGCTGGAACACAGCACATTTTCACACACAGAAGTCCCCAAAGGCATTCAAGACAGCAAACTCACTCCTTCTAGGCTGTCACCACAGTAACAGGGGGCTTCCCAAAAATAATCAACAATGCAATTCTGAGCTGCTCACTCATCATCTTGGAATTAGCAGCTACTCAACATTTTGGCTGAGAAATTAAATTCCCAGCAGGAATTGGTAGTGGGTGTTTCAGAGGGGAGTTTTACTTGAAGCACTTTGTCCTTGGTCACCTGTGGAGGAGAGATCCCTCCCTGACACCAGGATTCTTTCTGTCCTAAAGCATGAGAACTGGTGACAGCAGAGAACCACGAGAGCTCTGATGGGTTGTTAAGTAATTGAGGTACAAAATCCTCTATTTACTGATAGGATCCCAGTTTTAGCCATTGCCTCCTGTGGCACAGACACCTTCCAAGGAGGAATTTCTCACTGTTTACTCTCTAGGCATGGAGAGGGTGAGGTTTCCAGTGATGCTTTTACTGCTCAGCTAACAGTGTTAACCTCTTCAGTGAGGATGTGCACCCATCTAGCAATTGTCATTGACTGAAATTAGCTTTGCACTTCAGGATTTGTCAAGTTGCAATTGTACTAAATGCTTTACTGGCTGCAAAGTGACAGTTCTGACACAGCTAATGCCATGATCCTTTGGCCTCAAAGCAGTGTGAGCAGAGCCCTTGGTCCCTTTCCTCTCCTCAGGATTTCCATCTCCCAAGATGTATGTCACTATCATATTATATTTTTTGTTTTAGCAGGATACTTCTTTTTCACATGTTCTAAGAATTTCAAGCTGTGCATGGATCATGTTTTCAAAATCTCTTCCATATTTACATATTTTTTATGTCTACACTTATTTACTTCACCAAGAACCAGAGTTGGGAGTGGGGAACACAGGACTGGGTATTTAATGTCTCACAATAAAATCAGGTGAAATAGAGTGCAAATAATTTTCAGGGCTGCAGCAAGGACAAGGGACAAAGGTGTTCTCATGCTGTTCTGTAGAGGAGAAAGAGCCCAGTGAGGGCAGTGGTTTGGGTGCCAGTTGGTCCAGAAAATATTTAGTAGAATCAGATGTCCTGGTCCTTCCTGTACAGGCACCTTGTGCTGTCACACAGGATGGTGTTTAGTGTTTGGAGAAGCCATCAGAAAAAAAAAAAAAAAAAAAAAGCCACTGATCTTAGCTCAGAAGGTGTTTAGTCCTATTCCTAAGCCCATGGCACTGTAAATTGCTGGAAGATCCCAGCAAAGAGATCTTGTTTCCTCAAGTGATGGCAGAGCTCTCCAAGTGGCACCTCTGGGATGTGACACCCCTGAAGCTCACCTGGCTGATGAGCATTTGTGATTAATTAAACCCCCACTGCCCTCCTGTTTTCCCTACAGATGTCCCATTAGGATCCAAGCAGCAGCCACAATCAAGAACGCAAAGGCAATTATGCACTGGAGTTTAAACAAACCATTAATTACCAAGATGCTCTGGCAGATGATGGCTCCAACAATGCTTATTACAAGAACCTTCATCAAGTTATCTGCTCTTTCATGTGAGCAGAGGTAACCATCTCCACTGAGATGGAAAAAATAATTAAAAACCATACAACAAGATGTTTTATTAATGACACACGCATCTCCATGGCTGTAAGAAAATTGGGCAATCTGTTCCTACACCACAGCTCTCCACCAAGGGTTTGTATTTACCATCACTTCAATAATGGCTTGCTAAAGTGCTATCGAGCTCCCTTGGGTTGGCTTTAAGGAGAGGACAAAGGGAAGATTTATTTAGGATTTATTTATGAGTGGCACCCATTGAGGAGCAGATCTATGGCACAGAGTGGAATAGAAAAAGAGCCTTGCAAAAAGAGTCCCTACTTAACCATTGGATTCAAAGAAGTGGCTCAGCAACGCAATAACAAAACACAAAGTGCTTGTAAAAGCTATCTTTAGGAAAAATACTTCCTCAAACAATGAAAAAAAACCCAACTTGGTTTCCCTTTACAGATCTAGATCTGATGTCAGCTGATGTGGTGTCAGATGTGTTCAGTGGGAGCAGGAACAGATCCAGCAGGGGGTTTGCAAGGTTTGGTGAAGCTGAGTTCAGTGATGGGCCAGCAGAGCACAGCCCTGGGCCATGAAACTCCTTTTCATTGCCCTGCACAGAAATATGAGGTTGATGTGCCTGAAAATGGAAGCCCTCTCTTAGTGTCTGACCAGAGCCCCGGCAGGACAAGCTTTTCCAGCCCCTCTGCCAGCTCAGCCCGGAGCTGCCTGGGGACTGCACCAGGAGCATCCTCTCCTCCCGCCCTGGGGCTGGCACCAGGACATGACTCACACCTCTTCCCACCGAGCCCTCATTTACCTAATCACCACAGATTAAAGCGTGCCTAATTAAGGACAGGCGTTAGATCTGATGAGGCCCCGGCTCTTTCCCTGTTCACACACTACAGGGCCGGGCCAGCCCAGTGTCTCTCACCTGGAACCTCACCTGGAATCTCACCTGGTTTCAGGCTTCCAAACGGAAATGTTCTGTTCCTTTCCCAATGGAAGTTCAAAGTGTACATTCCACTGAAAGAAAAGGGTGTGGAAGAACCTATAAAAATACTTTAGATCCTGAAAATCTTTCAGAGGAAACTTTTTTCTCCCACAGGTATTCACATGCATGGGTTGGGTTTCAGCAAGGATGCAGAAGCTTTGACTGGGATGAAAAAAGAATATATTGTTTTATATATAATTTATTAAAATATTGTTATGAAAGCTACAAAAGGAAGCTCACTGGCCACAGGCTCACTGCCCAGCATGACCACAGCTCTGTAGGGAGACAAGACAGGACCAGGACCTTCTCTGCAAGGGCTGCTTTGCTCTGCTAAGCTGATCTTCAGTGCAGGCACAGCCTCAAGGGTTGTGGAGCTGAAATCAGTCCTGCCTCATCCACATATTGCTGGGTAGCCTTGGGTGAGTCACTCAGCCTCACTCATGCACACTGCACAGCTAGGGAGGCATGGATACTCCTTTTTACTCCATGGACACTCCATCCCTTGGCTGATGGGATTGTCAGGTCTCTGTGGTGGCATCCATTGGCTATTTATTCCTGACACTGTAATAAATAATAATAGCAGTATTTGGCTTTTCTAAGATACTTAGCACAAGCAGATCTTAAAGTGCCTTCTAAAAGTGAACTGTTTCATTATTCTTGGTTGGTAAATGGGGCCTTAGCCCAGACAGGAGTTTCTAGAGACTGCCACAGATCCTTTCATTCATGTTGTCTTTGAAATTCAGTCAGCAGCTGAGTTGCCTCACAGGATCACCCACCAGTGGTTCCTGGCTCTCATTCATCAGGGCACACTCACAGACGTCTCCCTGACCTCCAGCAGAGCCTGCTTAGGTTACAAACAGCCTTCAGAAGGCATCTGCTGGGCTGCTTCACTGAACAGGCTCAAGTTTCGCTTCCCAAAATGACGAAACACTTGTTTAACACTTCTTTAGTTGGATGGAGCCATGAGGTTATTCAACTCTGCCGAGGTTTCACAGTGAGAAAAGACCCAACAGTTGAGCACTGGGGTTTTTCTTTGATATTTGAATAATTCCAACAGAAGGAGCACTTGCCTAACGCTGAGATGAACCAGGGCATGCAGCACAGGGAGCACCACAGCTGCCCACCCCATCGTGTCCCAGCCACCTGCAGAGGGTCTCCTGTTTGAGACAGGTCACAATATGAGGTGCCAAGGGCTGCCCACGGGTCTCACAGCTCCCTCCCAGCACAGGTGAGGTTTGGAGGAGGCAGAAGAACCAGCAGTGTCATCTGTCTGGGTAGAGAAGGGAGGGCTGCAAGGTCAGGCTGGAGAAAGGATGCTGTGAGCACTGTCTGTGCTGCCAATGCAGTGATGCCAAAGGAGGGAGGAATGTTCTGCCAGCCAGGGAGAGCAGGAACCTGTGAGGTTATGTCCTCCAGTGCTCTAGGCACCAACTTTGTCAGGTTATCTTCTGAAAAAGCAAAGCAGCTAATAGTTAAAAAGCTTATTTATTACAAGGCACATCTTATTACAAAGCACACCAGTCTCAAAAGGCAATAGCAAAAAGCAATGGCAAAGCAATAGCAAAGCAATAGCAGTAAGCAAAGGGCTAGAAGCCAGAATGGTTAAAAGCACCAACTCTCCCCAATACAAACTCTTACATGGGATTTTTCCAACAAGCTAAGACACAAACTCAGACCATCACTCCTTAGCCTATTACAATTCCAGTTTCTAAGCACACCAGGTTACATACAGACTACACATACAACCTGTCTTGTTCTATCTAAAAATGTAAGCAATATTCTTATTACAGCTCTATTATGTCTAAGTCCTGTCTACAACTGTGGGCCTGGAGTCTCTTGCTGAAGGTATCAGTGTGTTTCAACCTTCACTAGAACTCAAGCTACTACTGTGGAATCCAGACCTTTTACTTACTAAAAGCACTAGAGCTCCTAGTAAAACTTACTGACTTACTTCTACTTAAATGTCTACTTTATGTGTGAGTGGCTTAATGTACTTCAATGCATCCACAGGCTTTAATTGAATCCCTGCACTCTGATTTCTCTCTGAAGAATTCAGACAGACCCCTGACTCACTGACTCCAACACGAGCCCAAGGCCAAAAGAAGGGATACCTGCCCAAGGAAAGCAGGAACTCTGTCCCCCAGCAGACCCTGCAGGCTCCCAGGCCCCAACAGGTGAGTGGGTGGTGCCACACCTGGTGCCAGCAGTGTCCTGAGCCGTGAGCACAGAGCTCACCACAGGTGCAGAGGGGACACTGGGACCTCCCCAAAGCCCATCATCCCACCCTGGCCATGGACAGGCCCTGGATCTGGGGGTGCCTCACTGGGATGTCAGGAGCTGCCAAACCCACATCCTGTCAGAGCAGAGGAGGGAACAGCAGGGAGTGCACGTCTGCATGTGACCCGAGTGACACGAGGCTGCAGGCACAAATTACACACTTTGCAAGTGACATTTGCTGTCATGGGGGGAGGTTAGAACGGGGCTGTTTAAAATTCAACTAAACTCTGCCTGGAAACAGGGTCTTTTTTCCTTTTCCATCCTCCAGGGTAGCACTGTGATGATTCCAGCAAGGAAGTCCCTCTCCTGCTCACACATTTGGCAGTGGGTTTTGCCCCAGAGGTGGGATTCAGGTTTCATGGGAATGTCTGGCTGCCTTGCAAGCTGCAGGCCAGAATCCCTGTCAGTAAGTACCACAGGAATTGATTTAAATCATCAGAGGTCTGAGTTAGACCAGGTAGATCCCCACAGCTGAGGAGATGCTCAGGAGCATCCTACATCTCCCCAGTGCAGATGGAGAAACTGAGGCACAGCAGCTCCATGTTCCACCAGGAGAAGTTATAGAAGGATCAAGACCTCTGCAGAGTAATCTTATCCTTTTTCTTCCTCTAGAAATGATGAAAAAGAGCTGAAGGTTATTTCTGAATTCACAGCTCCAATCCATTTTCCACATAACTCAAGATGCCAAAGTAAAATTAATTCTTGCTCCCCTTCTCTCCATGTTCTCAGCAAACCCTAACAGCAGTCCTGTGTCTGCATCCACTGGATATTCTCCCTCCATTTTTCTGGTCCTTCTGACTCTCTTTGGACACACACACTTCAATATACTGTTAAACTCTCCCATCCAGTTGCTTGCACGTAGCTTTGCTCTGATTTGTCATAGATGGCTGTACCATGATGGTGCTATTAAGGCAGTTATCTCATAACAAGGAATTACTTAATAATTTGCTCCATTTGTCCTCATTGACAGAAACAATGTGCTCAACCATATCTTATCTCAGTTCTCAAGGATTTTAAGCAATCTGTCAAAGCCTTGAGCAGCTCCAGCTCTTCATTTTATCAATGGGAAGATCAGAATATGTAACTCACTGCAGTGCTGAAGGATCCTTCAATCTGCAGGAGAGAAGCAGGACATAAACTGAGCTGGGCAAATTCAGATGAGACAATTACCATTACAGAGAATATCTATCAAAGGAATTGGTGGACTGTCTATGTCCTGAAGATGCAATTCTTCTGATTAATGCCTGCATCCACAGGGAAAAGCCAACACTAACTCTGCCTTGATGTGCACATTTAGACCCTGGAGAGTTCTAGTCAATGTGCTCAGGAGAACCAAGGGGTTATTCTTCTCTCTGTAGAGGACACTTCTAAAACTGGGCAGGTGAATAGTGCCCTTGGAGTGCACATTTCCTACCAGCTGTGGTAAAAGGAGCTGGGAGAGGCCACATTAGATATAACTATATTGTAAGTGTCTAGTTAGGAGAGATGAACTCCACTCTTGATGCTCAGGTCCATTTCCAAACAGAGAGCCCAGTGCTCTTTGGATGTATTGGCTATCTGCACACATGTCAGCTGGCTGGCATGACAAAGGAACTGTGGAGACCTTCATCCCTCTGGAATTTGATACCATCCAGACTTGGGCTCCTTTAAGTCCTTTGTCATGTCTGCCACTGCAGATGCCAGAAGAATCTGTGGCATGTGCTGGCTGGGATGGGCTGGAGCATCTCACAAATTAAAAGATGCCAGTGGTCAGAAAGCTGAATCCCCCCTACTGTAGCCAACAGCACTGTTCTTCTGGCCAAAGGAATCACTCCCTGGGGTCCATGGACAGGAGGGACAGGCACACACTGCTCACTGGACACCATGCAGCAGACACTGTAGTTCTGCTGTGTCTCCATCTCTGAACCCTGCCCTTCACACCATGCAGGGAGCTCAGCTCTGCTGACAGCACATCACTTTCTCACACCCCTGCAGGGTCCTGGGGTTATCTTGCCCAGCTTTCAGCAGCTGCTCCAAGAGGGAGGCAGTCTGTAGGTCTGCATCATTTCCTGCCAGATTTGTGTGGATGCCTCAGACTGTCACAGCATCCCAAAAAAGCCCCGTGCACCTCCATTTGGACAAGTGAACTGTGCCCTGTATGTTTTCCAGGAACACACACATTACTCAAGAATGCATTGCTGGATACATTGCATAAATACAGGGGTGAATTTTTGTGGTGTGGGTACACAAATGTTCAAACTTTGTTTCTGGCCATAAAATTTCCAAATGATCCTCACCTATCGTCCAGGATGTTTGCTTTGCTCAGCTCATTAGTGCAGGCAAGACACTTTTCCTGTACTTTATCACAGGATCTCAAAGGGTAAACGATTTATACGAATACCAATGTTTATTCTATCAACGGGAACGCTCTGTGAAGTTAAAATACAGTCAAACAAGAGGCACTAGGACAGAAAACCACAAGCTGTGTTTCATGCATGGCCATAAACAAGCTCAGCTTATCAGAAAAACAGGTCCAAATGTGTCAGGAGCCAGAGAAAGCTCTTGATTACAGAGTGTGGAGCCCGTGGCCAATGTGGCTGTTGGCCTCTTTTCAGAGGAGCGAGCTATAATCCATGTTGGCATGTGTGAAATAAGGAATTGGCGGCACTCATTAAGAAAGAAAAGAAACGGAAAACCGTGAAAAGGAAAGTAGCTTTACCAGCATTTCCAGTGGTGAATCATTGGCATTCAGGGCTGTGGCCTGGTTAGGGCAAGAAGGCTTCTAATTTGGGTGCCCAACACTGACAGATCCTGCTAGGGAAAAATGCTAACCCTCTTCCCCTGGAAGCAGAGAGGGAGGAGGGTTAGAGCTCTGCTGTTGCTGCAAGGGATTCTTTTTCTCCACTCTCCCCCTTTCCAGCACTCTGTCCCCAGCCCCATGGGTTGTCCTCAGCCCATCTACAAAGGCTGCTTTAAAGATGTTCAACCCTTCCTTTCCCAACAGAGAGGGAAAATCCTGGTTCCTTGAAAACCAATGTCAATATTCTCATAGATAGCAGAGAAAAATCAAGAGGGCTTTAATGTTTTCCCCATCTTCCTGAGTCTGAGCTCTTACTGGTGCAGACTGGGAACAAACTCTGGTCCCTCTCACCAACAGTGCTTTCCCTATAAAAATAGGAGTTTCCAACAGAACAAGTTTTCCCTAATTGCTCCTGGCAGGCGTTTCACCATCAGCCTCTCCATGGGCAAACCTGGTCCCTCCACTAAAACCACAGCAAACAAGGTCTGGAGAACAAAACTCAAGATGACAGGGAGAGCTTAAATAAAAAGGAAGGAAGACAAAACCTGCAGCAGGCACATAATCAAGTGAACCAAAGGGCTTGTCCAAGCTACCAACAGCTGGGTGACAAATCTGCCTGTCTGGGATATAAGAGCAGAGAAAGTGGCTCAGCAAACCATGAAACCATGAAAGTCAGCACCCTGCAATGAGTCACTGGGGCCAGGACTTGAATTTTGGGTGTCTGGGAGTGAAGAGGACAGCCCAGTGCTGCCTGGAGCACTGAGTTCTCCAGGGAGATGCCTGTCTGCAGCTGGCCCAGCACTAGAGGGTAACAGTGAGTCAGGAGAGGTGGTGTGGATGGTGATGGAAGGGTTGGAGCTGGTGATTCCAGGGAGGTCAGAGCAGGCAAGAGCAAACAAAGGGGCTGGTTGCATTCCCCTCATTGTCCTTGCTATGGGGCACCTGTGGGGCTGGGCTGCCCCAAGAACAGAGCTGTGGGGTGCTGGGAGGGGGTCTCTGTGCACTGGTGGGACAAGAAATGAGGTGACATCAGAAATGGGGAGCTGAGCATTGAGGGAGCACAGGGCCATGGGTGGGAGCCCAGGGAAGGGGATGAGGAGCCTGCTGGAAGGTGCTTTCTGCCCTCACAAGATGATTTTAAGCCAGGAGCCAACTCACTGCTCTGCTTCTGCACTCAGAGCAGGAGATGCACCCAGTGATGTCCATGTTTTACTCTCAAAGCCCTGGCTGCTCATCTTTAGCAGCTAAAATGCTTTTGAACACATAAAACAACCAAAGCCCAGCATGAGGTGTAGACACGCAGCTTGCTGCTGCTTCAGGTCAGGATTTCATCTTCTGGACATGGACAAGCAGAGCCCTGGCAGCCACCTGAGCCACCTGAGGTGGCAGGAGCCAGACCTGTACCTGTGTCTGTTGGCATCAAGCCTGGGACCTCATGTGTATGTAGAGCATGGAGTCGAGCTGCTCTTCTTAAACAGTGCCTGAGTTCCCAGAAGGGCTGTGCCCAGTCATACATCACTTGGTAAAGTTGTAGTGAATTATTTTTCCTTTAAAGCTTCAATATTTTTGGAATCTTTAATCAAAATTGCAAAGCCTGAGATCAGGTTGTCTAGCAATTGAAGTTAGGTATCTAGTGGTTAGACAAAACCAGCAGTCAGGACTCCTGGGTCCCATTTTTAAATCTCCCATTGACTCTTTGAGTGACCTTGAAGAAGTCAATTAATTTCTGTGTCATTTTCCAGACAGGTAAAATGAGGAAATAATTCTTCCCCAGTTCACTGGGGGATTTTGAGTGTTAATTGTTCGCAGGGCCCTTTTCTCCCTCCCCAGATGAGAAGGGAAGTAAAGGCTGCAGGAAGGCTGAAGCTTGGCAAGGCAGGCCATGAGCACTCCAGGACCACAGTGCAGTGCTCAGAGGGCACATCTGTCCTTGCTGCAAGGAGGGGGTGTTGTTTGGCTCTACATCCCATGTCCTGTGGATATGCATAGAAACCTTCCAGCACTGCACCTGGGGTGCAGCTCTTCCCACCAAGGCTGCCCAAGGAGCTCTGGAGGCTGATGTCTTCTTGCAGTCATGTTGTGGAGGCAGAGGCAGTGAGAAGGAACCAGCTGTCTCCATCCAGAGCCTCTCACACATGTCCATCTCTCACCCCCCAGGCTCCCAGCCTTGGCACGTTTGCTGGTCCTCACCAATAACATGCTGATACCTCACCAGCTGGCAGCCTCTCAGCAGCCAACCACAGCTATGAATTCCCATCTGGGCTATCAGCTGCTTTACCAAAAAAATCCCTTGAGGACTTGGCTTTGTTCTAAAATGGCATATTTTCACATGTAGTATGAGGTGATCCCTTTCCTGGGGTGCTCTGTTGAGGCTAGCACAGCTGTGTCAGGCCACACCAGCCTGCCCTGGGCTGGGAATGACTCCTGTAGGGAAGGATCTCTGAGTTCATCAATGTGGAAGTTTATTTCTGCCTTGGAGGGAGGATTGTCACTGCCCTGTCTGCAGAGCTGATCACTGCACAGGTTTCCCCAGGCAGGAGGGAGGACAGAGGAGCCCCATCCAAATTAACCTACTCACCAGGCTGCTCTGCTGGCTGCTCCAGGAGAGGTTTGTTTGCTTTGGGCCATCTTTGTGCAAGCAGTAACCAGAGATGAGCAAAATTGGGAAGATTCCTGCTCCCATGGGAAATTTCAGCCTTTCAGAAGTGGTTTGCATCCCAAATCAGGCCAGTTCAGCAAAACGAAACTCTGGTTCAACTCACTTGGAGCAGTTGGGTTCTCCCTGGTGAAAAAGTGCAATCTGTAGAAAAACGGGAGGAGAGAAATGGGGGAGATTTTCTTTTACTTACAGGAAACTTCCCTTTGTGAAAAATTGTATTTTTCCACTTGTTCCAGCCCCAAACTGCTCCAGAACTAATGCCAGGAATTCCCTCATCTATTTATACTGTTTTGCTGTCTGGGTCTTATTGTACCTGGCATTTGCTGTGACATATGACTGTGCTGCAAATAATACCAGGAACATTTACCTTGTGGAAGCATCATGGTGGGAAGGCATCCAAGGGCCCTTTGTCAGCCTGCTGTCAAAAACCTGCAGGGATCACCCCAGGCCCCCCAGCCCTGCCAGCAAGGGTCCAAAGCCCTGTGGATTTTAGAGCACTGCAGCTGCAACAGCGTGGGCGTGTTCTGGGAGGGATACATGCTTTTTCTGGTGAAAGAAAGCAGCAAAACTGTGAATTTCTGTCAGTTTTGCCAAGCGAATTCAATTAGAGTTAAAAAGCATAAGTTGCTTGAGATGGGTTTCACAATGAAACATGTCTTTGTTCAGAGATTTCCTTTCGCTCTGTTTTTCTTCTTAATGTGAAAAATCCATGAAGAGTGAGTTGTTTTCTCTGGGATGGAGTGAAACTTTTTTTATTAGATCAAGAACAATATAGATGTGTGCAATTATCTTTCAGCATCACCAGCAAACCAAAACATCTCTTACTCACCTCGTTGTAATGAAAGCATCGTGGGACACCCTGTGAAAACTGAAGCCGCTCGCAACTGGCTTGAATCCAAACAAATAACTCTTAACTGAAATTCTTGTTTTTACAAAAGGAGCCATGAAAACATCACCATAATGAAGATCTGTCAGAGCTTACTTTGGGGGACAACTGCCAAGTGGCGGTTCTGTATCTAATCTCATCAACACTGCTGTAATTACAAGCAAAATCAGGTCTGTGGATTGCTGTTTTCTTGGTATTAACTTAATGTCAGTGTGAGACAGACCAGATCTGGGATGGAGTTTGGCTGATTGTATGTAAATGTCTAAATGTGAGTTCCCTTCACAGTCACAGAAGTCTAGTTATGACAGCCCATGGTGTTTGGGGAACAACTCACTGAGGTAGGTGTCTGTAACAGTTTGGCTAAGCCCCACCTGGAAAGAACTTAAGTCACTGCTGCAAGAACAGCCCAGCTCTGATGGATGTAGATGTGTGTGAAGGAAGACAGGTGCTTAAATACAGGCATTTCAAGCCCTTTGGGATGCCCTGGTGTATCTCACTGGTTTCTGGTTGCCTCTTGAAGGACACAGGTGTCACACAGATCCCATCTCCTACCTGCCAGCCTCGTGTCCCTGCTAACATGGGGCATCCAGAGCAGCACTTGGTCACTGATTTATTCCCCTGAAGTTGCATGAGGTGAGAATCATTCCCAAAGTCCCCAGGTCAGCAGGATTTGGAAAAACACCATTTGGAAGTGCTCCTGGTGGGCCTCTATTTCCAAAGATGGATCATGTAGCAGCAGCCTGCAGCATGACAGCCCTGCCCAGAATTTCAGGAGGTTGCCCAGCTGAGCAAGTCAGTCTCTTCTTACTTTACACAGGACACACAGTGAGAGGACGAAATGCTGTGGAGACTGAATGGGGCTTTCTTGGAAAGTCCTGCATTAACTTCCAACCTTTTGTCACCTCCTGCAGAATTGCTTCCATGATTTTCCTGCTGACAAGTCACACCTCTTGCTTTGTGGGGGTAGGGCCATGCCAAAGTGCCCCCAGTCTTTGCAGAGGCAGGGCTTGCTTGCATCACTCTAGGAAGCAGGAGATTTACACCAGTGGGATTGCACAATCACCCCAGATAAGGGGAATGTAACATGTCAGCAGTGTCCATGTCTTTATCTCTGTAGGAAAGACATAGAGGAACACTCAGATCCCTGTGGCATTGATAGAAAAAAATATCCTTCCCCTGCATTTCATCTGAACATAAGCAGTGAAGAGTGAGCAGCACTGTTTGACCAACAGCCCCAGTGCTGCTTATCTGCTGCTAAACCAGAGCTGGCACTGCTTTAAATCACACATTTCCCTTTCCCTGACATTTATAATCAGTGGAGATAGTTTATGTTTATGCAGCTTCTTTCATCCCAAGGATCCCTCAGTGTGTTATGAGGCATGATCCAGATGCTGCCCTCCTATTGTACATTCACTCATGAGGACACCCCAGAACCATGAAACCAAGACAACCAGGGGGTTTTGGGGCATAACCCAACTGGGCAAGTGTTGCAAATGTCTCATTTAGGATGAGGTACATTGCTGGACTCTAAAGAGAGTCCAGGATGACTATTCAAAAGTAAATGTCCATGCTGCAGATGTCTGAAGTTAAGAGAGATGAATCTTACTAGGTAGCAGCACCTGCAGAGCCCAAAACTAAACAAGGGATCCAACCAGACAACAGGAGTCCTTCTTTCATCTTGGCCAACACCTTTGTGTTCTCTGTCCTACACCTTTCAGAGAAATGGAGGTGGCAAACAGCACTGGGCTCTTTGTTGCTTTGGATCCAGGTGAAAAGGCAGTGAAACAGGCCTTGCCAGAAAATCCTCTAAGTAGCCAAAAGCTTGCTTAGTTTAATTATCAAGGCCACAGGGGGGTATAGAAATCAGCAAGGGCAGATCTAGGGATTTACACCCAGAAATAACAGCCTTGATATTTAGTTCACTGAAATAAACAGAGTGGGCTGGAGATGGGATGAGAAACAATAACCTCTGAAACACAACCCATTTTAATGTTTCTTTGGAGATCATAATGAGAACTGTGGAATTACAGGATGAGATGAAAGTTTCCTATTTAGCAAATTAAAGAGAGGTTTTGAGGCTTTCCAAGAGCTTCAAAACAGAGTGGACCAAAACTAAGCATCACCCAGACTAACCACAGCTTTGGTCAGAAGAACAGATCTGAGAATATTCTCTCTGAGCACCTGAGTTGTAGTTGGTGGGAGTATTTCCACTGATTTCCCTGGGTTTGGGGCACATGTGGAGCTTTTTCTCCTTAGACAGACGATCTTAGCCCCCTAAAGCTGCTAATAGAGGAGTGTTTGCCTGTCTGCATTCCAGAGCTAATGCACATTCCTGCTCAGGACTTTGCCTCGCCTCCATGCACAAGGTCACCTCACCTTTGATCCTCTGCCTTGGTGTCAGGCTACCCCAGGAGGGCTGGGCAGTGACTCAGCAGCTCCCTGCCCGCTCTGCTTCTCCCTTTAACTGGATTTTGTGCTCCAGTGGAGCTGTTGCCAGCCTGGCTGAGGCTCACATGCCCGATCTTGAAGGGAGTGATTATGCAGCAGGTGGAAAGGCAGCAAAGGCCAGCACAGCACGGTGAGGTGGCAAATCAAATCATAGCTGGCGTTGCCACGGGGATAACAACACAGGAGGAGAGCATCAGGTAACAACAAACTGTCACATGTCACCTTCACCTGCTCCACCTCAGCAGGAGGAAGGGACTGAGCTGGGAGCACAGGGGAGCTTTGGGACAAGTTGGATGAGTCCTGTTTGTGCTGCTGAGCACCAGCAGCGACTGGTTCTACTGAGCTCACAAGAGGAGCAGAAATCTAAGATGGGCAAAAGCCACAAGAGAAGCCACCAATGGAATGACAGATTGAGGGGAGGGCTGGAGAAGTAGCACACAGGCCAGGTTTTGCTTGTGGGAAGGGGTCTGGCCATCTGGGTTAGAATCACAGAATGGTTTGGGCTAGAAGGGACCTTAAAGACCATCTAATTCCAACATCCTTGCCATGGGGACAACTTCCATTGGGCCAGATTGCTCAAAGCCCCATCCAACCTGTCCTAAAACACTTCCTGGATGGGGAATTCACAATTTCTCTGTGCCAGTACCTCACCACCTTCTCTGTGAAGAATTTCTTCCTAACACCTTACTTAAACCTCTCCTGCTCTAATTTAAAACAGGTATGGGTCCACACACTGTGACAGCCCTAAGGGGCCCATGATAGTGACTTTAGTAGGAATCTTGCCTGGAGTCCTGCCTAGTTTTTTGCTTCACTCCACATCACTGGCCTCCCACAACCATGGCTCATAAAGTCCCACTGATCACTGTCCCACATCCCACCACATCATACAGCTCAACTCAAAACCCTTTAGGACCTGGCTCTGAAGACACCACAAGTACCCCCAACACACCTGCTGCTGAAATTCTCCCTGAACTTCAGCCATCATTTATGTACACTAATTAGTACTGTTTGGAACCCTTGAGAAAAGCATGGATAAATACTAAGAAACTACTTAATGCCCCAAAGCCTAAAACATCTTGGCTTTAGCTAGTTTATGCTGTATCATAGTATCTAACTTGCAGCACAGGGCACAAAAATAGCTTCCAATGGTATTATCACTTTGTTCTAATGGGCTAAATTCAGCCCTGAGGGGCTGTAGAAATTAATGGGGTTTGGCCCAACATGTAGCTAATGAGGATGGTCTATCTCAAACCCATAAGGTACCACATTCTGCCACTACAGATTGGCTGGGAATAACTCACCTCTTCAGAGACACTGTATTCACTTGCAGCCCTGGCTATGTTTGCTCTAAATAGAGGCAGCAAAAATAGACATCAAAAACAAAAACATTTCTTTCAGACTCCAAACGCCTCTGGCTCTGATTTTGATCTTGCTTGCAGTAGAAGCTCAAGTCAGTGGAGAGGTTTATTTCTCATTTGTGTCAGTAAAAATGGAATGGGCCCGCTATGTTTAACACTGCTTTAGGATGAAGAACATTTGAGACAGTATCTAACAACTTAGAAATTGTTAATCTTGGCTCAAAAAGGCCAACCTGTATTTCTTCCAAATTCTTCCTATGGATAATCTCTTTGCATCTTTGATTTCTGTACCCACTTCATTTCTGACTTCCCCATACAGTCAGATTCACCTTGGCAGAAGTCCTTTCTCAGGAGGTTCAGAATCAAACCCATCCAGCATCAGATTTCTAGTTCTGCACAACCCTGTCCTCATCTCTACAGAGCTTGTTCATCCAGCAGACCAATATGTGTTTACCTGCTAGGAGAGGTGCATAAGCATGTTTTCTTAGAGTCTGCACTGCTACTCCCTCCTTCTGCATCTCAGCCTGAGCCCCCAGCTTGAACTTGACCTTTAAGCCTTTGCTGCTGTTTGTTTGTTTTGAAACATGAAACAACCACAGAGGCTCAAAATATACCCTCAATTCCTGTATCCTAACTCTCTATCATGCCTTGTATTTTCCACAATCACTCTAAAAAAAAAAAAAAAAAAAAAGCAGAATTATCCAGAAACTACTAAACTTCAACTCAGGTGGTGTCAGGTCTTCCAAACAATCTTGTCATTTTTAATGTGGATGATTTATGTTAGAAATCTCCCACCTTCCTTCTCCCTCTTACACCCTATCCCAGCTGTACTTAGCTGAAGAGCAAATAGGAAGGATCTCCCCTGAATGTCTCTTTTGGCTTCCTCTTGGAGTGGACTAAATTTGACCAGGGGTCATTTTATGGTCCAGAAGCCAATTGCCACAGCCGAGCTGTGACAGAGTCCTCCTGCCTCCAGAAAAGGGTGACTCCATCCAGACTGCCTATGGGGAAAGATCCCTCAATTGGGAACTTCCAAACACCAGCTGGAGACTGTTTGGGACAGGTCTAGGTGGCCTGGGCCAAAAGTTGTGCCAGGGATAATTCTAGTGATAGAAAGCAAATTCTAGGGGCTCAAAACTATTTCACTATTTTAGATTTATACTTTAAAACCTTCCCACCAGTATATAATGGAAAACCATACTGGATCTCTTTTTTCCTGGATTACTTGCTTTTATCTTAAGAGTTGTTCTCTTTTCCCCAGCAAGAGGAGTGTTTGCTGCTGCTGAAGGCTGTGCTGAAGAGGAGCACATCCACCTCTTTCCTTTGGGATAAGCTCCTGATTTCATTCTTAGAGCTTGTAAACTTAACTCCCCAAACCTGCAGACTTTCAGCAAGGTGGACAAGGGTGGGACTTGGGACTGTGAGTGTGGGCTCAGGTAGACACAGCTTTGGAGATGAGGACTTTCCAAGCAGGAGAAAGAACTCAGTGCCCACCTCCCTTCCAACCCAATGGCTCTACCTGGTTCTTCCCTGATTCAGACAGCACCTCCCAGCACCACTCCACATTCCAGCAAAGATGAATGGGGGGACAACCAATTTATTATGTTTGGTCTTTCACCACATCCAAACACAGTCCATTAATTACCTGGATCACAGAAAAGAAAGAGCTGATTTGAGATTCTCATCTACTTAGTAATTTGTTAACTTCTGATAAAACTGAGCTTTGTCTTCTTATCTCTCTTTGCCAAACAAAGAGGCCAAGGCCAGCAAGTGAACCTCACCTTTCACACTACCCTCCTGATTCAATCAGTCACATATTGTAGTTGATCATTACATTTTTTAGATAACTACTTACCCTCTACTCTAGGATGTAAAAAATGTTTGATGTACTAACAAGCTAATGGGAAGGAGGAGGAAATGCAGAGCTCCACTGATATCACATCTTTGCTATCAATTTATTTGGTGTAAAACTGGCAGTAATTTCACAATTTATTTGGTCCCTAACAAGATGGAATAGCTTATCTCTTTAGAATGGAAACAGTCTTTATCCTCAATATACATCCATTTTACCTCATTCCCAAGGGACCATTCTAATACAAAAGTTTCTCAACAAACAGATGTCACCATCTTATCTTTCATCATTAACGATTTCTGAATCCTCTAAGCTAGTCTTTCTTCAGGGAGTTGTGACACCACATACTACATCTCCCAACTCAGATTTAAGGCCTAGCCCTTATTCATGGGCGCTCTGTGTTTCTTGGGAACTTTCTCTCAAATACAAACATCATCAGGTCCATTTTTCTGGCTATTGCATCTGCTCACATCTGTCAGGCCTCTCATTTGGAGAATATTGGGACTTTCTTGGGAAAAAGATGACATCTCTAGCCTATACTCTTTGAAACCACGATTCCTAATTTCTCACCACATCTAAGGGAAAATGGAAATCTTGAAAATTTTGAAAATCAGCTTTAGAAACTTCACCATCAATTCTGAAAATCCCAGCTTTGCCCTAACGGTGGAACGACCTGACTCCATTTGGTGGCAGTTGATAAAATTTTGCTCTCATTTCAAACATCATAATTTTGCAGCAGGTTTAATTATTCCCTGCAAGCATTTCCTTTGGCTGAGGGTAGATTTACACGTGTATAACAGACCATAACCTTTCTCCCACCTCCCCCAAAGCTTTGGCACCACGTGTGTTTATGGCATGGTGCACACAGCAAGCAATCACCCTGCAAGACAGGAAGGCAACTGCAGACAGTGAGTTGTTGCCAACAGCAAAGAACTGGTTGGTTAAAAGGGTGGTTAATGTTCTGACATACTGAGTGGTTAACAACACGTCAAGTGGCTGTAGAGTGAATGCTCATATTTACTCAGAGGTCAATTATTCACTCATAAATTTATTGGTTTAATTTCCTTGTAGTCTATTTCCTCTATTACATATTCATAATCATCTTCTCATAAGTTCTCCTCCTACAGCTACTAATTATTCTCCATGTTCACCACACACCCTTTTGTACCATATAGATGGGGAATATTAATTTCTGTAGAGCAGAGATTTTTTCTTAATTAAAGCAATGTTCTTTAGAAATAAATGCAACAACCATCAATTACATTCAACAAATAAGGAAAAGTCATTACACAAAAATGCCAATCAAGATGCTGAGCTGAAATTCAAATGACATCAATCACACTTCTGTTGTTCCAAAACGCTGATTTAATCAATGCAAAGTCCACAGGGCTTCAGTGAGGGAACCATTCTCACACATTGCTTTTTATTTCTATGGAAGATGCAGTCACCAGCTCTGTACCTGGAACAATCAAACATCATCTCTGCTGCTCTGGGAAAAGGTGTGCAAAAGGTCTGGTCCCTGCTCTGGGTGTCTGAGAAATCAACACAGGACTCATCTCAGACTTTGCCTGGTGTCTTCACTCCTCCATTTGAACAAGAGCAGGTACAAATAACTGAAGTATTTGAAATATTTCACTGAAAATAAGGGCTCACATTCTCTGAAGACTCAGAACTATTTACTTCTATGGGAGATAATCAGGTGTCACTCCTTTTTCAATGAGGATCTTCCAAGATGCTCGAGCCTTTCAAGGTCTGCAAGGGAGTGTTTCTGCACCAACACTTCTCTGTTGTGTTTAACCAAAGTAGTCAAGAGGGAAGAACATGATCACCAGGAAACTAGAATTACATTAGGGAAAGTAGTCTGGTGGGTCTTAAAAAATTGTAAGTGAACAGAGTAAGAAACTTGCAACTCTGTAACTGGTTATCTTCCAGTATTTATTTAATACAGATACATGTTACATAGGATGGAGCAGTTTCACACAGTCATTCATGTTGCAGTTACACAGAACAAAAAAAAAAACAAAACAAAACAAACAAAACTACAACGTGCATCTTGCCAATTGTGTTTGGCCCCTAGCTAGAAAAACTTCTGCAGTAGAGAAGCTTCTTGGTCCAGAGGCTGGATTGTGTCCTGGAGCTATCTCATAGATCTCTCTTCCAGACCCGTGGCCAGACATACACAACTCCCATTAAAATAATTGATTGCTCTGTGAGCTTAATATTTCAATATCCCGGGATCTATAGATTACAGCACAATGCTCTGTGCCCTAATACACAGCAAATTGCACTGAAGTCAGCTGGCAGTGGCTAAGCAAAGCCCAAAGAGAAGATGGATATCAGAGTCCAGGAAGAGGCACGAGGGATATGTTAGAAGCCAGTAGCCAGCTGTGCAGAGTTTAACCTGTCTGTGATATTTCTGTGAGGGCTGCAAGCAGAAAATCCCATCCCATTATCTCCAGAGAGGGAAGAGGGATCGTGAAGAGAGAAGGGTGAATTATTAAAGGATAGGCCAAGTATGACTGAGAGCTTATTAAAAAGGGAGGAGGATGGGTAAGTGGAGAAACAGCTTGCTAGGCTGGTTCTATTAAAATCTAAGGCCAGATCCTCTGTGTAAATTAGCATAGCTCCATTGACTCGGGTCGACTGGTTGACTTCTCTGGCTTTATGGCAGTTTACCAGCTGACATTTTAGCCCATTAACTTGAAGCATTGCATGTTTTCATGGGAGCTTGGTCTTTGTTCTGTCCCCCACTCTTTTTTTTTTTCTGCCAGAACTGACAAAATTCTTCAGCTGAAACATCTGAGGAACGACATCTCATCAAAGATGGACGTTTCCATGGAAATATCTGTTTCGGATGAAATTTTTTGAGTCTTTCACAGATAAAATATAAATAACTGGTTGGACAAGTTTTCAATAAATCAAAATAGAAACTTTGCTGGAGAAGCTGAAATGTTGTTTGGGTTGCATTTTTCCTCTGTTTTCTCAAATAAAAACATACAATGCCTGAAAAAAACGACATGGCCAAAATGAAAATTTGCTGAAAAACTTCCAAGAGGAGACAAAGCCTTGTATTGGGTTATTCCCCCACAGATGCCTACATTTATACCCCTGAGGGCAGAAAGAGATGATGAAGAGCTGACAGCAGTGAATGCAAGGCAGAGGAGGGAGAGGGAGAGATAAGCACTCCTGGTTTTTCTCTGGATGAGAGCCTTTTCTTTTTTCTCCCTCTTTTCCCTGCTCTTTCCCTTCCCACTCCTTGCAGCTAGTGCATCAAAATGTAACCTGGTGGAAAAAAAAAAACAAAAACCACAGAGCAAGCTCTGCTTCCCCTGCATCAGAAGTTGCTGATAGAGAGATCCTCTGACATGGATCCAGAGGGTTTTTTCTTCCTCAATTTGAACCCTCATTCACCCACACAAAGGGACCAACATTTAATCACATGGGGAAATACATTCCAGGGGTGAAACTGCTGGGGCTGTTTCCCAAAATATGAACCTAAGGAAGAAGAACTGGTTATGGAAGATTATGCCCTGAAAACCATTTTTAAAATGAATATGTAAAATAAAATAAAGAGCTCTGTTCAAACACATAGAGGAGTTTGACTACAATGGAAGTTGGTAAGTATATCCCTGAGAGTCTCATGGGGAGTTTCATCCCAAGAATATTAGAGGAGTAGGAATGCACTGAGGATCCTGGACACATCATTTCACCTCCACATCTGCTGGTAGTCCCATACCCCAAAACAGCACTGGGGAACCACTCCTGGGGATCTGACAGGAGATTATCTGAGATACAAGGCTCAGTTGAATATTTCCATGGTTTTACCTTACATCAACTGCCCAGAAAGCCCTCCATTAATGAAATCATAGAGTTATACAACCATAGGATGGTTTGGGTGGGAAGGGATCTTAAAGATCATCCAGTTCCAACCTCCTGCCATGGGCAGGGACACTTTCCACAAGACCTGGCCCCAAATACTTCCTGGGATGGGGAGTCCACAACCTCTCTGGGCAACCTGAGGCCTCATCAACCTCACAGGCAAGAATTTCTTCCTAATATTTAATTTAAACCTGTTCTTTTTGAGTTTAAAACCACTTCCCCTTGCCCCATCACTATCTGCCCATGTAAAAAATATTCCAACTTAATCAATCCCTGGTTCTGGAAATGAAGTACCAGCTTCCCTGGCAAAGTTCAGAACACCAAAAAAATTAAGATGCCTCCTACGACTAGGGAAGAGAGTTTGAGCTGCTCTGAACATTTGTAGAGGAATACTTGGGGACTGGGATGCAAATATACTGCTACATTCCACTTTCCAGCTGCCTGAAGTGTGTTTGGCAATATACAAGAGAGAACTGCTGTTGGTGTGAAAGACCAACCAGAACAGGGCCTAATCCTACAGAGGGATGAATGTGGCCCTGCCATTTTACTGCTGTGCATGAAGTCCTACAAAGAATATGTCACTTGATTTACTTTCCCCACATAAAGAATAAAAAGTATATTTAAGTCAGTGCTTAGCTTTAGGCAATGCTTTGCTGCTGACCAGTGTGGAAATCCCATCTGGAATAGACATGCAGATTCTTCATCACTGCCAAAATGGTTTTCTACAGCATGTGCTAATGCAAAATGAGACAAGAACTACTTATTTTGGTGCAGGCAAACTTCAGCTTTTTTCCTGTGAGCCTGTTGGGTGAGGTCAGCTAGATTTAAAAAAAAAAAAAAAAAATTGCTAAACTGTAAATACAATTAAAACCAAAGAGGGTGCACTAGGGGTAGGTGTTATCCAGTGTGTTTGAGGGGGTGCCAGAATCTGGCTCTGAATAGTTTTGATTAACAAACCTGGGTCTGAATTGCTGGAGAACTGTTCATTTCGTTAAGCCATTATTCATGGCCTGTGACTGGTCATAAGTAATGTTCTGCATCCTGATGAGAGGATTGAAGCTTATGCTGGCATGATGAATGCCTGACAGCAGATAATGAATAGTGTACTTCCCTCACAATTCACAAGTGCTCCAGGGTTTCTGAATTGTAAACTACCAGGCCAACTCACTGAACAAGTACATTGAAATAACATTCCCAAAAGCAGCAGGATTTCAGCTCTTTCTCTATGGGGTACAGCCTAATTTCCTTAAATCAAAGCAGTACAGGTCAAGCAGGTGTCCTAGGAGCTGCTTGTTGGTTTTGTCTCAGGCCCAGGCACCCTGCAAATACAACCCAACCCCTGAGTCACAAATCCCTCCTCAGGGAGAGAGCTTGAGGTTCCCCATCAGGTCAAAACCCAACTCTCCCAAAAGGTACCATCCCTCCCTGACTCCACTGGTCTCACTTGTAGCTGGAGCTGTTTAAATACTTGCAAACAACAACCCACATGGTCACATAAATAGCAGCCAATGGAAGCCCAAGTAATTCATTTATCAGTACATTGGCCAGAGGACTGTCTTAATTATTTAACTATTCTGGTAAAAGCTAATGCATAAAGAACCTAAACAGTGCGTGGATCTTGCACAGGGCCTTCAGCCAAGGGGAAAATTCAGGCTGTTCAAAGCCTCCCCTGCATGCAAATAGGATGGAGAATGTTCCTGCTGCATGGAGCTTCAGGATGAGTGGCCAGGGGCAAAGTACTGCAAGGGATGCTTGGACCAATGCTCTGCCATGCTGTTCCAGCTTTATCCTAGCCTCTAAATACCAGTTTGACTTGAACCCAGTCATAAATATATCCCCAACTGAACATAACACAAGTAGGCAAGGAAAATATTTCATTTACTGACCCAAGGGGAAGTGAAATGTAGGACAGCTGTCCTGTGAAGCCTGGAGAAAATCACCTGGGAGCATCAAAATGCAGGTGCTGCAGCTGAACACTTGACAGACAGCTGTGTGTAGAACACGTTACCCATAGCAGACAAGGAAAAAAATTGTTTGGCTTGAGAGATTTGTGCTTCACAGGCTGATCTCTCAACCAAGCTGAAGAAGCAATTAATTGAATTAACAGGGCATATCAGTCTCTGGAGCACTCAACACTGTTGCTGTGACAGGCCTGCTGCCCACACATCTTCACCTGAAAGTGCTGCACCTCTCTGCTTCCACTCCAGCCCTGTCTGCTGTGCATGACAGCCCTGGCACTCATTAAATTGGTGGCTTGGGCCAGGCTTTAGGTTGGGAATGGCTCCTGTGAGAATCTCAGTTCAGCAGGATCCTGCTGGCATGGGAATCCAAAAATAAACAGGCGGAGGCTTCCCGCTGCCCCAGTGAGCCAGGCTGGGTTAGGCTTTCACACTGGGCACCTTTGTGACAAGCCATGGCTCTGTGGCTGCGTGAGGCCATCGTGCACGCTGCCTGAGCCCTTTGTGCCTGCTCACAGCACTGAGCTCCTGCATCCCACTGATCACACTGGCCAGGAATTACGGACATTGCCTGGGGTGCACAACTTGTCACACCACAGACCTTCCTGTGCCTTTACCAGGTCGATTTTCAAGCTCCTTAAGGATAGCTTCAGCCTCAGACAGGACAGGGAGCAGCCTGGGTAGTCCCAACCCTGCCAGAAATTGCCTGTGTAATTGCAGTTGAATTACTCTTTCTATGCTTCAGTTTTCCACAGGAAATTGTATTTCCTTTGACACTTAAAACTGTAGATCTTTATGCTGTGGGTCACTTCCTACTATTTTTTTGTACAGAACCCAGCACAACAAGACTAGTTTTGACAGGATTACTGAATTATCTTGATCTCACAATCAAATATTTTTATTAAGCTCAATTTCATCCTGGTCGTCCTACATAAGTGCTTCTTCCTGACCTTAGACACTTCTGTTATTTGTAGATATTTATCAGGGAACATTTTTCATGGCCCTTTTACTGAATACAAATTCTACAGTGAAAAGTAGAGGATATTGCTTCGAACTATTGGTGGGTGGCCAGTGCCTCTGGCTTTGGGAATCACTAGAAACCAGTCAAGCAGCAGAACCTGTGTTGCTTTACATATTCAGGAAAGCAGTTATTGGAGCCCCTGGTGCATTCAGAACTGGATTCCTTCTTACTACACAGGCAGCAAAAGAGACAGTTGGAGAAGACAAAAATAGTATTTCCAAGGACAGCCACAGAACTCCTTTAAATCATCTCTGCTTTTCCAATATCTAAAGCTCCTTTTCCCAACAGAGGTCACCAGGTTTCTTTGCAGCTCTCCAGGAACCAGGTGCTGAAGATCACTCTACATTTGAAATTCTGAAGGGAAAGGCACTAGGATTGAAATGTCAAAAGTTGTAAGGAGCTTTTTGGCAAGGATTTCCTATTTCTCTTCTTTTTCTTGTCCATTTTCCTTTCCTCTCCCCTACCATTTCCTCCATCTACACTTTCCCCTCATAGCTTCTGTACAGAATTCACAGATGCCTTTCATAAATGTGTCCTCTTTCCTCCACTCAAACCTCCCCACTTTGATTTCTCCACTTCCAGCCACACAGACCACACCACATCATGGAAAATGCTCTTTCACATTCCTGACACTCTCAGGTTCCACTAGCAGCCATGTGAAATCTCAAATTGGACAAATGGTGGGAGTGGAAGCGTCATAGCTCCAAAGGCTTCAAAGAGCACCTGTGGTTTCCATGCCAGCATTTTTTGTGGTAGTCACTCACTGCTGGTAGGGTTTAGTACCAGCCTCAACCAACCAAGCCACTTCACTTTCCACAGCCAGCTCATAATTAAAAAAGGCCAGTGGACTCTCGATGATGATGCAATGATGGGTTCTCAGGTGCTTCTCTAGGCATGAGGCCAAAAGCTTAGTTACCATTTATGCAGTTTGAAATGAAAGGCACAGAATTAGGCAGTGACTAGAATTCCTCATTGCAATTCTTAATCGTTTTGACTTTATTTTTCCAACAGTCAGCAGGTTTTACCTGTGAGAAGTCCTTTAAAAAATAAATTAGATGGCTACTTACCATGATTATCAGTTGACTCAGATGACAGGACACTGCACTTACAAGACCTTTCGTGTTTCTCCCTCCTCCTTTTCTGTTTCTCAATTAGGCCAGATTCTACTGCCTTTATTCATACTATTGCCTTATTCCATAGCTCACACTAGTGATTTCAGCAGTGACTCCTGGAATAAATTACTGCTCCCATGTGCCAAGATGACCTGAAGTCTTTGCCGAAGGCTGTTTCAGGTCTTTGTCATGACTTTCTTATCCTGTTTCATCCTCCACAAAGCCAGGACTTTGTCACAGCTCATCAGCTGGTTCCCCCAGAATCAGTAGACAAATACCTTCCCAAGTTTGCTGTGCCTCCCAGGTAACCACAACTGTGTCACTGTATCGACCATTGCTCTTGTTAACTCAGCAACCCCATCATGTGCCTATCAGTAAGAAGGTGTTTGTTGCCCTGTTTTATATGTGACAATGGTCAATGCCTCACTGAATCAGGTATTACAGGAACATTTCCCACATTTGAGGCACAAAACACACACTTTTAAAAACTGAGTACCACCAGTTGGAATTAGAATGCTGAACATCTAGAAGAACTTAAAAATATGAACATCTAAGACTTATCAAAGTATCATGGACCCGTTTTATTTCCCTCCAGTGACAGTCCAGCCAAATCCCTTTTAAGTGCTTTTACATCCTCACTGGAGCTGGTACACAAGGTAGAGCTTAATTATGGAGCCTCTTACAAATCAGTTGGAATCTTTCTAAGCATAAATCATAGAGCAAAATCAATTGCTTCCAAATCATGTCTCAGAAAGAATTACCAAGAGCATGGATGAAGTCAAATCCCCAAAAGATAGGGAAAGCCAGAGTTAAGATGATCATGACCTAGTCTGGAAAGGACAGGCTGCTACTCTGGATGCTACGTAGCCTCAGGGGAATGTGCAGTAACTGGTTACCCCAGTGCCTTATAAACTCCACTCTCAGGCTTTCCAAGGTTGCTATTAATAGGAGTCATAAAGAGCCATGGAACCATAACACAAGATTAGCTGTTGTTATATCTGTTTCACAGATAAACTCTCTGACAACCAGTGAAACTGAAATGGAAACCAAGCCTCTACAGCCGTGTTGGCAGGAACGCTGCAGCAGGATACTGGAGAACAGAGTGCTCACAATGGGTAACCAGATAAGGCCAAAGCCACCTTTTATCCTGTCCCACTCTTGTGCTCAAGTGAAACAGCAGAACAATCAAAAGTGAAGCCCTGCTACTGTTGACATGTCCCACCTCTCATCACTCACCAACATCAAAAGATTGTAGAATCATGGAATGGTTTGGGCTTGAAGAGACCTTTAAAAGTCATGTAGTCCAACCCCATCTTCAACCAGATCATGTTCCTCAGAGCTCCATCCAACCTGACCTTGAATTTTCCAGGGATGGGGCATCCACCACCTCTCTGTAGCATGAATATGGTCTAAGGCCACAGATCAACAAGTAGTTGCACTGCTTGAAGCTGCTGTTGCCTCCTAAATGGTTGGAGTTTGGCCCTGTGCTATTCCATCTGGAGTTTGAAGGATTCAGATTAAGCCCTGATCTGGTCTAGGACAAATTATTTGGGCTAAAGAACTTAACCTGCAGTCACTTGGGTTTGACTGAGAGAGAGCTTCTGCCAGCTGATTCCTGCTCCCTTCCAGCTCTAAGAGGTTTAGGAGCACCTTAGAATCATTTGATTGTTTTGCCAAAAAAAAAAAAAAAAAAAAAAAAGAGCAGGGAGCAGGCTGCCTTGCAAAGGTGTAGCATTTGCAGTTAGGTAGAACTGGATATGTCACTTGTAGGTCACCTGGTGATGAGCCCTCAGAGCCTTCTAACTGTGGGTCACCAGCTGAATTCAACCAGAACTGAAATTACAGCCAGGCATTTTAATTATATGTTTGCTTCTCTCTGGGTTGAACACTTTGCAGGCATCGTTTCTCCTGGGGGTGTCTGACATCTGCCACAGTCAGGTTTCATCTTAGTTGTGCTCCTTAATCAAAGCTTCTGCATTAGGAGTCTACAGAAATTCAAGATTAAACATATATTGTTAATGTTAGTAAAAAACCCATCCTCCTTGTTTTCAACACTAATTTAGCCCAAGGTAAGGAACAACATTTTCTATTATGTGCACAGTAAAAATCTCAGGAGAATAAAAAAACTCACAAGAACCCATCATTTCCAATGTTACCTTCTCCCTAAAAATCTTTATTAGAGAGAAAAAAGAAAGACAATTTCTGTTACAGTACTTGAAAGCCAGTTTCATGACTCTTTCTCAGATTGACAGTAATGCTGATTCCACCCAAACAACTCAGCCTGAAACAGACAACTCATAATGTTAAAGTTCAGGACAGTTACAGTTGACTGAAAAAGGGACTCAGAATGGAAATTGTTGTACAACTGCTAGATTATGACTTGCTGCCAGATCTGGAGATAAACCTAAAAGCAGCCATTTCTTCTGATTGATTTGGTCCTCTCTTATCCTTCTGTGGAATGACAATAGTAACATCTAAATGATAGCAGTGCTTGGAGGTTTGGTTTTTTTTGCTTTTTTTTTTTTTATTTTTTCCACAGGAATAAATGCATTGTATTCAAAGGCACAAAATCCTCAGAATTCACAGCACTCAGTGAAAGCAAAAGTGATCAAACAAGCACTAGTTTAATAAATTCTGATATACACATATCTTCCAACAGGGAATATGCTATGTTTTACTTGGGTAAAAGCAGAGTCCCAGCACACTTAATGCTCAACTGTTTTCTCATCAGAATTGCTTCTGTCATAACAAATAGGTCACTGTGTGGAAATCACAGCCACATTTTGAGTAGATTGAGTTAACTTTATGAATGCATCATAAAATGGGAACTTCATAACTTTCTATTGACACTGTTTTACTGTTGCAATTTACCATTCTAATGGCACTATTTAGGAAACAATGGCTGAGCTGCAATGAGATAATTAAGCAATAATGTCCATTACTTCAAAGTATACAAAGCAGTAAACAGCTGCCAAAAGTGATTAATAGCTGAGGTGAAGTTAAGACATTTAATCAATCTAATAAACCATTTATTGCAAGAATATAGCCGCTTACACTAAGTATGAGACATTTATCTTATTGATACAAACTGCAGTATTTTCCTTTCTTTAGGATGTAATATCACGAGACCTTGATTGCTCTCCCATTAAAGTCAAGGATAAAACTCCCATTGTGGGTCCAGGGTCAAGACTTCACAGAGCTGATACCAATGAAAATAAATGCTTCCTTTTAATGTAGAACAGTTCTGCTAAAAACATCCCCTTTCCTCCCCCCATTATAAAACATCCTGTGGCATTGAGAGAGGGACACATTTTAGTAGCAAGGACAAATGTCAGAAGTCATGATGAAAACCTGGATCTCCTATTAGCTGGTGCTGCAATTCCCTGCTAAGTATTGTTTTGTCTGTACCTCCACCTCTGATCTGTGACAGGGAGATGAAACCATTCCCTTGTTCCACGGGATTATTCAGGATTTAGCTCATGTAGCACACAAAGAAACATAGATAGAAGATACTGTACACACTTCAGAGTGTTCCTAAAGTAAAAACAGAAAGGATACAACACGGATAGCTCTTGATTCTGTAACATCTATCTCATGGCTGGCACAGGAATGGGAGTGGTGGGGGTGGAAGAGGCTGATCCCATGCTCAGGGGAAGGGACGTGTTTCCGAGGTTACAGCCAGGACAAGAACAGCTGCACTTCCTCAGCTTCCATCCTACTTCCCGCTGCTCTGCAAGAGTATGGACTTGCTACAGCTCCTCCTATGCTGTCACTATCCTGCTTTTTTTGCTCTCCACCTTAGGCTGGAAGGGTGAGGGAGCAGCAAAGGGGAGAGACAGCCCTTCCTGGCACATCCTCTCACTCTACTTCCCCCTTATATATCACCACAAACAGCAGCTCCCCCTCCAAACTGAAGCCAATACCAAATTCCTGATGAAGATGAGCACACAGTGAGCTGTTGGACTGGAGTTTCACCACACGAGTTGCAGAAAGAATCTTACCAGCATTAAAATCGCACAGACCACATTGGCTCGAGGTGAACATTGTATTTGTCAAGCCTTGCAAAACGTGCTTTTCATCAGACAAGATGTTTCTGTCTCCTCATCCTTGCATAAAAAAGAGGCATTGGAACGCATGTTCTCCCACCACACACTACAATTTCCCTTTCCTTACAAAGTGGAAGGTGTTCTTGGTGCTGGCTGACTCCTGAACTTGCTCTGAAGCAATTCTTTTGTCTTCATGGTAGCAGGAAGCTTCTTTGGTTTTACCCAAATATAAATATTGATACAGAAACTCATACCAGATAATAACAGAGGTACGAATTTATTGTTTCAGCAAAAAGCTGCCATGCAAATTAACCCTCAGATAATTAAAAATGCCTGCAGAGCCTGGGCGGGTAAAAGATCAAGCAGGGTTACAACATAACCAGCTCTGTGATAAAGCTGCATAATAGCTCAGGAGCAGCAGGGCTAATTCCACCAGCCAACATGTACCAACTCCTGTTCTCTGCACCCCATCCAGCCTGCGAGGGACTGTTTGCAACTGCAAGACTCTTGTCTGGAGCAGCCAAAGCCAAGGAGCAGGTTGGAACTTGCAGTTGGATGCAATGCAAGCAGTGGCATCGTGTTCACTCCCCATGCAAGTGTTTGTCATAAGAGTAGGACAGGAAAACCTAAAATACGAGTCCCAGAAACCTGCAATACAGGTATCTCTGCCTGTACTGCTCTGTAGGGAGTGTTTTGGAGACAGAAAGCACAGGTAGATCTGGAATGACTTTCCCTACATTGAAAAAAACGCAGTGATTTGAAGGCTCACAGCAAAATGTTTAAATCTGTTGACTGCAGGAATGAAACAAAGCCCCCAAGGTGCTAAGTCATTTTCTCCAGAAAATGGCACTGCTGCACAGCAGAAATTCCTTGAGGCTGGGCCCATAGCCTTCTTTCACAGTGAGGAGGAGCTGCAACAAAACCAGCTGCTTAAATTGCCGGAATTAAACACAAAAAATTCTGTAACCCATCTTGGCAGCTGAAAGGAATCACAGAATGCCAGAATGGCTGAGGTTGGGAGGGACCTTAAAGGTTCCAACCCCCTGCCATAGGCAGGGACAGCTTCCACTATCCCAGGTTACTCCAAGCCCCATTCAGCCTGGCCTTGGATACCTCTAGGGATGGAGAGTCAACGCCATGGTTTTGTTACCATTAGGAAAAACCGTTCATAAATAAATGTATAAATATTTTGTTAATGCAAATGGTCAGTAGTTTCCTCTTTTAGTGCAAAAAGAAGATAGTTGTAACCAATATTACTAAAATTCATGTTGCCTGAGTCTATGCTGGCTACAGAAGGATTTTTCCCATTTATTTAATTAATTATAAAATTATACCTATCTTTAGCGTAGCAAGGTTACAACAGAGGCTTGAATTTACATTAGATTGTTTGTTTTTTTTTTTCCTAGGAGGCAAAAGAGATTACAATTCCTTACTTATGTTAAATACACCGTGCTTTTTAAAAGGTTTTCTCTTGGTTTTAGACTCTGGCAGCTCCACAGAAGAGCCAGTATTTGGGGTGGGTTTCCCCATGTACTTTTCCCACCATTGGGCCCAAGGCATAGATGTAAGGAGAGGTACTGAGGAGGGTGGGAGCAGGACAGGTGCAGCACAGTTTATATCCTCATGTACCAGCAAACAGCAGCCTTTTAGGAAAAAGACAGAAGGTATTTGCTGTGAGAGAAGCAGCCAAGCCTGCCATCGGTACAAGAGGGACATGGAGCTCCTGAGGTGGGTCCAGCAGAGCCCACAAGGAGAATTAACAGACTGGGGCATCTCTCTTATGAGGAAAAGCAGAGGGAGCTGGGGCTGGTCAGCCTCGATAGGATACACTGAGAGGGGAACCTCGCCAATGTCTGTCAGCATCTGCAGGGAGGGCTCAGAGCAGGGACCAGGCTCTGCTCTGTGGGGTCCAGCAATGGCACCAGAGGAACAGGCAGGGACTGACCCCAGGAAACTCCCCCTGGACATGAGGCAGAACTTCTCGTGCAGTGACCGAACCCTGAACTGATTGTCCAGAGAGGCTGTGGAGTCTCCCTGCCTGGGGATATTCCAGAACCACCTGGACACAATCCTGGCCCTGCTGGAGCAGGGAGTGGGACCAGATAAACCACTGTGGTCACTTTCAAACGAAGCGATTCTGTGATTTGAGCTACACACTTTCTTCTGAAAAAGACACCTTACAGACACCTGTAAAAATACTCCACACATCTCCTAATCGGATGGTTTATCCCTGTTCATTAAAGCAGTAACATTCATGTCCAGAGAAGGGAACTGAGCTGGAGAAGGGTCTGGAGCCCCAGGAGAGGCTGTGGGAGCTGGGAAAGGGGCTCAGCCTGGAGAAATGGGGGATCAGGGGGACCCTGCGGCTCTGCACAACCCCCCGACAGGAGGGGACAGCTGGGGGATTGGGCTCTGCTCCCAGGGAATGAGGAATCGAACGAGAGGAAACGATCTTAGTTGTGACAGGGAGGTTTAGGTAAGACATCATGAAGAATTCCTTCACAGAAAAGTTGACTAGACACTGGAGATCAGAAATAGGACGCCCCAGTGAGATGGTGGAATCACTGTCCCTGGAGGAGACCCGCACCTCCTTTAAGGAAAACCCGCACGGAGCACTCGGTGGCTGACACAGTGGCGACGACCCACAGCTCAAACTCGCTAATCCCACCTTTTCCCACCTAAACAATCCCGACTCCGTGATTTACTTTTTCCCGCGCAGCCCCAGGCGGGAAATGGCGGCCGGTCCCTCCCCGCGCCCTCACGGCTCCGCGGCCCCGCCCTCCGCTTTAAGCCCCTCCCCTCTCACTTCGGCCACGCCCCCCGCTGTGCTGTGCCGCGCGCCCCGCCCTGGCCACGCCCCCGCTGTGCTGTGAGCGC